>KI915062.1:108532-130178 GCA_000473445.2 Anopheles farauti
CAAAATTATCATGTTTTTCGTTCATTTACTTAATAATTCTGTTTTGAAACAAAAACATCAAAAACAAAAAATAAAACCAACAATAAAACTGATCGACATATGTAGCGAAGATGGTTTTAAATTTGGCGGAAAATTCATGCAAATGAAAACATGGCAATCGAATTCAAAATGACTATGTTTTATTTCATACATTCACTTCTTCATTCTGTATACATGGTTACAAAAAAAAAGCAAAAAAGTAAAAGTTAAAACATAGAAACAAAATAAATTAAAATAAACAAATGAATCCAACGAATCGTGTGGAAAGAGAAAGCTGAGCTGCGTATCGGTGTGGAGAAGACATCGGGCGCGTTATGTTGTTGAGCCGGGGCCTTGGGTCCAATTTTTCACGCTCGAATCTACGCCGGTCGTCAACCCGAGGCAAGCATATGTGCCTGTGCCTGTGCCTGTGTGCATCTGTGGGAAGGTGGAGGGAAAGATGAGAACATAATAGCGCGATTTGATGAAGTAGCGCATGGGTAACGCACACACATACCACGACAACCCGGACGCCAGCGAATCCGTGGTGGCGAGGCCGGCGACCCAGCTGGATTCGGTACGGGTGTACTTCACATCCATTCCAACTTTGGTCCATATCGGAGCGCCGGTGTCGAACTTTCCGAACTTCCAGAGCTTCCCGCACTTGCAACAGACTTGTCCTTGGCTCGCCGTCGGGATGTTGCGCCGCGCCGGTCGCAGACTTCAACCGAAACCCCACGCCAGGTACTGGTGGATAGTGAAGATCTGGGTGCCGGTTCGCCTGCCGCCTGGTTTTAGCCACGCCTTGCGTCCCCGAATGCCGCGTTTTATGCCTGACGCGACCTGGATACCGCCGTTCATCCGGCGTTTGCTGGTCCGGCTCGGATTGCGCCAGCATCGTCGGCCGGGACGTGCCGGACGACGTCACGGGCGCTTGCGCCCCAACCTGGGTGCTGTTCTGTTGAACGCCGTCTGGATTATGCTTCTCTTTGTGCAGGTCAAGCAGATCCTGGTGCATGTCTGGGACTTGCTGCGCGATCGCAGCGGCTACATCCGATAGCTTCCTGGCCCGGGTGGGGCACCAATGTACTAAGCTGTACCGACGACGGTCAAATCGAAATAAAGCAATCAGCAAGTAACACAGCCATCATCTAATGGTTCGTTGGTCCTTTTGTCTGAAAGAAATGAATCATATGGTAAGTTGAGTAATTGTTGTCTGCTGGCAAACAAGCTCCCGGAGAAGTTCCCAAGCACAAGAGTTCGTCAAACAATGGTCTTACTCCTATGTTTGGTGTGGAGGGCACCCCAAACCCCGATGCCGTCGCCTTCGAACGATAGAATCACTAGCTAAAAACTCTCGACCGGGTCAAATCGGTTTGGAGATTTTTGGTCCGTACTGTCTCGCACATTTCTAGTCATCTATTAATCTCAGGACCGAAAGCGAAAACAAACGTTAGGATCGCTCACGTAACGAAAGTCAGTTTAGAATTTCCGCAGCATCCTCTCCTGAATTTCCACAACATTAACATCCAGTAACAGGTAAAAAAAAGCCCCTTTCACTAAACAGCAAACACTCTGTCCAATGAGCTTTGAAACTGTTGTAACGATTTCATTTCACTTCATTATTTTCACATTTGTGTCACTTTATTTTGACTGATTTACTAGTAATGCTGGTAAGACAGTAAACTAACGATTAAAATTATCGTTGAAAATAAAACAAAATGTTTCTTTTTTAAGCGATATTCGTTTGACAGTGTTGGTTTTCAGGAGGATTAGTTATTGTTCCCATAGTGTTTAATTAGAATATTTGCAATTTTATAACGCGATAACATTACAACAAGCTTCGTATGTTGTGCGTTACTGTGTTTCGCTTTTTGTTAAAGCAATAACACGAAAAAAACGATGCATGATGGAAGCGAAAGTTCTTGTAAAATCCATATTCTCCCGCGGCACTAGCAGCGAAATTGTGATTACCATTACCCAATCAAAACAGCAACATTTGTTTACAAATCAATAATTGACGTTTGACAGTTCGATGCGCGTTTGTTGTGAAAAGTCCTGTGGAGGGAAGTTAGCTCCGATACCAGTAAAAAATGAAGAAAATTTGCATCCATAACGAGGCGCATGGTTCTCTGGAAGCGTTTCATGTAAAAAGGGGGTGCATTGAATATTTAATTAAAATGCGGACAGACGCTACCATGAAACTTGTTTATTTGTTTGTGTTTTTTTTTTTATTTTACAAGTCCGCTTTTTTATACTTCAACTAACCGTCTCGAGTGGAGACTTAAACGCCTGTTGTACGTGGGGGGTGTTTTCTAAATGTTCTAATGTGTAGCATACAGGGTAAAGTTCACAACCGCTCGCTGTGTTAAATACTCTTCGAACGAATTAACCCCGCTGCGTCATGTGGAGAAGTGCTGACAATAAAAATGACCCGAATGAGGTACCATTCTGTTCCATCCATCGAATCGATCGCAAGTGCGGCACGATACTTAGCACGGTAATAGGCACAGAAGCCTCGCCCGCTCGTGGCATGATGTCACTGGGCAAATAAGTAAAAACAAAACAATGCAATACAAAACCCCCATTGTGAGGCGCGCAATGTTTGAAATCACCTGCGTCCCCTCCACCACGTTCGTGGACGGTGAGCCCGGCAGAGTTGAGAGAACGGCTCGAATCGGGCTGGTGAGCTGTTCAGTAGCACCGTCGGCGACCGACGCGACGGTTAAGCGCGAAAAACTGGCCTGTTTCGCACGGCAGCAGTGCAGTTGCAGTTCACGCAATGGAGCAGATCATCCAGATTCGCACGTTCCGCACGAAGCAGGGCTACCAGATGCCGATCCACCCGTTGGCCACGTTCTGCCCGTTGCCGGCGCTGCCGGAGTTTGGCTGCTGGTCCGCCTCGGAGCAGGGCTGCCGGCGGGCGGAGACGCTTCCGATGCCCCGCCGGAGGGCCCCACCCCGCCCGCCCTCCTTCCGGATCGCGCCCGACCGGAAGTTCGTCCGGACTTTGGCGCGCGTGCGGGAGGACAACGTGTACTGTTTGCCGCACCCGTACGGTCGCTCCGAACGGCGGCACCGGCTGGACGTGCTGGACGGGGTGTCGCAGCTTGGGTGGCCTCGAACCGTCCCACCGAAGCCGGAAAGTCGCTGGCGCCGCACGCTGGCGGCGTTGAAGCGCGCCCTTTGCTGCGGTTGCTGCGGTTGCTGCTGCCGGCCCAAAAGGGAACAACTACCCGAGCTCACCATCCGGAACCCATTCGAGCTGTACTTCTTGCAGTGTGACGATTGAGCGTACATTCAAATAAGCGCGCAATAAAAACAATTTTCATCCAGTGCGTGACGCAGGCAATAAAAACAAATGTATAAATCAAACACAAATTTCATGCGAAAGAACGGTGGCACATCTGCAGCGTCTCCGTCCCGAACACCGCGATCGGCTGCTCGAAAACGGGCAAGTGTGACGGAACCACGCCAGAGGTTCACGCTTGGGTCGAGCATAAAGCAAGTGTTTGTTCGAAAACACGTCCATAACCCGCGGGAAGGGAGAATCGGACCGTGTTCGGGCTCGCCAGGGCCAGCCACGGTGAGGCTTCAGCACAACCCCATCCGCGACCCAAGCCAAGGTTCCGATTCGTTCCACCGCCACGATGAGCTAATCGTTCCCGGTCCCGGCTTGAGAGTTCGCCTTTTAATGGCCGCTACAACCGCATTTTGACGTCCGTCGTTAAACGACGGTTCGATCGTAAAACGCTCGAAACCTGTCAGCCATGCGAGCAGTGGCGTGATTTTTAGGAGGTCCTAAGTTGGGAGCAGTCCTTTTCTCCGAGCGAGCCGCTTTGCGGGCTTAAACCGATCCGGTTTGGGGGTTGGGGGTTCGTAAAAGAAAATTGCCCGCTTCACGCTGGGGTTTTATTGCGCTCAAAAGGGCCGTTAAAGAGCGGGAGTATAATAATATTTTTTTTTATTAATAACCAACGTGTAACACACACGCCCGGGTCGGGGCAGCCAGCAGCCCCGGCCGAAATGGCTCAATCAATTTAATGGCTGGTTGTTTGAGTTATTATCGGCTTTATTGAATTACGCGCTACCAGCCCAGCTTTTTTGGCTCCATCTACTGGCCCCTAAAACAGCTACCATAAATCGCGCCTTCACCAGTAGGTCCCACGACTGTGTCCACGGTTTGGGCCACATGAGAAAGAAAATATCGTCACATAAATCTTTGTTTTTGTGACAAATTTCGTTTGGGATTTTTTTCTTGCGTTTAAAATTTACCGAAAAAGTTCAAATCTGTTCTAAGCGTAGCTTCAATTTTACGCTTTCAATTGCAACCCTGATGCCTCTCCAACGCTTTCACTCTCAGTACGTCGCTAGCTGCGTAACTTTCTTCCCACAAGCACGGTTTGGTTCGGAACCTTCAAACGTTTCGATTGTTTAAGGTCTGGGTGGATTCTTCTCGACCGCTTTAACATCCTTGCGTTCTTGGAGTAAAGAGAAATGAAGAAAAGATGTTAGATGCGGCCAAACCAGTGCTGGGACATCATATTTTATGTTCGTTTATGGCTAATATTGGGCTGTTTCAATACTCTCAGTACATAAAAATCCGTTGCTATTCCAAACCTAAGCCTAGACTTTCTAAGACTTCGTCAATACTTCGGCCATTACGAATGGTTTTGAAAAGAAGCAATAACTTTATGTCTGCTTATGTATTGTTCTTCCATAATCATGACTTTTTAAATTGAGGTTTTTCCATATTCATGTATTTTTTAGTTCAGCTTTCTGTTCAAAGGATTTTTTTTTATGTCCAAACGTATGTATGTTGTTTCTTGTCTTCGAAAGTTGCTTCTTTACCACGCGTTTGAGTCGCCTTTTTGGACGGTTCCGACGTTTACGCCTTTTCATCTGTTCTTTGACTGAGGAGAAATTGGATTGGATATTGGGCTGAGGATTTGCTTGCGCTTTTCATGAAAAATGCTTCTAGCAAAAAAAAAAGTTTTAGGATTGGAAGTTGGACTGAGGATTTGCTTGCGCTTTTCATGAAAAATGCTTCTAGCATAACTTTGAAAGTCAAAACTTCTAGAGGGTTTCTATAGTTTTGTTAAGACACTCGGGGGCACCCATACATACAATTTATTTATTTATTTATTAAATTTATGATTGGAAATCAAATTAAAGTAAAATATAAATTTGTATTGTACAAGTTCCGATTCGAACAAATATTGGCAAAACATATATTGTAGAAAAGGCAAATATTCCAAAACAAATACATAAAGCAGATATCAAATTCATCTTCATGGCATTTCACCAACGATTTACTTGTTAGATCCAATTTGTTAAGTATTATCAAAAACGCTGAAGCGTTACTAGTAAAATTTAAATCTAGTTGCGAAACTAGCTATTTTAGGCATATAAGTAGATTAGGGAGGTTATACTGATTTTAGTACAATATTATTTAATTAGTGCGCTAAGGTTAAGTTATTTGTTATTTTAGTGATAACTTTTTTAGTTCTTTTAATAGTTTTTAGCACTTGGTTTTGTTTATTTTGGTCAGTATTTTCAGGGTTTTTAGTTAAAGTTTTCTCTGCTGGTTCAACGTTTTAATGTTACCTACGTAACCTAAATACGTGATAAAATCATGACTAATGAAATATCTATATTCCAAAAGCTATTGTGTCAAGCACTAGGTCTGGAAGCATTGAATCATAATATGTAAGTGTTGATTTTTAAAGAAATGTCTCGTACAATCAAATCGAAAACAAACAAATAATCGAATAAATATCACCAAATATCATTGCCGCATTTTACGTTGAAAATAAATTGAAAGCAAATTTTGAAAAGTTTTTTAAACTACCCTGAAAGAACAACAAAGGCAAAACAAAGGGAATGAGTCACGCATCAAATTAGATGCGTAAAATAATTCCAGAACTAATCGAACGATCTATTTAAACGAATTATCAAATGCCCCTAGGTGGGCGAATCTACTGTAACAATTATAATTTTAGTATTCTTCGCGCGAGGTTTTAGACCACTCAGCGAAATTATGATTCCACTTTGATACAGTTTAACAGTATATTTTTGGTTGAATTTCGCTATGTTTATTTGGCTCGTGTTTATGATAAAAATGGCATATAATCGGGGAGATTTCGATATTTAAAACATGAACAAGATTTTTTTCCACGCTTTCTTATTGATGACAGATCAAAACAACAAAAAATACTGTGAATTTTAAGGTTCGTAATGAATTCGTAATTCGTACGTATAACTTTTCACTTCGGAAAGTAAAAGGAAGCAAAGGCAAGAAAAATTGACCAAACATGTAAAAATTAACCTAATCAAAACCAACCTTTTTCGAAACCTTTCAAAATTACTGCCCTATATATTTAAACGTGAGAAAAGAAGTTTTCAAAGCCTGTTTTTTTTTTATTGAATTATAAATAAAATGTTCATTTAAGTCTTGCTCACAAAAATCCACACAACAAGCGAGCGATATTTTTTTTTATGCCAACAGAATGAGTCACCAGCATGAGATCACTCTCAGCAGATGATGCATTATAAAACAAATAACAATAATAAACCCTTTGGTCTGATTCGAACGTTAGAGTCGAGCAGAGTATTATGATTCAAGAATGATCTCAACCTTTTCTCACCAACTTCGTTTGGTTACGCAAACCAACTTAGAAGGAGTTATTGATTAGTCAATCGTTTGAATGAATCATTTGATCAAGAAGGAAACAACAACGATATAGCGAGTAAACCAGCGAAAAAAAAAATGGAGATTAATCTTTTGGTAACTTAAAGTGGAAGGATTAATTTAACTTACTTAACTTTCTCATTCTCAATACTTTTATTATTACTTGCAGATGGCGAAAATCATGTTTTCGCTCTAAGCAAAAAGAGAAACATCGGCCAAAATTGTCAACAAACGACACAGAGTTTGTAAACATTTTTAAAACCGACTTTTTCATCTCAAAATTTTCATTTTTACAGATGGCTAAAACTAAATTCAGTATTCGGGCTTTGCTGCAGCTTATTGTATCCAGTTCCCCTCAAGGGAACTGTCCCTCCAAGGCAGACAAAGGGTTCTCTGAGCGAACTGAACTGATGGGGTGTGGGGAGGTGGTGGGCGGGGGGAGGTGGCGGAGGTTACCTATATCACCCAGATCCGTGCTGTTTGTTACCATATATGGTCACGAATGGCGCTTGCAGCTGCCAGATTGCAATGGTATTTGTATAAGCGCCGGCGACGGGACGCCGTTCTTGAAGAAACGGGGACAAAAAACCGTTTTGCCAGGGAGGAAAGTGTGGAGGGGATAAAACGAGTCCACACGACGCCCGTGGAGGGGATAAAACGGTTACGTTCGGGAAAGAATGGAGTACTACCAATACTGGAACAAAAGTGGAGCTTTCGGTTAGTCGCAATCCCTGTCTTATGTGCATTCTTTGCCGATGACTCATAGTTAGAGCTTGAGTCATGGCTTGAAAACTGTACTCGGCATTCAACTGTTCCCAAGCCATGTAAAAAAGGCCTTTCGAGCGGGGCACGAAGGCCTTTATAATTTGTTTTTTCTCTCTTAAACGTAACGAACGCACGATCGAATGCGATCCTCTCGTTTACACACCCACACACACACTCGCACGAAGCGGATAGAAACCCTCCCCCCCCCCCCCCCCCACCCCACCGTGCTAGCAACGACAGCGAAGGGAGGAAAAACACAAAGCCGTGGCCCGTTTCCAGCCGGCGTGCCTTCTCTTTCCCCTGCACCGTTTTCCGCCCGCGAGGGAAGGGAAAAACTTCCTGCCTTTCGAGTTGCTGTGTGAGTGTGAGTGTGTGTGTGTGTGTGATTGAGCGAGTGTTTGGCGTGGGAAGGAATGATCGCCCCGGCGAGGGGAAACGAACATTTGCTCGGGCGTTGAGCGCCCACGCCTTACTCCCCTCTCCGGGCGCCAGTTTTCCGGCCAAGAGCGGCGCACATACATACAGTTAAGCCCTCGGCTGGCGCCGTCGTCCATTACTTCGGCAGCCTTCAGCAAGTCAGCACGCGCTCCCGAGCCTTAGGGTCGTTTCGAAATCGCCAGTGCTAAGTGTTACTCGTGTCCGCAAGTTCATTGTGTTCTATTGCGCCCCGAACGAGCCGAGGAAAACTCCCAAATCGGTGCGAGATGTCCGAGTGGCTGGAGGAGGTAAGTTGGTGTTTGGGGATATTTTCATTTTGTTTTTTTAAGTGCAAAAATAAGGTGCAGTTTTTTAATAAGCAATATTTTCGCTACGATCCTCCAATCTGCAAGAACACCGAGGACGCCGAGTGGATTAGCGAGGTAAGTTTATTTTTTTTTTGTTAAATTTTTATTTTTTTCCTGTGTAAAAAAAAGCGAAATAATGAGGTGTAGTTTGTAAATACGTTGCGGATGTTTGGTTCAATTATAAACATTTTTTGGAAAAGTTTTTCACGGACAGGATCTGTCCTTTTCTGGTTACGATCAAATGTTTCTCTGTTTAAATGCGAAAATGGGTGCCTTTTTCGGTAGTGAAACATTTTTCCAAAATTGTTTTCACGGACAGGATCTGTCCTTTTCTGGTTACGATCCAATTTTTCTCTGTTTCAATGCGAAAATGGGTGCCTTTTTCGGTAGTGAAACAGTCCCTCGAAATGCCCGTTCGGGTCTCGTCGTTTTTATTTTTAATTTCCAACCTAATTTCCTCCAATCGGCTGGAAACGAAATGCGACGAATTTGGCCTCTTATCGTTCGTGTTTTGTGCGGATTTATTTCTCGCCGATTTTTCAATCCATCAAAGCTCCGCTTTGAGATCCGCCACTGAATCACAACCGCGGGAAAATCGGACCCACCATACCTGCAATGGCCACCGTAATTGGGATTCCCGTGCGTTTCCCTCAGCTTTATCTGCCTCCTTTGCGCCGGGTTGTACGCAGCGTTCATTTTGCTGACGCCGTTTGCTTTTTTGGTCGTTTTTTTTTTGTTTCCCCCGGTCCCCTGGGATTCCAGCTGGCGATAGAACTCCGCCTCTTCGCTTTTTCTTCGCCGCCTCTTCGCCGCAACGAATGGGTTTTTCAAGCTGACCCGGCATCGCTCTTAATCGTCGAATTAATTTCGGCCGCCATGCTTCTCCAGCCAAGCGAGACGCTTGGTTTCGGTACCGTGTCGGCTCGGGAGCGATTTATTTAGCTACGAACATTGAGATTTGAATTTTATTTCGTTTTTCAACACGCCGTCTTCGAGCGTCTGGAATGGAAATAAACGAAACGAAAACACTTTTCCATCGAATTCTTCGCATGCACTCGATACGTATTATTTAAACACTTTTAGCCGAATGTTCTTAAGGCAAACGAATATAAATGGAATAGTAAAAAAATCAAAACCACGTTCCTCCAAAAATGGACGTTGAAATTTGTATTTAAAGAAAGCTGAGAAACGCTTCATTCACCTTTTCCAATTCTGTTTTGGTTTATTTCCAACAGCTAATGGGTTTAGATACTGGCCTACTCTTTTGTGTTGGTTTCTCACATTTTAATCGCTTTATAGATGCATATTTTTTCACGTTTGATAAAACGTTCCATAATTTATGGCGAGCACCAGCCTAAGGTTGCTTTTTGTTTCGAGAAAAATAACAAATTTATATTGCTACTACCCATCGCCAGCATTGAAATCCCTGCACAGAATGTTCCGGGAGGTTTTAATTTTAAGCCGCACAATTTATTCGCCCAAATTTTCCCCCATATTTCTGAACGGTTTTTGAATTTTAGACAAATTGATCGATTATTTTCGCAATCTTATAAAAAAAGGTTAAAAATGCAACAATTTTTAGTAATTTTTTCGTTTCTATTCTATTCGAACAAAATGTTGGAAACGATTATAACACAAAACAGGCTTTTTATGTTTGCTACTTCAAAATGGGTTTAAATGTATCTAGTTCTCTTAGGGGACATTAAATTTTATTTGATAAATAAGCTAATTTTAATTATTTTATAAATAAGAAATACTTTTTGACAGTCCCCTGACATTAGTTTTGTATTAGGTAGATTTTCATTTGTTTAAATTAAATATTGCATTTATTGTATGTTTCCCTTTATCACGCACACATTTTGAATATATTTTCACATTTTAGAGTAATTAAAAAAACTGCCCTCTCGCTGGAATTAAAACGCGAAATCTGTTAAAAAAAAAGATTAAAAAATGATAAGCGCTCAAAAAAACAATAAGATATATTAAAGATTCTTCTAGAAACCTCGTAATGACGCAAAACGAATAAAATGAGGAGGCTTTAATGTTAGATATGAAGCATTTTAAAACAGATTTTTTTTATTGAAAAAAAAGCCTACTGTTTTAAAATTCCAATCCACTGAGAGCTTTTCGTGCCGAGATGCATTCAATCCTCTTTTACGTAAGTTATGGTTACGTCCGGTGGCTCACGTCATCAGCGCAGCAGAGTAAGCAATTTCTGAAGCTCAAAGATGCCCTTTGCACTCGATTGTTCCGTCGCTTCCGCTGTATATTGCGCTGCGAATTGTCGACGGATTCATCATCCCTTCACCTGGCCTGTGGCGTAAGCGTTTCGCAGCTGCCATCCACGATGACGATGGCTTCCATTCCTAGTCGTCAGCACATGCCAATGGGTGTATGTAAGAAAACAGAAACCATCGCGCCAAAGCTGGGGACAATTTTCGATCATAAAACTCGGTCGAGTGATGTCCATGTCGAGCGCGCTAGGGGGGAAGCATAAAAACGTTCCCTCGGAAGGAGGGCTATAAAAAGCGCACAATAAAACTCCGCCTCATTTCGTGCCCCGTCATGGCATTTGGTCGGCTTGGGAAGGGGAGCGCTGTTTCTAGCGCAGCCAATGTGTGTACGCGGCTCGTTTTTAACGCAAACAAACTGCCGAGGGAGGGCAAAATGCGTCATGCGTACTGGCAACGAGCTAGAAATGAGCTCGAAACGAGCTAGAAACGCTGTTGGCACGCCCAACCCCTGGCACTGTCACACGAATGCGACCCCTGCTTCCTGCCTGTTCGATGTGAGAAACAATTTTTCTATTTTTTCTACCTCCATTTTGCCCTAGTATGACTAACTAGGCAAATGTTCTACAGCGCAATCGCTCCATCCGGGGGAATGCATTAGGCGCTGAGTCACACGAGAGTTGATGTCATCCATCTTCCAGCTTGAACTATTTCTGTTCTATCAATCTTTAACAAATGGAAGGTAAAAAATGAAACCAAAATCACAGAAGATTTTCTAAAAAGTTTCCCAAAAGTCTCACCCAGCCAAATTGTTCCGTCATTCGTTTGCTTTTGGGCCCATTTGCGGCAAATTCTGGTGCTGCTCGAAATATGTCTCCTTTGTTTTCATGAGATTTTATCTCATAATGTCAAACGCTCCTTCATTTCGTTCTCGGCTGCATTAGTTGAAAACACTCTCTTGTTTATTTTCGAACCTTTCTCATCTAAAACGACCCTCGTTAGTTTAACTTTTATGCTTATTGCTGTATGCTTATTTGTAAATTATTGATCGCACTGCATGGTAACGCTAAAACGATCGAATTTTATTTTTACTTACTTGCAACAACTAACAACTTTTGTTTTTCCTCCATTTCAGTACGACCATCCGGCTCTTCCGGCTCGCGTGTTTGGGACGTTCAACTTCCCACGTAAGTCACTTAATGCGCACAGAAAAAAATTATGCATGTTTTTATTCGATCATCACAAAGCATTCAGCGAGTAAAACCGAAACATTTATTGTTTGTTTAGGCAAAAAATTTTTTTTAATTCGGCCTTTATATTCTCATGGCCTTTTGCATTTTTGCATTGGCTTGTCAAACTTTATAATCGATAAAATTATCTGTTATCTTTTTAAAAAAAAAATCGATAAAATTATCTTTTTAACAATCGCGAGAAAGTTGTTGGTCCTTCGAACCGGATCAAAAATGTTTTTAGAATCTCTAGGGAACACGTCTGTATCTTACGTCTTGTTCTAATAATCTTACACCCAATTACATATGTCCATTCACGGTATTCCCATTTCCTCATGTCGAAATCGTTTCCCAAATTTAGAATTTCTTTGCAAACTGTGACATCCTCAGTGCCCAGAGGAACTTCGATTTTGCATTTCATCTTTCCGATCTTTCCGTATAAGATTTTCTGGAATCTGGTTTCAAGAACCTCCTGCACATGGGTCTCATGAAACGTACGTAATCCAGCTCGATTTTTGAAGTTTTGCACGAAGGTTTGCTGATAGGAATATTTTTAGTCGTTTTTTTTTTAATCGAACGGAGGCGTTCGGTTTTTATTTAAAGACCCCAATCAAGCGCTTGTGCACGTTTTCGTTGATCTGCTGATATTGCAGCATCCTACGGCAAGCTATAAATCACTACCTGCAATAAATTTATTAAATTTTACCTCCTCTTAAACTCGGCGTTTCTTGCTGTTTGTTGTTTCTTGACTTTTTATTTTCACCCATACAAACAAATCCGCATCAATTCGAGTACGGGCCAACGCCCAGAGCGATAAGCACATGGAATTCTCTTTTCTTGCGCTTTTGCCTCGTCAGCACAGAGAGCCTTCGTATATACCGAAGGTGTCCAACCACTGCGACACAGGATTTTTATCGATTTTTGGCTTCCTATTAGATTTTCCGTTTCTGTCCGATTATTATACTTAAATCTGCACATTTATTTGTGTGAGCAGATTTCAACGATAAATATCATGTTGCCTTATCTACCACATTTCACACATTTTTTGGACACTTCGATATTTCTCTGGCAAATGTTTATACATTTATAAAGATAAACCCCAGAAAAATGTGTTGATGATAAAGTTTTTCTTGAGGCTTCTTTTTATAAATGGGAATCGAGCTTACCGTTGCTTGTTGTTTGAGATAATCCAAACTTCGATGAGGGGTTGGGAGTTTTTTCAAAAATTCCACCACAACTCGCTTAACGAGCCTGAGCGCTGAAATGAAATGCGAAAAAAATCCATTTGCGTTTTTTTAACAGTAAAAGTTAGAGAAAAGACACATACAAACGGGCGATGGAATTTCACCGTCAGATGCGACAAAAAATTCGGTCAGCTCACAGGAATGTTTAATAAAATTTGGAGGAAATAATCGAGAAGACAATTGAACGGTAAAAGGTCGATATAAACAAGCAAACAAAAGTTGAGAACGGGCCACACAAGTTTCTTGCGTACAAATTTCTTGCACGCAAGGTCATGAATCCAGGGTTAGCCAACGAGGCACAGAGGAAATTGAAAATTAAACAAACGGGTACACAAATCTTCCCTTTTACTATTATTATGCTTCATGTTCCGCATGGTGGACGTGGGTTTTTAACTTAACCACTTAACTGAAAACAAACAAAAAATGGTGTTTAAACACAATCATCACACTCATCTTAGCAGACATCGTTCGCTTGATATCGTACGCAAAGAATTATTAATATATCGAGCTATACATTAAATAGCCCTGTTCTCTCTACACCACGCAGTGCAAGTGAGCCTGTTCTTGACGGTGCTGACAACGGTGTGCTATGCGATCGTCATGGTTCTCGGAGTGATACGCTTCAGCCTGCACTGGGAGCGAGTGGTCGTGTACGAGCAGCTCATCCTGTCCGCCCTGGGCCTGCTGTTCGACTTCATGGCGCTGCTCGTGATGACTCTGACCCACAACCTGCCGGGGCAGCTGATGATCGTCTCCGGCTGCACGATCGCCTCCCGCATCTGTCTCGGCGCGATGTTCATGGTCTGGATGTACCGCCGGGTATGCTTGTACGAGGAGCTCAACACGATGGCAGGACTGATGCAGCCGCAGACGGTGCGGCCAAACAACAGCCCGCAGAACGTGCCGGAGGAACCGGGCACCTCGTCGGGAACGATGGGACGAACGCTGCGCCGCAATATGGATCGCTGGTTCCGCACGCATACGATGGCCGACATCGAGCTGCCAGCGGATCCCGAATCCCAAACCACCGTCATTTAATCGCCTGAAGCGGCACGCTTGCATTGTTTTACTTACTTTTTTTTTATCTCTCACACTAACACAACTAACACCGACAGAATTGTCGCATCTATTTTTTATAACAACAACAATATATTTAACACGTTGAGCACCCCATGGAGTAGGCACTGTTTTCCTTCCTCTTGACACTTCGTCGAAAACTGTGACACGAAACGACATTAACGCTCATTGAGTAAAAAAAAAAAACAAAAACATTTATAAACATTTAGTACTGCACCGTCAACGACAGAACCGTTTTGGCGATGAGGCTGGGAGCAAAATTTTGTTAAAATACGACGGATGGGTCAATTTAACACTAACCGAAAGAAATACTAACATTTGAACAAGAAAAAGGATAAAAAATTTAAAAAAGTGAAAAGATAAGAGCAGTGGTTTGTCATCTTGAAATTGACAGTGCTGTGCGCTTGTCATAAATGCGGGCGGATTTTTCACTACTTTCCAACATGACCAGTGAGCAGGGTCATTTATGTATCATGTCGGTTTAGTCGACATGCGTTTGTTGCTGTAGCAGTGAATGCTAATCAATTATCCAAGCCTGTAAGCAACAAGTAGAGCAATGCAGAACAAAACTCAGCAACCATTTGAAGGTCTCATATACGTGACGTTTAATATACGTTCGATGCAAATATCCCAACCTTCATATGTTCGGAACATTCTCATCCAGCGTATATTAAACGACACGTTTATGCAAACTTTGCCTGTTTGCTGAGTTTTGCTGTGCATTGCTAGCTTATTGCTTGCACTCTATGGGTAGTTGATCAATATTCACTGCTCCAGCAGGAGATGTATGAACACTAAACCGATATGATGCATGCATCACCCTGTGCGCTGGCCATATTCGAAAGTAAGGGAAAATAAGACTGGCCGCGTTTATGAAAGCGCGCAGGGTCGATTTTGAGTTCATAAGCCGCGATTCTTGTCTTTTATACACGCACAAAAAAAAATACATATCAACATAATCAAATTATACGAAACATAACTTGTGCTTTGCGATTGAAGCAACACGTTTGGCTTGGTCAGGACGGTACGCAATCGCTTGATTTCACAACATGATGCCGATATGTTTCTGTGAGCGGCAGAGGGACCCAAGCTTGTTAGAAGATAAGATAGCCGCGGCGAGATGCGACCTTCTCGAAGGCTCGCGAAACGCACTGGCCAGGACTCGTACCGAAAGTACACGACGCAAGATAACAGGGAACGCTAGCATCCGTGGGCCGTATAAATACGCATTGCGATAATAAAAACCATAACTGTCAGCCAGCCAAGCGGCGAAAGTTGTGCCCGTGTTTGCATTCGTTTGTGTGCGCGTACGCTATCAGTGGAAACCTAACGCGAGAGAAGATGCGATTCTGTAGCGCACGGTACCAGGGCCGTCAGATTAGCCTTCTGGCAGCACTGCTGGTGATCGCTCAGTCGGTTGCTTTCACAGCAGCAGTAAGCAGCAGCCTCCTCAAGCGTGACGTAGCAGCAGCAGCAGCAGCGAGCAACGCGGAAACGATGCAGAACCTTTCGACGCACATCCTCGACACGACCCGGGGCAGACCGGCGCCGGACGTGCCTGTCACGCTGTACGTACAGTCGGCGGCGCAGAGCTGGACCAAGGTCGGTACCGGGATCACCGACGCGGACGGCCGCTTCCGGGCCTTCTTCGCCGTGGGACAGCCGGGACTGGCGAAGGGCGTGTACAAGCTGCACTTTGAGGTCGGTTCGTACTTCCGCAGCCGTGCCGTCGACAGTCTCTACCCGTTCGTGGAGGTAAGCGTTGTGACACCTGTTGTTTATGTTTACCATTTTCCCTTGTTATTGTTATTGTTTTTTTTTTTTTTTGACAGATCGTGTTCAAAGTGCAAGATCCGACGCAACACTATCACATTCCGCTGCTGCTGAACCCGTTCGGTTACTCCACGTATCGCGGCTCGTAGAGCTTGCCGCAGCCCTATCAAACCCTATCAATAAACGCACAAACGCGGATGTAATTTCGTAACGTCAACCTCGAAACCCGTGTGCTTTATTCTCGCTCCGCTCACACCTTGACGATCGCCTTGCCGGTGTTGCCACCGGTCAGCATGCTGACGAACGCCGTCGGCATTCGCTCGAACCCTTCCGTCACCGTTTCCTGGTAGGTTAGCTTGCCCTCCTCGATCCACCGCAGGTTCGCCTCGATGCCCTCCATCCACCGCTTCGCCCACCGCGTCACGATGAAGCCCTCCTGCCGCAGCTGCTTGAACACGAACTCGCGCTGCGGATCGGTCACCTGCGCCCGGCCCTCGTTGTAGTTCGAGATCGTACCGCACACCGAGATGCGACCGTACAGGTTCATCTGGCCGAGCACCGCCTCCGAGATGTAGCCGCCGACGTTGTCGAAGTAGCAGTCGACGCCCTTCGGTGCGGCCTGCTTCAGCGCGGCCGCAAAGCCCTCCTTGCCGACCGTCCGGTAGTTGATCGTTGCGTCGAACCCGAGCGTCCGCAGCCACGCGCACTTCTCGTCCGAACCGGCCACCCCGACCACCGTCGAGCAGCCCTTGAGCTTCGCAATCTGGCCCACGATGCTACCGACGGCACCGGCCGCCCCGCTCACCACCACCGTTTCGCCCTCCTTCGGCTGGCAGAGCTCCAGGAAGCCGAAGTAGGCGGTGTTACCCGGCATACCGAGCACACCGAGCCCGAGCGAACGCGGATGCTTCCCGAACGAGGGCAGCACGTACGGTTTGCTGTCCAGGCCGGTGGAACCGCGCTCGAGGTTGACGATCGTGTGCGTACGCCAGCCAAAGTTACCGAACACGTACGCGCCGACCGGAAAGTTGACGTTTCGGCTCGCCGTCACCTTCGCCACCTGTCCGCCGATCATTACCGTCCCGACCGGATAGCTCGACATGTACGGCCGCATATACGGATCGACCGAGAGGAACTCGGCTTCGGCTAGGAACTCTACGGTAGAACGTAAAAGGAAAGAAAATCACGTCAATAAGAGGTTCCAAGAGGCTCTCTCTCTCTCTCTCTCTCTCTCTCTCTCTCTCTCTCTCTCTCTCTCTCTCTCTCTCTTCCCCATACCATTCTCCCCCAGCTCGGGCAGCGTTTCCTCCTCCAGCCGGAAGTTTTCATCTTTCGGCAGCCCATCGAACGGCTTTGCGTAGATCCACTTTTTTGCCACCACCATTTTCTGTTTCAATACCAAACGCGACGCAAAACCTGAGCGTACCGAAGCCACAACCACTAGTGTCGCACCGGACGCACGAAGCTCTACCTTAAATCGAGCAGGTACACCCGGGCCCGGCTTGATAACACTTATCAGGTTTACAGTGCGCGGGTTGATGGATTCAAGTGATGTGTTTGCGTTCCGCGTCCGGACGAGTTTTTGCCCAACCGTGCGCTCGTTATGATATCATCGACGGTGGTTTTATCAAAATCAATCATTAACGCAGCGGGTGATAAGGCTTTCTGCTCCATCATTCTCATCAACGAGAGAGAGAGAGCATACGCTGTGGTAATTTTAAACTAAAGCTGATGCGAGCAACACTCGAGGGATTAAAATCAGTTGTTTTTTGGGCATTGCGTTACTCAAATCGATAAGAGATGATGGAAGGCTGAGTGTCACATGCTTCCAAAGAGTTCCCAATCTTGCTTTCCGTTCTTTTCCGGTTGTTTGAAGAATAGAAAACTAGAAAAGAAAACGATAAAAATCATTTCAATCATTTCGATATTTCCTCACAATCATACTTACCGGTAAGTAATTTCATAGCGCGAAGCGCAGCTCTCCTAGGAACTCACTCATACAGTTTGAAGCCAGCTCTAGGCAGAACACAATTTTATCGGTGCGATTGGCAAACGCCAAATTTAACGCACCGAGATGGAATGATCATTGTAGCCTGCAGTAATTTTCAATGTAAACAAACAATACGATTTTACACGATTGACAGCTTGCCTGTGCGATTCGGGAATGTACTGTAGAAACTGAGAATCTTTTCACGCCGATCGCTTTTTTTTCAAATCGGTGGCGCCACTGTCGATAGGGTGAGGCAATTGAAAACTTTCCGTGGGCTTTTTTGCTACGAAAAACTTGGTGAATAAAGCGAAGACGTTGAACTATTTAGTGTAGCTAAGTATGGATGCAAAATCTTTCGAAACACTAAACCCGAATCGCTCCAAAAGGAAACTTCTAAAGAAAGCACACACAACACGAAGCATTCGCGTGCTGTTTTTTTTTACTTTATTTTCACTATATTTGTTGCTCTTCTGCCTTGTGTGCCTTTACACAATAGTTGCCCTTGCTGTCGCACACAAACGCACACACACAAACACACGCGGGCATATGTATTCTGCTTGATGCAGGACACACAACCCCACTCCTTCCGCCCGCCAGGGGGAGGAAGGACTAGGGGAGAGAGGGGGCAAGAATAACGCGTTAAAAGGGAAACCAATGCACATTACACGACCGCCGGCCGAGGGTAGAATTAGTGTTCCTTTCCTTTCCCCGATTTATTGTGAGCATTGTGCTGTTTAACACTATCGCATTTTACGTAAAAGTGTCGGCTTTCCTTGCCTCTTTGCCACGTTTCTTTGTGTGTAGGCGTGTGAGCTGATGTGTGTGTGTGTGTTTATGGTTGTTTTAGAACAGAAGCTACTTTTCATCTTCCTTGATTCGCTGCTGTGTTGAATTTGTGTATATCGTTTTCCAATGCAATTTTCTAATGCTGTGTATATGTTATTTTCTCACTACTACGCTCTGACGCTTCCACTTGCTATGTAGTATTCGTTTTATTATCATTTATATTATTATTTTAGTTATTAATATTATTCTCACATGGTTTGCTTTGCTTTTAGTAGTGTTCGACTACACCACCACCTCTTCCTGTATTTAGCTCTCTCTCTCTCTCTCTCTCTCTCTCTCTCTCTCTCTCTCTCTCTCTCTCTATCTCTACCACGATTTTCCTATACGAAAATTGCTTAAACTTGGTAAAGAGCGGGGGGATTGTAGTGTTGCAGAGTGTTCGATTTCGTTTTTCGTTCGCTTGGCGCTTCTTCTCCCTCTCTCGTGTTGGCGTGCCCGTACAACACGTGTATTGCTGTATGTTTTGAGATATACTTAACGCTGTTTTTCTTCTTTTTTTGCTTCCTCTAATTCAATTCACCTGTCACCCTTTTCTACGTCGCCCTATCGCAGCTAAATCTTAATCTGCAGAAAATAGGTGCATCACACACCCACACATACACACAAAAACACGCCAGCACATATGCCTACGTCTGCAGAAGACCGTGCCCGATTGTGGGATTATATTATACAATATTATTAATAACAATAAAATAGCAATAATAATAATAATCAATAGTCATTACATTACTATTCACCAAAACGTCACACAATAGTAGCTGTCAAGTGATAGTACAGCGCAAACGTAGTAGCCAACTGGAGGCGGTGGTGGCAGCGGCAGCACCAACAACAGGTAGTAATGGTGGTCCTAACCGCTGCTGCTGCTGTTGCCAATTCTGTTCACCATTGCGATAGGTTTAAAAGCAACGTTTCCTTCCTTACTTCCATACTAATGCCCGTGATGTTCTGCATGCTTCGTTTTCCGTGCCGTTCACTGTAGCTTCTCCTGATCCCTACGTCGCGGAACGTTTTTCTAATGCCTCAAAAACGCATGACTCATTTGCTTTGCTTTTGGGGTTGAGATGCTGGATGACGCAGGGAGGAGGGAAAAAATGGGGAGGGGGATTCATGGATCGAAATTGCATTCGCAACCGCAGTCTGAGCGTCGTGGACGGGATGGATGAATTTAATCATAACAATAACAATAAAATGATCCTTTTTTAACACAGAACAAAACCTTACCATTGCAACCCTGCTTCAAGATGTACATGCTACCATATTTGCCACTATCGGTTCTTAAATTTAATCTTCCGGTGTGCTTGTTTGTGTGTGTGTGGGTTTGTGAGTGTGCAAGTATACGTGTATAGCAACGGTATAAAACAGCACCACCAGGTTCGTTCCCAACTCTTGAAGAAAGAAAAAAAAACAATTTGCAAGAAGCTGAAGCGCAGCCGGAACATAAAATTAAAACCGTCAGATGCTAAACGTAGAAGCGCGGGCTGTTACATGCCGCTTAAATATGATTCCCGCTTGGTGTTGCGTGTCCGAGCAGGTATTTGTCGAGTGTGAGAAGCAAAAACGGACGGCAGTCTGCGCCCATGCAAACAAATGAAAGCCTAGGGGTACGCTTGGACGCATCGTTCTACAGAAACGAAAGCAAAACAGTGGACCAAAACTCACCAAACACCGCTAGGAAGCGAGCATCTCGCAGAAAATGAAAATGGTTGAGAAAGTGCGCCTCCTGACAGATCTAATATATTTCCTAATGATTCTCTCACTAACAATGTTGCACAGTATAATTGGTAAAAGTCGGTTTTACGCTAATACCGCTACTCCTGTGGGGTAGGCTGTTTCGAGATGACGCACGTACATGTATATGCTTAGACTGGAACCATTACAGTAGCGTGAACGTATACGAAACAAAACGCATGTTTTGCTGTTCAGCTTTGTTTCATACTCCTACACCGCCCATAATTGACTCTAAATTATACCTTGCCAGAAATTATCTTAAAAACACCGTATTCCATCTCACAATTCTATTGCAGCTAGATTTACACAATGTGGGCGGATCGAAATTGTAAGCGTAAACAAAGGTAAGGTATTTTGGCGGTTTTTGTTTTGTTTTCTATTGCAACGATTCCCATTCCGTAGCTTGCGTAGGTGGCGTGCGTGTGTAAAGATTGGTGTGTGTGTGTGTGTGTGTGTGTGTGTGTGTGTGTGTATGTGTGTGTGTGTGTGTAGTGTGGCCACTAAATACACACACACAGGAACGAAAATGCGAACACTTTTCACTGACGTACCCTCTCTCGAGGCGAAGGGATATTGATATATTTACAATATGTATAAGATGGAGGTTCGACAACTGGCAAGTGACAGAGACCGTTTCCTTGAATCGGTCTAATGCAGTACTTAGCAGGCGTTGGAACACGATTTTCGAACGGGTTCGCGAACATATAAGGATCCTGTAAAAGAAAGCAAACTTCCCAACGCAACACTCGGAAGCGAACATTTCCTTTGTTTTAAAAAGCAAGCCACGCAGGGCCGCTAACGTATTATTTTAATGGGCTAACGTAAATGAAATAATCGGTCAGACTTCGTGCGTTTTTCTTCGCTTCTCTTGTTCAACGCAATATTAACGCAATGTGTTTCTTGTTAACGTGTCGCAGTGTTCTGCATTAGGCTGGAACCGATTTAAGGATAACAAACTCCATCCGCTTCGCGCGCGTCTGGATGATTTTTTCGTGATTCTCGTGCTTCTCTACCGCTTACGCTTCTTCCCCGCCACCTCACCACAGTGATGTCAATTTGTTCTAAAAGATCCCACCCCCTGCCTGCCGTGCGTTAGAAATTATTACGATTGGAAATTGGTATCAACGTCGGTTGATTGATCAGCACAAATAATAGTGTTATAGAGATAAGTAATGTGTTCGGTACGTCTCCTACTCTCCATCTCTATCTCCTCTCTCTCTCTCCTCTCTCTCTCCTCTCTCTCTCTCCTCTCTCTCTCTCCTCTCTCTC
>KI915062.1:130341-231813 GCA_000473445.2 Anopheles farauti
CTCTCTCTCTCTCTCTCTCTCTCTTTCGCTCGCTATTCGTATCATTCTTATCTCGGTGTGTGCGTGTCAATGTGTGATGCGCGTATATGCATAAAGCGTTTCAGAAGATTCTGAAGCTGGAGATGGTTTCAATCACCACTGCTAACTATCAAAAACCGCACAACCACCACCACATCCTTCACGTGGAATTTAAGATACACCAGAGAATTTTCATAGGCAGCATTATTTCGTAGTACAAGGGTGGGTGTGGGGGAGGGGAGGTATGATGTCCAGGATTGATGAGAGTGGAGAACACCACCCACTACGTCTGCACGGTGATGGTGAACGAAGAGGAACGACCGGCGGCGACGATGGGAACGCATCGGCGACACGACTATTGATCCGGAGCAGGCTTCAGCTCCTTGATCTGCTTGATCAGGTAAGCCTTCTCGTCGTTGAATTGCTCGTCCTCCGAGCGGTCGGTGTGGAAGCGCGTCAGAAAGTCGACCAGCTTCTCCTGGTTACGCAGCAGTATGTCTAGGATCGGCTTGGGTTTGTTCGGATTCGCGACAAACACCTGCGGACGGAGATCGGAATCATTATTAGTATAGTTTATTTTTCGGATAATTTTTTATGCACGCAAAACATTATCTATCAAAAATTGCAGAAGTTGCTGACTCATTTGCATATATCAATATGGAAAGGTTTCTCTTAAGCCTTTGCTAGCAGTTTTGCGAATTCATCGGCACAATTGGCAGTTATCAAATTTGATGAAGCTACTAATCAAGCTTCTTTTCATGGCCAAATTCGCTAATTCGAATTTAATCGTAACAAACAATTAATTTAAAAAAGTGTTTGAAGATGGCCAAATCAGCAAATGTGTTCATGTTTGTGACCTTTACTATAACGATAGCAATTACTATACCGATCAATAATAATCATTACGCTTATTCCTGTTTAATTACGACAGCAGTAAAAACTGTGTTTTAACGATTAATATTGAAATTAATTAAAGCACCAGTAAGATTACTGTCACGAATCTCTTAAAAATTGGTGCAGAATTTTCTACAGTTTTGCGGCCGTGCAGAATAATGTTGCTACTAGACTTGGCAACGTCTTTTATGAGCAAAACTGGGAAACATCCAACCCGAATGGTGGTGAACTGTATGACGAAAATCTACACTGGCCATTCGAATGGAGTTTTATCAACTAGAAGTTATTAATTGTTGCGTTTTTTTTGCAGATAAGAAAGGTGTATGATATTATGTTGATTGATTTTAGGCCGAAAAACAGGCTGGTGCTTCTCACCTTGAAGACGTGGAACGCCTCGAACTGGATGTTGCGCGATTTCTCCTTGAGCATGTTCATCATCAGCTTCAAGTTATCCGGATTGGAGATGTACTTCGTCATCACCTGTTGTGTTTGTGTAATGAAAAAGCAAAAATGAATTGAACCCGAAGCGTGCACCGGTTTGTGGCGCAACTGTGTTCGCACAGGCGCCGCCGAAACAAAACAAAACAAAAAACACCCCACCGTGAAGTTGTGCCGATCGAGCAGCAGCTCGCCGAGCAGCTTCAGGCTCTGCCGTCGCGTCACGTAGTTCTCCGAATTGAGCAGGTGCTCGTAGTGGTTGAACACCTTGTCGTAGTTCTGCTCGAGAAACTCGGCGCACAGGATCTTGTGGCGGGTGAGCAGCTCCTTGAAGGTGGAAAATGCATCGGACGCAATGTCGAACGTCGACACCTCCACGTACCGGAAGAAGTTGAAGAACTCGTCCGAGTGGAGCATTATTTTCGCGAGTGCCTCGTACCGGGCGCACTCGCGCAACATCGTGCCGCAGTTCAGTGCAATCTCCTGGTGCTCGTAGCTGCAAAGAAGCGGTTTCGTTTTGTGGTTAGTGGGTGGAAATCGAACGACCAAACCACACCGTAGTAGTACCCGGCCATCAGCGTGAACAGAATCTCCGGCTTTGTGCAGATATACTCCACCGTCGGCGAGCGGGTGCCAATCTGTCGTCTCAGCACGTTGTTGAAGATCTGTGCCACGTCCTTCTTGCCCTCGAAGTCGATTCGGTTCAAGTTCTGAAACGAAGCAATACGTTTTAGATTTGTTTGCTTTTTTTTCTAACAGCACTAAAAACACTTGCCTGTATGAGCAGCAGCAGCAGATTGGTGCTGTACAGTTCGTGGGCCAGCTGGGAAACGACTATTTCGGTTTGCGGTTCTGCGTCGGATGTGCCATAGAGCATGTTTTTGATCAGTACCTGAAAAAGAGGAAAGGGAAAATATTATTAATTTACATTTATTTAATTTAATTTCTATTTTTTGTACAAAGAACTATTCTTCCCTTGATCAATAGTGGTTCTGTACGACCGAAATAAATCGAAAAAAGATAGTCCGCTCATCGCAAAGATCGTTTATTCGAAATTTTTGGCGAGGAAATTCATCGTGGTCGTAATAAATGGTGAATAAAACGCATAAAATGCTTTCTCGGTAGTAAAACCGATGCGCTCGTGTGCTCATCGTGAACCGTCCTTGCACAGTGCAAGCAAGTGCAAGCGTTTGCTATGATTTGCAAACCCGCGTTGTAATGGGCATGCAAAGAAGGAAAAAAAACGAAGAAATTCTTTGCGAGTTTGGAAATAGATTCAAAACGCGGAACAAATGCCACAACCGGCAACAAACGCGGAACTATTTCATGGCAAGGAGCCCGTCATCGGTGGTGGTTGCAACTGCAAAAAGCACAATCGTAAAACTGCGAATCCATTCGCGTGCAGCTGCAGCAGCAGCGTCGTAATTGCTTTATTCCACCGACGGATATTTCTTCGAACGCTCGAAAATCCATTTGTGTGCAAACATCACAAGAGGCAGCCGCGCGCGAGAATGTTAACCAGATGTCTTTCAGCGCCTTCACACTTGCCGCATGATAAAAGGGTCCCGTTTTGTTGCCCTTTGATGGTTGGCCCTTTTTGAGTAGTAAATTCCCGCGTTTAATTACCAGAACTTTTTGTAAATCTGTACAAACAGGGAAACATGTGGAAAAAATAAATTAAACCTCTCGATACTGATCACACTTTCATAGCCAAGAATGAATTTCGGTGCAATTTTGATTATTTAGTCAAACACAAAAAAAAAATATTAAAATAAAATATTTTGACTAATTTTTAAAACCAATTGCAAAATTAAAAAATACTAAAATTTGAGCAATCATTTCAATTAAACAAAAATGTAGAGCCATAACTGCACACAAGCAAAGGGTTAAATAGGTCTATCGAGTCCATAATTAATAAAAATAGGCACGGTATGTATATTTATCCAAAGTTTAAATTCTCCATATATCAGTTCACACAGACAATTTTTGTTTTATTAATTTGGCCGATTATAGTCAATTTCATTCACATTAATGATATTTTTAAATTCTATAACATAATTTATCATATTATTTACAAGCTTCTGGTAGTTGTAAAAAAACACTACATGAAGAAAGCCGTGAAAGCTAATTCGCAAAGAAACAAACACGATTTACAAAGAAAAACAATATTTTGATTTTGAAAAAGAAAATAATAAATGATGAAAGTTAATAAAATGGCACATTATTTCCATCCTAGTTCCTTCAAAATGTAGCATTTTCGGGCAATAATAAAATGAAAAAATGAAAAAAATGAATAATTTTTTCCTGTCTCTGATATATTATGGAATATTATGGAAAATATGATTTGGCTGGAATCTCAAATGCTAATAAAAAATTATAACACTTTATTTCCAAGCGTAAAACAGCAGCGAATTTCAAACCACTAGATCTCACGGATATTCCGTATAAAGTAAAGAAGAAAATCATTGCAATGTGTGCATTGGAATTTCTCTGCTCGATAAGAGCAAAAAGACGGTTTGTGTCGGTGATAAGAAATAAAATAAGCAATCTTTCAAAAAATCGCTTACTTCGCGTCGCTTCCACACACAAACACGTGTCGCGCGGTGTCATATGACACCCTCGTTTTGATAACATCCGATGAATGCGATCTCATTTCGCTTTCCGTGAAGAATTTCTTGCCCTTCCCACCCCGGGCGAGTCAGAAACATGCACCATAATCTTTTTCCAGACGATCTTCCCTCGCGTCAAGTGGGACGGAAATTGCAAGAATCTGCAGTTTCCGTGAAAGGGCGAGCAGGGCAAGTGCAAGCGGATGCAGCTTTGTCTGCATCGCCCGTCGTCGTGGTGGAGGAGTGCGTGACTCAGTGCAGGTGAGTAGCAACCGTTGCTGCTGATGTGTCACTTCCCGGGGCGTCGAGTAAGGGCCGGGAACGATAAGGGCGACCCCGAAGTTGACAAGTGGCGAGAAGTGCGGCGCAACACATGGTCGGGCAAGCTGCAAACTAAACAAACAAACAAATAAACGGAAAACTGAAAGGCCGGTGACGCTAGGAGTTGGAAGCGACTGCTCGAGTGCTCGCTGACGTCGGTTGTGGAATGTTTAGAGAAGCCCCCCACCGCCGCCGCTCGCAGCATTCATCGAAGTGAAATGGAAATGGCAGAACTTGACGACTCTTTGTTCGTTATCCTCTTACACGCTGCGTCTTTCACTCGCTTCCGTCCCCTCCGAGCGAGAGCGAGACTTGGGGACCAAGAAATTCTCATCCGACACGGATAACTATAAACACGTCGATTTTATTACCGACGAATGAACGATTCCTTGCCCGTCGATAGGAGCTCCAAGCTTGCCGTTCTCCAAGCGCGAGCTTTACGGACCGAGGGTCTGCAAAAATCCCTTCCTGTATTTTTTTTTTTTTTGTTTATTTTGCACACCGACACGCCAATTCCTCGAGCTCGCCCGCGTGAGTCATCTCGGGACCATGCGCCGACATTCGTGGAGGTGCATGGATACGAAAATAAAATACTTCCACTCGCTTCCCAACTGCAATATCCTTTCCATCCCCTCCCAGCCGCTGAACAGTGAGTCATCCGGTCGCGTAATACGTGATCCGAAGATGCGAATAACATCCACACCAAGTCGCCGCCACCAGCGACCGTCCGGCGTTCACCACTTTTGCTTATATTGGAAACCGAAGAACGTCTTAGCACGTTTTCTTCCTTCTTTGCAGTGCAGTTCTTCCGTTCGCGAACGATGGAAAGAAAACCGCAGCAATATGTGAATGTTCCATTAGGGCATTCTTTGGAAATAAATATTGCAACTTTCGTAATTAAGAGCTAAATAAAATTGTTTGCTTTTGCTCTAAATAGTATTTTTAATTTTTTACATAAAAATTTAATGCAAAAATCGTAATATTTGACAATAATCTTACAGGAATATTTGTATCGCTTAATTCATTCCATGTAGATTTTAATGCGATTTTAACAACAAATTATAAGTTTAATTTTTCGCTGCGAATTTCGCATTGACGGCAGCAGTAGTATTACATGAAAAATGTAAAAGAATGTAAGCTTTCAAATAAAGGCGTAATGCATTAAATCAAAATTATAATTTACATTTTTTTTATTTAATATATTTAGTGGCTCCAAATTCCGGACACAAATACTCGTAATCTTTGATTTTAATCTTGATACAGATTTTAATGCGATTTTAACAACAGATTCCAGATTTATTTCATTTCAGATTTCATGTTTCAAACTCATTGACAAACACGTTGATAATGCATGAAAAAATCAAAAGAAAAGGCTATAAATGGTAAAGCAATAAATCAAAATTTGAATTTACAATTTTGACAATTTGGAAAATTTGACTTTTGGTGTATTTTTTCGACTATGTTTGACTTTGTAAAAAAATATAGCGTCAATAAAATCCGGTATTAATTTTGTTCAATAAAGTGATCAAATCAAAGCTGATGAATATTACCACGACCGTTGTAATCGTTGTATCGTTGGTTCGATATTTTCGATATCGATTGGAAAAATAAACTTGAAACTTGATCCAATTTGCCAGCTAGTAATGCAATTTATCGTTAGCGTACAATTAAAATTCATAGACTACAATTATACAATAAAAAATTATAATTACAACAAAATCTGTTTTCAGTTTTATTTACTCTGTTGTGTTAGAAAAAATAGATTTTTATCTTGATTTAAAAATAAATAGAGAAAAATCATAGCAAAGCGTGATTCGGGAAAAATCATGTGTTGTCAAAGATTTTATTGAAATTTTTGGATCTTTTTGAAGTGAAATAGAAAAGGCTGCTGGGATATAAAAAAAAACTTCTTCAGAAAACTCCCAAAACCCCAATAGTGTGAGTTTGTGTCGTTTGTCGGATGATTGAAAGATTTTCGATTTCGGAAAAATTGAATTTCACTGGCCGCATCGCCCGGAAGGGCTTTCCAATAAATGGCCATCGGGCACGGGTGCGATGCACCGTGGCGGGAAGGTGAGGCGGAGGGGGAAGGGAGAGGGAGGGAGAGAAAACCTCACGGTGAAATCGCCGCACAGCGTATCTAGTCCGGAACCGAGGAAAAGGCCGAGGAAAAGATAAAGCGGGTCGCTCGCAATCGGGATGGAGAGCAAAAACAGCAACAACAAAAGGAAAAAGAAAAACCAAATCGTCGAATGCATCACGATTTTTTTTCTCTCCACGCCGAAATGAACCGGAGAGGGCGGAGATGGGAAAAGTGCAGGCGCCCCGATAAGGCCGATAAATGAGAAAATGAGATTGTTTCGCGTTATTTGTGATAAAACGCGCGAGTGTGCGGTAAACAAAAAAAAATTAAAAAAACAAAGGCTGTAAGGCTCGGCGCGCGGCAAAGGTGTTCGTCGCCAGCAAAAAAACCAGCGATGCAGAACTTTAACGGGAACCGTAAAATACGAAATACGAGGCGGAAGTGCACTCGAGCTATTCGAACGAAATTTTATTGCACAAGTGCGCAAAACTAAGACGATAAAAATTAGCGGGAGCGGAGAGGTGGGATGGGGGGGGGAGAAGGTGGTGGTGTGGAACATTTGCACATTTGTAACAAAATGGGGTTACCGGTTGCGCTTCGATTGAAGTTTTTTTAACACCATAAAACTTCGGTCATTAGAGGAATCGAAAAGCGATTGTTTTACGATTAATTTTTAAAATGCTTAAAAATAAAACAAATATCACAAAACCCCAATTTTAAGGCATTGTGTTTTTCTTGCATTCCCTTTCCCCAGGAAAACTCACCAGGTTCTTACTGACGTCCTCCTGTGCCTTCTCCGCCTTCTTGTCGCCCCGCTCGAGCGAGCTGACCGCCTCCTTCAGGGCCTTTACCAGCTCCTGAGGGCTCTTCTGCGACTTGCCGAACAGTGGCATCGTTGTGATCGTGGCGAGCCGGTGCAATTTTGTCACAATTACTTCCACCAACAGGTAAACACTACGCACACACACAAAAAAAAAACACGAAAGCACTACTGCACGCGGCGCACAAACACGGGTTCGTTTGATAGATGGGAACGCTTGGCTGTTGAATGCTGCAAGAAGAGAGCGTTAAGGTTTGAGGTTGATTGGTTTTACCGATAGGTTTTTTTTCCGGTGCAACGCCTGGCGTACGCTGGAAACACTGGGCAGAACAAGAAAGCAGAGCGGCAGGAGCTACCGCGAAAGTCACACGTTATCACCACACGACGCACAATGCAAGAATGCACCACGATCGCACGAACTCCTGCCAACGATCGCCGAGCACGAACGGTAAAGTTCGGGTTCGGGTCCCGATCGGTTCGGAGAGGGCGCCCGAAGCTGGAGCACGTTCGTGCGGGGCAGCTTTTAACCCCTTGCTCCAGCACTGGTAGAATCTTTCGGAAACCCCTTTTTTGGTAGATAAATTAACTAACCTGCTCGAGATGAAATGAGATCCGTGGCCGTTTGTGCCAGGTTTCCGAGGGAACCCGAATCGACACACGAAACCGATAAATCATTCCGAAAAATCATCAAATAAATGTGTGTAAAAAGAAGGGAATAAAATTGCAATTTGCGTTTGCCTCAGAAGTGAGCAATAGGAAAACAATAGAAAAAAACACTGCTTCATTTCCATGTATGATGTAATTTTGCAATTCATTAAGCAAAAAGCGTTCAACAGAATGCCCTAATTGAACAGGTGTTTCAGCGACACGCTGCCCTTGCAGTATCGAAACATCGAAACGATAAAAACATACAAAGTTCACGTCCGCACTTTTGTTCGTTAGTGCCACGAACAATTCGCTGAAACACCTAACAGATTAGAGCTTTTAATCCCTCTCTTTTTAAACGAATCCGCTATCATCGAAAACCAACTTTCTAAACACAGGATAAAATACGGTTAAAATAATTGACCACACATTGCTTGTGATAGTAAATGTGCTAAAATTGTCTCTTAAAGAGAAGAGAATCTCCACTTTAGAATCTACATCTAATTGCTTTATGCTACAAAATTCGAACAAAAGCCAAATAGAATACTTCACTCGCGCTAGTACTTCGAAGGGGTAAAGTTCTAAGCACACGATGCAGTGAAACTCCTCGTAGACTAAAGCTCGCCTGAGATTGCTCACTCTTTCGCTCTTATTACGAGGATAAGGGCTGCTACCAATCCTCTACCTAAATGTACTAAAATTGCCTTCACTTGAGACGCTTTTTTAAGCTTATCGTGTATCAACCCTCCGGTTGCCTGCAGCAAATTATTTCCTATTACAGAATTGACCAAAAAAATAATAAACATATATTTTCCTCATTCTAATTAGCAACAAGGGTTAAGATTGTCAACCCAGCATGTTAATAAACTAAAAATTAATATCGAAAACCGATCGGTTGCTCTGCCTGATGAGATTGGAAGTTTACTTTGCGAGCCCGAACAAACGAATGAAACTATAGTCTAAACAGTCACATTAATGGCTTCTGTATTAAAAACAGCCCTGCCCTAATTCAGCCCTCTGCGATAACTATTCGTAATCTGTTCATGTAAGGGAGTTTTATTATCATAATTCGGCCACCGTGATGTGGTTCCCCCCCAATTTGTTTACATCCGCTCGCGAATGTTTACAAACCAGCAGCCAGTATCGGCGCCGTGGAAGGCGAAAAAGCGATACATAAACACGATCGTGGCGCGACATATATGCCACCCCAGCAGCTGGCTCGGGAAAGTACCACCCGCAGCATAATTGCTCCCCCTAACTCGCCACCTCTCTTCCCTTTCCCCTACAAAAAATGGAGACGCGGTTTTAAGCCCATTAGCTAAAGTGGAGCGCGCGCACACGCTTGGTTTGTTTTCGCCGCTCGCGGTGTTCGATTACGAACGTTGCATTGGTGGGTGGCCACGTGTAGTCAGTGCTTCCTCAAGCCAGTGCCTGCTCGCCAAGACTGTCCGATCCGATCCTCGGTCGATCGCGGAAGGATTCCTGGCAGGTTCGTTGATCGGCCCTTGCCATGGGTGAAGGTTAAAAGAACGCGAATCGTTCTGCGCATCGGTTTCACACCTGCCTCTCCTCCTTCTCCTTCTCTCTCTCTCTCTCTCTCTCTCTCTCTATCTCTCTTTCTCCCTCCCTCTGTGGTTGACATGCAACGCCAAAAGGCAACACATGAACACAAACCAACCGTAAACAAAACAGCGGGAACCACGCACACAAGCACACGTCCCGGAACACAGCATCCATGACGTCACGGGCAGCGTTGTTATGAGTCCTGTGCCAACTATTTGCCAACGAAGCTCCAACCCCCGAGACTAATTCGAACCAGCCGCGGGACACGATTAAATGGCGCCGATCGTCGTCGTCGTCGTCGTCGTCGGAGAAAAAAGCGTCGGGCCGAATTTCCGTAGCAAGGGTGGTGCGCCGGAGACGAACCTACGTCAGACGGATGCTGGGACGTGTGGTTCGCTAGCAATAAAACAAACAAGAGTGCACCGGTGGTTGTGCGATCGGCAGCCGTTGACAGCAGTTCGACTACTTTTGCAGGGTTTGCCGTGGTTTCGCACTGAAATTATAAACGTACTTTTTTTATTACCGTTTAGGCATTGAAGTTTTTCGTACCATTTCGTTCTCTCCTTTTGTTTTTCCTCATTCGAGTTACCATTCCCGGACCGATTTATCTCCATGGCTGGCAAAAAAAATACCTCACATCCTAACTTAAAGGGCCTTTCAGATTATTGTTTTGCTTCCCAACGCAAATAAAGCAACCATTTTAATCATCATCTTTTCGAGAAAACTATCCTCCAACAGTAATATTATGTAACGCATTTTGATCACAGTTGACAATCAGAAATTGTAAACGAATATCATGTTTCCAATATTTCTAAGAATTCCCGTCAATTAAATGATAATTATTTACGCATCTGTTGTGGTTACAGTTGCTGATAAAAACGAATGTACGACATCAACTTTGATTTTTATATTGTGCGATAGAAGCGGACAGAATTTGAAGGTTGCTTCGCATGCCGTTGAAGTGCTCTGCCCAATGGAACAGCAATAAAAGCCACAGCAACCTCAAGAAACAAATAAAAACAACCACAAAACCCGACATGTTTAGATTTTGGTCACTCGTATATCCGGCTTTTCTGCACCGTTCGGACGATGTAAGCTAGATGAGATTTCATATTATCAAACCACATTGACCGCTTCTTCAAGCCACAGATAAGAGATTTCTCAGTTAAACCTGCTTGTTGTTAAGCCTCCCTTAATAAGGATCGAGAAATTCATCACCGGGATAAAATGTGCATTTAGAAAATTTCAAAAAAAAACGCCCGAAACGCTTCGACATTCCAGCATGTCTCGGGTGCTCTCGCAGGTGCTGTCAAACCCTGCCGATGGCGTAACGCCGTCGCCACAGCGTCATCCACCAGTCGTGTGACGCGTGCTCGGCAGGTGAAAAGCCACTCTCGCATCTCGCTTTCGCACCCTCCGCTCGCCCAAACACGCTCGGTTTCACAAGGCAAACCCAATAACAAATGCGCTAGGCCGCCTTCGTTGCACAAACACCGAGCGCGGGCTGGGTCGACAGGATAAAGGTGTAAACAGGACGCTTTTCTCGAAGCGTTTTTGTAGGGAATTTGGGCAGGGCGTTCACGGTGCGCGGTGGGATGGCTACGTGTCGCTTTCGACGGTGGGACGGCCACGGTTCTCAGCTGTAGCCTTTCCGGGCAGGTAGAGCAAGCGCCCGAAGCCCAGCCAAACGAGGCTAATGCAAAGGGGGAAAATTCGTGCGATTCCGACAACCAAACGGGCAGGTTGATCGTGGAGAAAGCACCGTCCTATCGACACTGGAAGACGCACGATTCGTGCAAATACGGATGCAGCTCCGCAACAGTCGCTTCCAAAATCGCAGTAATTTCGGCAGCCCTTTCCACGCAGCGCGGCGCGAGAGGTGCGAATTTTTGATTGCAGAACCGGTGGGTGCCGTTGGGATGACGTGCGAGTGGGATGGGGGAGGGGGGAGTGGGATAGAGAGGGGCCCGTGGCTGGGTTCGGGGAAGGATGAGTTTCTTTTTAGGCATGTGTTTGGTGCTTCCTGCTCAAAACGCAAAAAAAACCGCACTCGCCGTCTCGCTCGCACCGGTGCGGTCTAGCGCTTCTCCTATTTCCCCTCCGCCTTGACTCGGTTGCTGAAGTGATGCGAGGGGCAATCAAGTAACCATCGCTTTTCGTTGAAAATGCGATTGGGAAGGCGGCTCTCCGTTCCGGTTTCGCTTGGAGCTTCGCCGATTTTCTTTCCTCTAATCGGTGTGCAATTCTGTGGTGCCCTCCTCTTCCTCCCCTTCCCCACCACCACCAGGGCACCCCTTTCCGCAGCGCACAGGCACACACACGTTCGGCATGCTGCAGCACACAAACACACGCGCACGTACACACCAATTTTACGGAAACGCGCACACACAACACACACACATACACGCGAGCGAACCCGAGCCACACGCAGACGGTGGGTAATTCGCTGTTTGTTCGTCTTTTTCTAGCTTTCAATATTGTTACGATTGTGTCACTTCGTCGACACGACAGATAATCTAGGCCACCGTGGTGGAACCGAAAGCAAACACACAAATGATAGCACAACACACCAACACCAGACACGGCGCAAGCGGAGGGGGGAGGCCGCCTGCCTTCGGTATACCCTTCCCCTTGCCCGCTGCCCCAGCCGCCGTTTCCTGCCCGCTTTCTACGCTTACAGAACCGATTCGAACGAAACACGGAACAGGCCGCTTTCGGCACCTGCACCACAAACCGCAACATCCTTAGGCCCTCCCTCCCACCCCCCTGCACACACACACAAACCCCCGCTAGAACGCACCACGAAATCACACATCCACAACACACCGACCACTGTTCGGGGCCCTCTACAACCCTGCTTTTTCATCAAGTGAATTAGCGATGGGAGCGAGCGAGGCGAGCAGTATCGGATCCTTCCTGCACAAAAGTTGGTATCTGCCAGGTGCGTCCATCACCTCTAGTTCACCGACCACCATTTATTTATTCCCCCTTACCGTGTGACAGTTGAGATTGCCGGGTGACTTCTAACCGGAGCAGAGCAAAACGACTATTAACCACAGAACACAGAACACAGAATGGTGTCGGATTTTGCTTCAGGCGCGGAACGCTTTTAGAAAAATCTATGCCGACTACGATTTGATCTCTGATTTTCTTTGACGCAATGTTCTACAACTGACAGTTTGCCTTTGTCAGATACAGAACGACTTTACTTGACACATGTCAAATCCTATTTATTGTTTTTTTTTCAGGATTTCTCAAGGAATTCGGAAGGATAATTTCTTTTCCGTATAAAAAAGAAAATTAATACATTGGATTTGATTCATCTCATAGAGAATGAAATTGGGAATCGTTTAAATTTCTCATAAATACCCAGTGTAAAAAATAATACCTTCCCCCCCCCCCCCCCCTGCACCCCTTGAAAACACTTTTGTGTTTGTTTGAAAAGTTGTTGTTGTAATTGCTTGTAAGTCCTCGTAACAAGTGCGAAAACCCCTACTTTCGGCATTGCTTATCTCTTTGTCTCTTGACAGTGAGGTTATTCCAGTCTCAGCTTTTTTTGTAACACCAAAGGCCGAACGTTCAACATGAATCAGCCCACTCTATTTTCTTTTTCTATTCACCAATACAATGGATCGATCGTATCCGAGCCGGATCGTTTGGAGAGCATTCCATCCGTGAAATGAGCCCATTATAAAAGGTATTTTTAATTTCTATACATAAAACTCGCCCCTTTGCTAATGAATAGCGCGAGATTTAAAGGATAATATTCTAACCAGCAATTTTCTCACAAATTTCCGTGAAACGTATTTCTGCTGGTAGTGTTTAAACACGGAACTATAAACTCCTCGCCGATTCAGTCACACAACACTATCGGTCATTCCGTTCAACATGGTACACTTTACATGTTTTAAAATTACTTTTCATTTAAAACAGTTTTTACTTTGCCAATTAAGCACCATTAAATACCATTTACACTCGACGGGAAATTCAAAAACATTATCAATGTATCAACCACCTTTGCAGGATATATCCTAATAGTGACAATTTTAGCGCTACCGAATCAAGCACATTGGAGTCAATTGACCCCTTTAAATGTTCAATACCAGTGTTTCATTTGCTCGGCTATTGGTGTTCATGTATGACCTTGATAAAAAATAGACTAAACAAAACGCGCCCATATGTTTTTCGGGAAGTGTAGCCGGTTGGCAGGCGAGTGGAAACACATACGTAAACAACGAACGCGAAGGGCTTGTTAGGGCATAGGAAACGATGCACACCGCCAAGAAATGGATCTATGCGAAACCATTCGTCGGTGAGCCGACGCTGGACAATTTCGAGCTGGTGGAAGAACCGGTCCCGGAGCTGCAGGACGGAGGTGAGACATGAAGCCTGTTTGCGCGGTGGTTTGGTTCGCTAAAAGTCAATGTTTTCCTCCGGCAGAGTTCATGATCCGTGCCATGTACCTGAGCGTCGATCCGTACATGCGCATCTACACGTTGTCCGTCCCATGCGGTAGCACGATGATCGGTGGCCAGGTGGGTGAAGTGATGGCGAGCCGCAACCCGGCGTTCCCCGTGGGTGCGTACGCGTTCGCGCAGGTCGGCTGGCGTACCGTGTCCGTGTGCAATCCGGCCAATTTCGAGACGCGCAAACCGTACGTACTGCCGGAGCTGGGCGATTTGTCCCCGTCGCTGGGTATGGGCGCGCTCGGTACGGTCGGGAACACGGCATACTTCGGCTTCCTGGAGATTTGTCGCCCGAAGGCGGGAGAAACGGTGGTGGTGAGCGGGGCGGCCGGTGCGGTTGGCAGTCTCGTCGGGCAGATAGCAAAGATCAAGGGCTGCCGGGTGATCGGGCTAGCGGGGACGCGAGAAAAGTGTGACTGGTTGACTGGCGAGCTCGGTTTCGATGCTGCGATCAACTATCGGGAGGAGTCCGTAGAGGACGCTTTGCGACGACACGCACCGGATGGGGTCGATTGCTACTTCGACAATGTGGGAGGCACCACATCGGAGACGGTTCGTGGGCAGATGCGGCTACGCGGACGTATCGCCGTGTGCGGGACGATCTCGATGTACAATGGGGAACCGGCTCGGGTGGTTGACCCCCAGCGCGATTTCGTTACGAAGCAGCTAACGCAGGAAGGATTCAGTGTGCACCGGTGGACGGATCGATGGTTCGAGGGCATCACCCAGAACCTGCAATGGATCCGGGAGGGGAAGCTGCGCGTGCGGGAAACGATCACCGAAGGGTTCGAGAACATGCCGCGAGCCTTCATCGAGATGATGGCGGGCGGGAACATTGGAAAGGCGGTTGTGAAAGTGGCCGGTGTGCCCTAATGAAATACGTTCCAACACGCATTTCGTAAGCCATGTTATGCCTTTATCAGCATTATTTTAAGATAAGAATGACCTGGATCGATGCTGCGAGCATTGTTATTCTTATCACACTTTTATATATACACACATACATGCGAACACAAAGATGACAGGCAAAATAAAGCAAAACGTCAAACGTCTTGTTTACTACTAGACGCCCGGCTTTTTCGTTCAAAAATACGCTCATTCGAATAGAAAATGAGTAAGTAAACGGTTGATGCTCAACATATTCACGATAATAAATTGTCCCGTCTTACAGGATCGGTCTGGCTTCAGGTGACCCGTCGTGGGTACGCCACAAACACAGCGAATGTCGCACGCAAATGGATCTACGCCAAAACGTTCAAGGGTGAACCGAATGCTAGCAATTTCCGGCTGGAAACGGAACCGTTGCCGTCAACGCTGCAAGAAGGTGAATTCCTCGCCGAGGCCGAATACCTCTCGGTCGATCCGTACATGCGCCCGTACATGCTCGCCTACCCGGAAGGTTCGCTAATGATCGGTGGCCAGGTGGCACGGGTGATAAAGAGTGCCAATGCGCGCTTCCCGGTCGGTGCTTCCATTTTCGGGCAGTTCGGTTGGCGTACGCACACCGTGTGCGATCCGGCCCGGCTGGAAAAGGACCGACCGTACGTGTTGCCGGATTTTGGCTCACTGCCTGCAAGTCTCGGGCTCGGTGTGCTGGGAATGCCCGGCAATACGGCATACTTCGGGCTGCGGGAGCTCTGCCAACCGAAGGTGGGCGAAACGGTGGTCGTGAGTGGGGCGGCCGGTGCCGTCGGCAGTGCCGTGGGTCAGATAGCAAAGATTCACGGTTGCCGTGCGATCGGTATCGCCGGTACGGATGCAAAGTGCGATTGGTTGCAGCGAACGCTCGGGTTCGACGGTGCGATTAACTACAAGCGCGGTGAGGTGTACGCGGAACTGAAGCGACTCGCACCCAAAGGGATCGATATTTACTTCGACAACGTCGGCGGTCCCATTACCGAGGCGGTAGTGAAGCAGATGAACCTGTACGGACGGATTGCGGTTTGCGGCACGATCTCGAACTACAATAGCGCGATCACGAAGGTAACTGACCCCCAGCGACAGTTCGTCTTCAAGCAGCTGCGCATGGAAGGATTCGTGGTTTGGCGCTGGAACGATCGGTGGCTGGAAGGTATCGAGGCGAACCTCAAATGGATCCGAGAGGGCCGGCTGGCATACGAGGAAACTGTCACGAAAGGGTTTGAGCGCATGCCAGATGCATTTATCGATATGCTGCGGGGTGGTAACACCGGCAAAGCGGTGGTAAAGGTGTGAGAATGTGCTTCATCTCTATCAAATGATGTTGGTTGTGAAGAAAATAAACGACGAAGAAGAGCTTAAACACTAATAAAGGTTTCTTCGTCATTTAATAGCAGCCCCGAAGTTTATTCATGCACTTTAGGGTGTAGTAAAATCTAAATATATTCAGGAGTTGACATGAAATGCTACGGGAATGGCAAAATTTAACTCATATAATGGCGATTATATCTTTTTACCTAACATTAGTACTGATTAGTAATGCATTATGCCATAATAAATTGGTTAATTCGACACTAAATCACAATTTTAAACGATCATGAAGCAATTTTGAATTGCCGATTGTAAAATTAACATTTAAATTTTTAGTACTACTCCTAAATAGCACATCACATCGCGTTACCTTGCGCGATAAACGAGCAATTGCTACTTACTGCATTGTAACAGAATCATAATCCTCCAAATGATTATAGTTCCATCTGTTGCGACCCTAAGTCGCACTGTCCTCACTGTGGTACTTTTGTTGATGGTTTTTTAGCAAACACTTGTACTGGAACCGTTTGTCGCATTTCACACACGGGTACGGCTTGTCGTTTGTGTGGATGCGCATATGAACGCGCAGCGTGTACGCGATCGTAAACCGCTTGTTGCACACACCGCACACGTGCTTCCGATCATTACTGTGTGTTTTCATGTGCTTCCAAATGGCGCGTCTGGTAAAAGAAAAAGTAACAGAAAGAAACACATGTAACGAATCGTACTGACCTCGACCTTAGCGAACCTTACTTGTTGCGCATCAGTTTACCGCACACCGTGCACGGTAGCTTCGGTTCCTCGTGGTACGAGAGGTGCGTTTTGTAAATTCCTTGCGTTTTACACTTCTTGCCGCAAACACCACACGTAGCGTAGAAGTAATCCGTGTGCCATAGCTTCTTGTGTCGGTTAAGCAGTACCAGCCCGGTGAAGGTACTACCGCAGCCTGCTTGATCACACGCGTACGGACGAATATCTGCAACCAGTAAATAGATTCTCAGGCATGCTTCTATGCGCAACGCGATTTACAATCATAATCTCACTTACTTTCATGTTCGTTGAGGTGCGTCTGCAACTTCCAGCTGTCGTACTGTTTGCCGCAGATGTGACAAGCAACCTTGGAACGTTTGTAGGACTTTTTGTGCTGGTGGCCGGTCTCAGCAGGGGAATCTTTTTTGCTCGAGACGCCATGATTCGGTTGAGGTGTGATAGTAGCTCGCTCAGATTGCGGTTGAATGTAGGTGGCTTGTTTCTGTTTCAGCTTCTCCAGCAGTGTTTTTTCTAGTTCAATCATACTTTCGTCGTCGCGCGTACTACACTCACTCTGTGGTACACTTTGCGCAGTTTCTACCGTCGCCCGGAAACTATCCAGCACATCCAGTAGCAACGAGCAGGCCTCACAGGTACGCATCGGATTACACTCGGTGCCATCTATTTTCTGTACGCGAAGTATCTCAAGCTGAGTGGATGTTAGCTCAAATACGGATCCACTTACGGTACGACAGCACAGGCCACACCGCATTCGATCGGTTTGAGACGCTTGATTCGCCGGTGTTTGCTCCTCGAGGAATTTTGTAATATCCATCAAAATCTCTGGATCTGGTTCGCCGCGAGAATGAGCAACATCGGGGGGGAAGGATATCGTATCCGAAGCCAATTTCCTCTCCACAGGCAGCTGTATATGCTGCTGTTGCAGTGGACGCTGCTCGAACAGTTCCGTCTCAATTTCCAGCGGTCCTTCCAGGTACTGCTCGTGGTCGGTCACAATGCTTGCGTACAGATAGTCAACCTGCTGCTTATGCCGCACGATGAAGCTCTCGCACTCCCGCAGCAGCAGCTGATTGCCCTCCGATGCCCAATCACCCAGCTCCAGTATCACAAAGTCTTCCATCAGCAGCCGATTCGTCTTGAAGCACGCGTTGCGAAACTCCGTCGTCATGAACAGCAGCGAGGCACAGTTTTTGCATATTTTCGTCAGATTGTCCTGTTTGGTCACCTATACGCAATCGATGGATGATATTATTAACCCCGAATCGGAAGCTCCATTTACAATCCGCAACCTATACTCACACGTATCGAGGTGCATTCGAATATCTGATGCGCAATGCTGTACTCTTTGTCGGAGAATATGCACTCGAGGAAGCTGTCCTCGCAGACTCGCATGCACAACCGGCATTGGTTTGGATCGTTGATGGCATTTCTGCTGTTCGGAGGATCCATCGGTAGCTAGCGTTGACCGTGCCGATTTGCTGCAGCAACCATCGGAATTTGTTTGTTTTGATTGTGCGCATGTCCTGTTGTTGCTGAATGACAAGACCAAATAATACCGGCGGAATGCTGTTGCAGTGAGGAAAAACCAAGGATGATAGGTCAGTTACTTGATGGTACGAACTGTTTTCATCATTACCGTCGCACGAAACCGAAAAATTACATTAGCCATTTGAAGAACAGTAAGAAAAGATTAAAAAATAAACTATTTTTCATTTGCACAGCGAAGTAAATGCAAAATGTTTCGGAACCGTCACAATAGGGAAACGTACAATACAATGGGGAAACGAAAGATTTATTTATTTTTTTATTGTTTTGGATTCAAATGACTTGTTTTTATCGATCAACTGACAAAAAAATACATTTGACCATGAGTCGTTTGAAATTTCCTTTGTGCGATTTTCAGAACTGATTATCTATCTCTTTCTATTCCTCTCTATTTCTCTCTCTCTGACACGCGTTGACTTGACGCTTTGAGTCTAGCATTTGACAGTCGAGGCTAGGTGAGTCAAAATCGTTTCCCGATATGTTTCTTTTGTCTTTTTCTTTCTTTTATCAAACAAAGTCAAAGAAGAGGGTCGCGCGTGCATTTCGTGCGCTGCTGCATTCTGCTATGTTTTCGTCCGTTTGTGTACGCTAATCACGGGATTCTTAGTGATTATTTAGTGTGTTTCACTACATCGTTTTCGTGATTGTTCGGCGTGTTTTATATAGTTTCCGCTGCGAGTGTTCCAGCCCGTAACACCGTAGTTGAACGCACAAGTGCCAAAGCGATCAAAACCTTGCGGAGAGTAGAACCGTAATACCACCGAACCCGCGACCATCTGAACGTGGAACGATTAGCAAGTTCCAGCAAGTTCCGGTTACCAAACGATCGGTTTATCCGGTACACCATGACGCTATCGGAAGTGGATGAGCTGGAAAAGGATTGGGCCGAGCTGTCGGACGAGTTCCGAAGCCTGGAGGTAGATATTTTTGTAGCTGTCTTACAGCGAAGTAGGCGACATGCAATACAATTGTTATGTTTTTCTTCTTCCTCTTGCGCACTGTTTCCAGGCGGCTAACCAATCGTACCAGGAACTTCATGAGCGGCTGGAAGAAATGCAGGAAAAGTGCACAAAACAAATTCAACACCAGCGCTACCGGATGCGGCAAATAGCGAAAAATCTGAAAACGTAAGCGTCGAAAAGTAGATTTTTTTGTTATTTCGTTTCACTCCCTTTCCCACACTACGTGTACCTATTTTGTCCTTGGCCCTTGACAATCCACCCTTTCCCCTCCCCCGCCCACTAATTCTTCTCCATCGGCTGGAGAAGGGGACGATTGTGGTGCGGCCCCATAGGGCGGCTAATAGTATGCACAGAGCAACAACAGGTGGGTCGCGATAAGATAAACTTTGGACTCTAAACCGTCCGATCTTTTCGGGGAGGAAAGGGTATCGATTAAATGAAATTTTTGCGCTTATCATCCTTTTCCGTCTGGAGTGCACTGGCGGTGGTGGATACTTGGACGAAGATTTCGGTCTCGTACAGACTCAAATATGTGTTTTTTTGTTTTTTTAATTTGCGCAAATCGCTTCAATATGAGCGCGAAATCGAAGGTAACCCTCGGCAAGGACGCAAACCGGTTTGCGCGCACTCACACGAGTAATTAGTAGCAGAAGAAACGCACGCCAAGTTCGCGTAACACGATGCTAATGATGTCGCTGCTTTTGAAGAAAAAAACACACACAATTCCTTAATTACCATCGAATGTCTTCTTCCTTAACGAAGGTACGCCGCCAAGGAGAAGGTGGATGGCCCGGAACGGGAGAAAGTGATGCAGTTGGAGAAAAACATGATGAAGCGGAAGGCACAGATTCACGAGATCGAGCAGGGGCTCCCGCAGCAGAACGGTCGTTATCTGAAGATAATTCTCGGCGATGTGAACGTGTCGATACTGAACCGAAACGATAAGATCCGCTACAAGGACGAGTACGAGAAGTTCAAGCTGATACTGAACGTGATCGGACTGCTGCTGTCGTTTCTAAACATTCTCTTCAACTACCGGTAAGTGTTTGTATTTAGTTCAATTTGAATAGGAAAACAAAAAGTGCTTAACGCGGGATCATCTTCCGTTTTTATTTTCACTCTCAATTTAGTGCTCTCGAGCTAGTGTTCCTGTTCCTACTGGTGTGGTATTACTGCACACTCACCATAAGAGAATCCATCCTGAAAGTAAGTGACCTGAATTATTATTCATTCGGTTGGGTTAAACTGATGTTTCCACGCTTCTGCTTCGCAGGTGAATGGTTCGAGGATAAAAGGCTGGTGGCGTCTGCACCATTTCATCTCGACTGTCTGTGCCGGCGTTCTGCTGGTGTGGCCGCAGGGTGAACCGTGGCAGCAGTTCCGCTCCCAGTTCATGTACTTCAACGTGTACATTAGCTTGGTGCAGTATATGCAATTCCGCTACCAGAAGGGTGTCTTGTACCGGTTGAAGGCGCTCGGCGAGAGGCACAACATGGACATCACGATCGAGGGTTTCCATTCTTGGATGTGGCGCGGGCTCAAATTCCTCTTCCCGTTCCTGTTCGTCGGATATCTGTTCCAGTGCTACAACGCGTACACGCTCTACCACCTAACGCAGCACCCGGACGCGACGTGGCAGGTAGGAAAGACGTGGCGGTGGTACTGCTCTTCCCACTAGGAGCTAATTAAACCTTCATCTCCCGCAGATACCCGTGCTGAGCATTCTGTTTCTCGTGCTATTCGTCGGTAACAGCATGACTACACTGATGGTGATATTCCAGAAGCAGAAGGAGGGTACGGAGAACCGGTATCGCCTGCTGAGTTTGATCGCATCAAAACGCTCAACGACCGTACGGGTGGGTAACGCTTCCAGGACGACCATTTTATGCGTTTGGTATTTTTGTATAATGTTTTGTTCACTTTCCGTGCAGCAACCAACGCAAGAGGCAGCGGAGGGCACTGAAACGGACAAAGCGAAGTAGAATCCGAACAAACTGCAATCGAGTCGCTGCACTTGAACCTCAATCAACCAACAAACAACAAGCAAACAAAACCACACAAACAAAAAAAAAAAGGAAAACTGAGTAACGAGACGAAAAACCCTGGACATTAATGCTTCAAATGTGAATATTTATAACAAATGAATTCTGAATAAAACACCACGTTCGTGCTGTAAAACGGATATCCTATGTACGGAACGGATAAGAATAGCAACGGTATTGGGCCTGCCGTAAGTGAAAGTGCACTGTTCTCGCTGTTTAAATCGATCGAAGTGAAATTGTTTATCGAACCAGGCTGAAACATGCATTTCAGGATGTTTCAGTGGGAAGCAAATAGGGTTAACGTAATTTATCCTTCCAGCGAAGGGCTACAGGCTCGTTTTCGCGTTTTGTGGCATTTTTCATATCCATTCATTCGGTTTTACATAGGAAATTAGCAAGCTGGACAAGCGTTGTGATAATACGTGTTGAATCTATCATCATAGGGAAACGAATGAAAATGTGATCATCTGTCCTGTTAAAGAGGAGTCAAATGGGAAGGATTAGATACACTCTCAGATTGTTTGAGGTTTAATAGATGTAAATTATTAAACTACTAGTTATATGTTTTCTAAGTTATTCGTTCATTTTAGTTATTTATAAAGCGTAACTCAAACGGGAAAGTCTATCTAAAACTGTGCATTTGAACGATCGATTTGGTACCGAAGAACATTGGACTCAGTAACAAATGGAAATCATTTAAAACATATTTGAGTTTCATAAAAATGTGCTTGGTAAGTAATAGTTAGACAAATCCCCATGTTTCGGATGGAGTACCGGGTCCGGGTTGTATGGATTCAATGTTAAAAACAAATTGCATCTAAGCAGGCTGGTATGCGGACAGAGTACACCACACGCACACTTTCGCTCATTGTATTTCGCTCGATTTGTCTTCTACAGTGGAGGCTAGAAAATTGATCTTCGACAAAATATTGCTTTGTGACGTTTGTATTGCTTTCGCTGCTGTTTTCAAAACAAATCCGAAGCAGGTGGTTTGTGGCGCGTTGTTTGTGTGCGTGTGTTGTTTTGTTTTGTCGTTATTCTGCGCCGCGTTTCCTCACTTTGCACGAAAAAAAATGCACTATCGCCGATGCATCCCAGTTCGGCGGTTGCATGTGTTGAACCAACGATTTTCCCAGCAACAACATGCACCAGCAGCGGGAGCTCCTGTGTTACCATTCGCTAAAATGCCGGGTCCCCGGCGAATTCCGCTGCTTGGCATGCTGAATGATATCATGCAGCTCGGAAAACCAGCGGAGTAAGCGCTAATGGCCGGGCTGCTTCGGATTAGGAGCACCTCAATTAGCTCCGCATCCATTAGCCACTGCTGCCGTGAAGGACAAATTCATTACAGCACCAACAAACAGCAGTATCGCTCTTATCGCCCTTATCATGCGTTTCTTTTGTTATCTCGTTTTGGGTGTTCGCTTTCGTTGGAAACAGGCTGCACCTGCGCATTTCGAAGTACCACGAGCAGTACGGGGACCTGGTGCGGTTGCAGATCGGTGCGCAGAATGCGGTGTTCGTGCGCGATCCGCAGCTGATGCGCAAAACGTTCCAGCTGGAGGGGGCCCACCCACGCCACCCACTGCCGGAGTCTTGGACGTACTTCAACAAGAAGTACCAGTACCAGCGCGGCCTGTTTTTCATGTGAGCGATGACGATCAACTACGGTTGCAACAAGCGAGACAAACAAAATAAATGCCCTCGTTTCCACAGGGACGGACAGGAGTGGCTGCAGGCGAGACAGCTTTTCAACAAACCGATGCTTCGGGACTACCAGTGGATGGAGGATCCCATTCGGGGAACGTGTGAGGCGACGGTGGCGCAGATTAAGCAACGCACGAACAACACCACACTCGACGGGATGGAAGCGTTTCTGTATAAATGGTCAGTTGAAGGTGAGTCGGGTCAGATGTTGGTGCATTAAATTAAAACTAATGGTTTCTTTTCCCTCCCTTTCTATCCCCCACAGTCGTGCTGAGCGTCATGCTCGGTGAAACGTTTGCCAAATGTCAACAGTCGGCCGAGTTTCGGGCACTGGTGGAACGGTTTTCGAACGTCGTCTACGATATCTTCCGGTGTAGCTCCGAGCTGATGAACATTCCGCCTGCCCTGGCCGACCGATTGAACGTGCAACCGTGGCAGCAGTTCGAAAAGGTCGTACCGGAAACGATACGACTGGGTAAGAAATGCTTTTCACTTTTGTTTACACACATTTCTAACATCGACGGCGAATTCGCTCGTTCTAGCTACGGCCATCATCGATCACGGTATGGAGCACTCCCGCCAAGAGACGCAGGACGGGCTGCTGAAATTGATGGTACAGAAGCTCGATAAATCAGTCATGATGCGCATATTTATCGATTTCATCATCGCCGCCGGTGATACGGTATGGTTAAGCTAAAAAGAAGGCGTTTTAACTGAATTTTAAAATTATTGGCCTGTTTGTGTAATAGTTGTTTCAATTTAATTTTAATTCAAGCTAATATTAATTTATTTTAAATAATATTAATATTCAAGTTTGTAACACCTTCATCTCTCCATCAGACTGCATTCGCAACCATTTGGGCACTGTATCTGCTGGCATGTAATCAGGACATGCAACAAACAGTTCGAGCGGCTGTGCTCGAATCGGACGGGCTTGAATGTTCGGCGGTGAAGGGTGTTGTGCGAGAAACGCTCCGCCTCTACCCTGTCGCGCCGTTCATTGGACGATTTATCGAACACGACAGCAGCTTCGGCGAGTACGCGCTACCAAAGGATGTGGGTTTGGAAGAGCCTTGCTTTGTCTTTCTCGAATGAAAACCTTCTCTCTCACTCCCCTCCAGACGCTTGTGCTGCTGTCACTCTACAGTGCCGGCAGAGACGAACGGTTCTTCACCGATCCGGAACAATTCAATCCGTACCGGTGGCAACGTGGCGAGGTGGCTAACCGGCCGGCATCCGGCAGCAACACGCCCTCCGCTTCGCTCCCGTTTGCGATCGGCGCCCGTTCGTGCATCGGACAGAAGATTGCCCAGCTGCAGATGCACTATTTGCTGTCGATGGTAAGTGGCGTGGAGCTCGTCACTTTCGAAGCCGACTGTAATCATTTCATCTTCTTGTTTTTTACGTAGATTTTGAAGAATTTTGAACTCACGATCGGTGGCAAGCAACAGGAGCAGCAGCAGCAGCAGCTGCAAATAGACACTATCAAACCGATTCTCAAGATGATTACCGTGCCAAACAAGCCGGTAAAGGTGTGCTTTAGAGCGATTCAGAATTGACCGGCTGTGACATCGTGTAATTGGTTTTAAATGTCTCTTTCGTATCCTATTTTATCAAGTATTACGCTGCTTTTAAAGTGTATTATGTTTAGGTGTATAAGATCGGGCAACAGGCAGTTACCAACCTAACTGGTTTCGTATCACACACTACCTCGAAGCATATACCTCACGCAAACGATTCGTCAATCGTGCCAAAAAGAGAAGCGAACCATTCTTTATAGGTACACAATCGGTGTTTCCTCCCTGCAAGCACCGTTTTCTCAACGCTAATTTTGCACGCTTGTTTTTGTTTTAATTATGTTTATTTGTAATGTTACACCGTAGCTACAGATTTAAAGTCTTCCAAATTGTAACAGTCGAATGTCGTTCGAGACAAGATCTGAAGAAGTGAGCGCGCAGCACCGCCTTTACAACATTATCGTTGAATAAATACCGTCTTCCACGCGTTAAAAGGTACACAATAGACTTAGCGATAGTGCCGCTTACTTACTGCCCGATAGTAGACTCCACACCATGTCGCACGCTTTTCATCTCTCGCTTAAAGTCCTGCAAAAGAAAGCCGTTTGAGAGGGAAGCCGGAAGCCGGAGCCGCGGTCCGTACGCGTACCTTTACCAGGGCGCAGTACTTCTTCCGGCTCGCCTCGAGCTCGTTCAGCGTCTGCTGCAGGCAGCCTTCCGTCTGTTCGAGCCGTTTCGTGCGGTCGGCAATGTGCTTCGCCATCAGCAGCCGCTCCTCGGTGCGATGCTGACGCTCCAGGGCGAGCGAGTTCGCCAGGCTGACGATCTGCGCGTCGTACTCCTGGCACATGGTGACGAACTTCCCGTACTCGAGCGTGATCGCGATCGTTTTCGCCTCCTGCGTGGCAATCTCCTGCTGCAGCAGGCAGTTCACCTCGCTCAGGTCCTTGTTCAGGGCGAGCAGCTCCAGCTCGCGCTCCTTAAGCTCCTCCAGGTCTTTGCGCTGGTCGTCGAGCGTACCGGCGAGCTGCTCCAGCTCCGTGCGCTGTTCGCACGCGAGACGCTCCAGACTGTTGGGTTAGGCACAGAGAAAGGTTAGGTTGATTGTAGCACGCGAACGAGACGCCCACTCACCGGGCGGATTCTTCCGCCGCCAGCTTTGCCGCTTCGACTTTCGACTCCAGCTCCGCTATCAGCGCTCGCTGCCGGTTCAGTTCTTCCTGGTGCGAGGACATCTGCTGCCGCAGCTGATCCCGCTCCGCTTCGCACTCTTTGAGCAGTGCCAGCGTGCCGGTATGCTTCCTGTCCTGCCGTTCGATCCCATCCCGCAGCTCGGCGTTCGTTCGCTGGAGTGCCGCAATCCGGCCCGTCTGCTCATCGTTCGCGTGCTTCAGCATGATCTCTCGTGCCTGCAGCTCCATCACCTTCCGCTCCATCTCGGCCACCTGCTCGCTCGTCTGGTGCGTTTCCTCCGCGATCACGTGCTGCAATAACTGTTGACGCATGGTTAGCACTTCCGCCTCGAGCCTCTTGAAATACACGGGAAGAGGAGTTTGAAACCGTGGGAGCTGAGTTGGAGCGCCACACGCGCACTTCCTGTACCATTCGTTCTTCCGCTTCGCGCCGCAACCGGCAGCTGCCGTACTTGTGGCGCATCTCAACCTGCGACGCGTAGTGACGGCTACCTTCCAACTCCTTGCCGAGACGCTCAACATCCCGGAGCTTTCGAAGAACCGAAGATGGCGGTGTTTGTGGTGTGTCAGAACAAAAGTAATGTAAATTATAAACCCACAAACTGTTCGATCTCTGCACTAGCCTACTAGGCGAGCGTGCTAGCAACTAGAGGACTACCATGTTTCCAATTACTCCAGCTCTCCCCAACCTCCAGAAGCACCGTGTTCAAATCCAGCTGCTACTATAAGCTAGACCCACACCACATTACCTTCGACTCGATGTTCTTCTGCAGCTTGGCCTTATCTGCCTTCAGCACACCGATCTGCTTCTGCAGGGCGCTTACGTCCTGGTCGTACCGCTTCATTTTCGACTCCTTCTCCTCGACCAGTGCCTTCAGATCCAGCACCTTCTTCTCCACAAACGCGTACTTGATGACGAGATTCTCATTGTCCTTCACGTACCCGTCGAGTTTTCGCTGCAGCTGCAGGAGAAGATGCGGGGAAGTTTGTCAAACCAGCTGATCCGTGTGCGGCCGTCACGAAACTTACCAGCTCGTTTGCTTGCTCGAGCGTGCCGAGTTGGGCCCGGGTTTCTGCTAGTAGCTGGTGGTTCTGCTGTTGCTGCTGGGCACAGTCACATTTGGGAATCGGTGGCTCCTCCTTTGGCTCGGAAGTGGTCTCCGCCATCGTTTCTGTGTTCCGTGCGCGCCCGATTGCACCGTACGACGGTGTGTTGAGGTGAAATATCGATCTATTTGGTACACACAATCGTCCGTAGCGCGGCCGCTCACTGCGCAACTGTCAGTTTGCTATAAAATATGGCGTCCCCTGGACGCTCCCGCATCCCGCTGGGCCCATGTGCTCGGCGACGTAGTGGCTGGTAGTCGTTGGGGATTGGTTTGCATGGATTGAAGCCGATTGTTATATCCAGCGATGTCCCAGCGCACACGTCAAGTTGTTGAGGATGCAATAAAAGACAATTTCAGGATTGTATCTCTACAAGAATCTAAACAAAACAGCAAGATTAATTACAGGTGCTGGAAGTATTTTAACAGTACGCAAATACTACCACCACACCGTGGGCAAACTTAATGTTTTTATGGCAACAGTACAACCGATGTCCCAAAACAAACATTCCCCCACGGTAAGGGTGAATTAGAAGAAAGGGGGTTTCCCAATTAAAACCCGATCTTCCCGGACGAGAAAACAAACAGCGCGGGGACGGTTTCCTTCCTGGTGGAAACAACAGTCACCGTTTCAAGCAAATTCTAGTGTTAATTTGAAGTTTAAACTAGCGCCTAATAGCTGTGCCGATAACGAATTCTGCGCTGCTAGGCTGGTGCTCTTGCTGGGCCATGGAAAAACCTGCTGCTAAATGGGAAATCCTTTCCCCGGCAGTGAACGGAAATTGCACTTGAATTGTTTTTCGAAGCGAAGCGGTTACCAACGCGATAAGAACCCTTGTTGATGCAATGTTCCTGGCAGCGTCGTAACCAGCGCCGGAGGAGCAAACAATATCGAATGTTATCACCATAGATGACATCGAATGGTATACCGAATGTGTGTTTTTTTATCGTTTTTAAAGGTCCTCGGTCCGAACAGGAGACGCAACGAGATTGTACGTCGTAATGTAGGTCATGAATTTTGCAGCCGTCCGCAAAGGATTGGAAGAGAAGAAAAAAGTCGCTGTCGGATGTGTGCCGATTTGTAGGCCTTCCAATATCTTTTAAGTCTAGGAGTTCCCCAGTCCAAATTTTATTTGAAACTGATACTTGGAAATGATATGTCTTAAGTAAAGTACTAGCGGCGGTTGCTACGAATGGGTTGAGACACTTCCTAACTTCCATTAAAACCGGCTCCAAAATCAGAACATCTTCTTCCGCGATCGATGCTCGGGCGTTGAAAGAAACGTTAGATCTTTGGGCGGGCTGATCTAATTACGAGCGCTGCATTAAAGCCGAAACGTCAAAATTCAAAACGGCTCGTTGTAACGTGTTAAAGTCGCCCAATTCAGGCCCGGATGAAGTTAGCCGGTACAACTTCATCCGGGCCTGAATTTCGAATTTCCATTTGTGCGGCAATATTTACGTTTCTTGAAACAAACCGTGTTTGATATGCATTGATGTAATCACGCCGCCGCACGCCTTCTCCTCGCCAGTCCTCGGAACAGCCCTGCGCCCGAACAGTGTGACGCACCATTTCTTTCCCTTTAATTCTGAAGTTCCCCTTTTCATTAGAAAGCAGATTGAATTATTTCGCGCACACATAACAAATAATTCAATTTTTCAGGAATTTATGATTACTTCATGTCTTTTATTTCTTCATGCCGTGTTCATCCGCGTGTTCTTTTCCCGCTTGCTCGAGTGTTATTAAATTATGTATTGGTGTGTAAACTCGCTCGCGCTGTACATAGGTGCGACTGTATGGGAATATTATGTTACAGGGTTTACCGCCCCGTTCGAAGGTTGTGGTAGCTGTGAGGGTTTTTTTTTTGGGGTGGAAGAATCGAAGTGCGCTTAGTAATCGCGGCCAGAGAAGCGAGCGCGCGCGCGAAATACCAGCAAATACACGTGTGCTCCGAGCTGCCTGAGTGTGCGTGTGCCCGTTCGCACCAACACGAACGCACCGGTATCGCGCAAATATACAGCCTATATACACCTTGTGTTAGGTTTGCATCGGTGTGTGCTATATTGTAGGCCATCCCTTCTGTGTGTTTGTGTGTGTGTGTGTGTGTGTGTGTGTTGTGTCGGTTTCGCTATCAGTGATCTAGAGTGTGTTTGTATGCGAAACAGTAGACTCTCGCGCACTCAATCCACCACGGAAGCGAGAAAGAAAGAAAGAGAGAGAGAGAGAGAGAGAGAACGAACAAGGGAACAGCGCACATAATAAGATGTGTTGTGGGAACCGATCCGTGTACAGTAAAAGGAGCACAGATGGTGGAGGTTATGCGGTGCGTGTAGCGCTAGTTGGTTAAGCATGAGTAAGGAAGGGAGAGCAGCTCGAGTGTGTGCGTGTGTGAGAAAGAGAGAGAGGAAGTGCAAGAGCAAAGAGGTTCGGAAGAGCTGACATAAATTCTTGAAAACAAAGATACATAAAACAGGAAAACAGAGCATTAAAAATAACATAAATCTCGTGTGGCCGGGGACGGGGAAGGGTTGGTGCCGTCAGGCAGAGACAAGAAGGACACGAAACGGGACGGACGGGACGGGGGGGGAAACGAAGCCGGGGAAGGGGGCGACGCAAAACTGTCGTTGAAATGATTTGATACGTTGAATTTCACAAGAATTGATAGGAAACGAGTTTATCATTCACATTACGGAGTGGATGTTTTCTTTCACCTCCCCTCTCCCCTTCCCTCGCCCCTCCCCTCGCCCCTCTTCACCCTTCTGCTCCACCACCTCCCTTCCCTCACCTGTTTGGCTTCGTTTTCCTTCCCGGCTGCTGCCGCGTATTGTTTGAATAAAAGCATAAATATTAAAGCCGAAGTCGGAGTTGCTTGGCAAACTGGCAGAGTAACTGGTGGCTGGCTGGTTTTTAGCCATAACTCTCCCTTGCTCCCTCGGTCCCGGGTTATCAACGGCGGTGCGGGGCGGCGGGGTTCGGATGGATGGATTCTTTTCAAATACTTAAGTATACTTTCGTTTTATGTGCACTTCAAACGCGCCCGGCCTCCCCTGCCGGGGGTGCCTGCGATTGTACCTCGAAAACTATGTAAAGTGTTTAATAAAATATGTACGCAATCGGTATGCTGCTTTCCGCTCTGGCATTGCTAGTTAAGAAATTATTTGAAATATTATCTTGTTTTATGAAAAAAAAAATTTTTTACATACTTTATTAAGCTCCAGAAAACTAGTTTTTTGTATCTTCGTTCTTCATTAAATTTAGTTTTCATTCCTTTTCTAACGAGTTTAACAAATGCTATTATATTACATTTAAATTTTTATTCATGTTTTTTTTTCTGTTCTGCGCCTTTGTGTGTTTTGCTTTTCGTAATAAGATATAAAAAATATATTTTTATGAAAAAACATTGTTTTGTTTAAATGACATTTAGATACTTTTTTCGCCTATTTCTTTCCTCCAACACGCATCGAGTAGTTGTTTAAGCCCCTCGTCTGTAAAGAGAAGATTCGTTTCAAACATGATCAGAAACGAAGCTGTCATTTCGGCTCGTTTTATTTCTTGATCGTTAACGCTCCGTTTGCCAACTAAAAACTAGTGACGTTTAGCAAACGCTGGATTACTTTTGCGTTAATTTCGAAGAATGCACACATACGCACATAAGCGAGTTCGCGCGCGCTAATAGCCGGTGTTCATCGTGTTCATCTGGCGTTAGGCAAACACAACGTCACCCGTTGTCTCGTTCTTCCCACCCTGCCCGCGCGTCCCGCTCGCCCTCGACGAAACCCAACACCGTCCTACCTCCTCTGCGTCCTGCTGCAGGGGACGGCACGCAAACGGGGCAACCCTCTCATCTGCTGTACATGTGTAGAAATAATCCGTTCATTACGTATTGTGTTATCTTTTCCCGTTTTTCAAGTTGATTATTTGATATTTCACTTTCGGTTTGAGTTAGTTCCCTTCAAGTTGTTAGTTGAAGGGAGCTCCTCGCCGCTGCCTCCTCCATCGCCCCGGTTGCGATGTGTTTGCTGTTGCCGTCCCTGTCCCGTGCCGCTCGCACCGCTCGCTTCCTCGTTCAGGCCTTGGGTTTCTTTTCTTTTTTTTTCCCCTACATTATATCGAGCACCGAACATAGAGCGGATCGGATAGTGGGATGCTGCCGAATGCTGGAGGATGAGGAGACAACAACAAAGATGTGGGAAGCGGGAGCGAGATGGAGCGATTGTTTGTGTTGCGCGTTTCGTACATGAATTAATTTATTTCGTTACTAAGTGAGGAGTTTCGCTCGAGACACACATACATTCGCGGCATGTGAGGGTAGAGGGGCTGCCGCAGCGGGTTGTGCGCAGGTGGGGACGCATGTTTGCAGCATGTATGCCTGTGTATGGCAGCATGTTCGTACAAGCAGTACGCATGTATGTTTCTCTTGCACACCCCTCCAAACTGGCATGGGCTCATCCACCTCGGCCACCCTTCTTCCGCCCGCCAAGCTGCACCCGCGAGCGAGATAGCAAGAAACGAGCAGTTAATCCACTTTCTAAACAGCTTGCTGTATGACGATGACGATATATGCGCAGTACTAGCACATCAGCATGATGATTACACGTGGGAGGAGTTCAATTTGTTTCATTAAACTTTTAATAGAAACAGGAAAAATTGTAAAGCGCAAACGATCCCGATCGTATCGCCCGCGCGGTAACCGAGGTCGGCATTCGACGGTTTATCCGACGGTCGGTTAGTGCGCTTAACGGGCAGTTTACTAGACGTCATGGTAACGGCCGCTTAGTAAACGCCCGACAGTCGACTAATGAGAAGCGAAAGAAATCGGTAGGAGTAAGCGAGCGCGCACGCGAGAGAGGAACGCACGGTGAGAGCTAGAGTGAAAGAGACGGAATGAAAACAACAAATTAAACCCTACCGAAAGCGCGCGGTAACGCTTCCCGAAAATGGGTTTTTTGTTATGGCAAAAATCTTTCCAATACGAATTATTACGGGGATGATATCTTTTAAAAGTACCTTGTACGTTGGCAAATGCGAACATTATCAAGATGCGGTATTGGTGCGCGGCGGAGTGCGGGGTTTGTTTTGTGGTTGTGTGTGAATGTATCTTCAAATCATCATCCCCACTCGCTCGGTATACTTTTGCCCGCTCCTCTGCCTCCCACACGTCAACTCCTGCAACAAACACCACCACACGCAATCGAGCGCACAAACACACGGACAATCGTAGTCAGCATTGAAATGCTGAATGTATCGCCCGGATCGGAGTGTATCATAGATGAAAATAGACAGATGTGTAGGGAACAAGATGTGGAGTGCTACATAGTGTGACAGCTCAAATGGGTAAGGAAGCGGTAGAAAGAGAGAGAGAGAGAGAAGGAGCGAGCGAGAGAGCGAGAGAGAGTCTGTTAGATAGAGCGAGCGAGCTGCCAAAGAGCTTGAATGGTTTAGATTAGATGTTACGTTTCTCGTTTCCTTAAACAACCACCAATCTAAAGCACATCGGTTCACATAAACATTCCATCGTAATTGAGAGATGCATATAAAAAAAGGAAAAAAATGCAAAAACAACACAAAACAGAATAATTCAATTCAGGGTTTCCTAGTGTGTTTTGGCCAAAAACGAGCAATCCTAGCATGATTGCTGAACAAGTCTTACATACTGCAAAGGGCTGCTTTTTAAAAGCAAGCTTCGTAAAACTGCTGTTAAATCTTACAACCCGGTTTGGCACGGAGACACAGTGAAAGCCGAACAGGGAAATCCCCTAAGAGCGAACAAACGAAAAATTGTCATAAATGTTTAGTTCGAAGCTCTTAGATTTAAATGTTACCTTCAACGTCGTTCGGTTCGGTTAGCATTTAACTGATAAACAATGTTTTGTCCCTCCCCCGCTTCCCTTTTCCAAGTCCCTTAACCGACCCCGAGCTTGCTTTGAGGGAGTACGGGTGAGGGCGAGTGAAAAAACCCAACAGGGCAATAAAAAGCGAGAAAACAGCTTCAATGCAACAATGCCAAAGCAGCTATTCGCCGCGAACAATAACAACAAGCGGTTCATTATGAATATGAAATATAGCGGGAGCAAATTTCGTGCCATGTTTGTAGTTGCTTTCTAGGTTATGGTTTTTTTTCCCTGTACGTTTCCGTATAACGCTTGTCTGTCTTGGCCTCGTATCAAAGTTAACTTCACTCTTGTCGCTCTCTCTCTCTCTCTCTCGCTCTCACAGACTCACACACACACACACACACACACACTATCGCTCGTTCCCATCCCGCACTAGCTCCCTTCCGTACCCCCTTCGTTGAAGGAAACTTCATGCGTGTGTTGGTAATATCGCAATGGTGTTGCATGCTACACTGTAAACCTCTTCCCTCTCCCTCTTCCCCCATTCGTTCACTGATTGAAAGCATCATTTCTTATGTACTGGCACGCGCATACCAGCACACTTCCGAGTACCCGTAATGCCACTTCCTATTAAACGCGAAAGTGTGAGTGTGTGTGAGCGTTTTGATATTTGGGCTTTATGTTTGCATAATCACGTGTGCTTTCTATTTTACTCCGGCATCGTTGCCTTCCCAACGTTTGGGCCCATCGCAGCGAAGCATTACGTTGTCCACCGAAGGAGCGAGTGTGTGCGTCCGTCTGCCTGTATGCGTATGTAAGCATGATGCTCACAGAACATCGTAACTGTATACACACCGCGTATGTACATAAGCAGCATAAACTAAATTTTTTCCCTCCCGTCTTGAGCGCTGACAGAAATCCTTCAAAAATTGGAAATGCCGTATGATCGTCTATAATACTTTTATTTCTCTGCGCCCTTTTCCCTCCCTGCCGCTCGGCTCGTGTTCGACTCGCACGAATACCGGTTTGACCGATTTTATTAGACGAATCTGTTTTTCTTCCTTCTCTTTCTGTCGTCCCTCCCAGTCGGTTCGTGCAATGCTTTTCTTTACTGTCCATTTGTATGCAAAGATATGCTGTATGTTTAACATGTTATTTTTTGTTTTTAATAGAATTCAATGCCATAGCGCTTGTCTGCTTGTGTGCCGATGCCCATTAAGATAAAGCTATTTTTATGAGGAAATTAAACACAAATTTCAAGGACGTACTCCGCAATCGTGTTGAATAAAAACATGATGGAGTAGTGGAATTATTTCGAAAATAAGACGCAAATATTTCATTCCACGTGAGCTTTATTTCATCGTTTCGTTTTATTTCCATTCGGTGTGATTCATTTAACACAATGAAATAATAGGAACGATTTATAGTAATTTCCAAGTCAGCTCACCTTAGAGAAGAAAACGTAATTTTGCTACCGTGACTGTGTTACTTTTCCCATCACGGGTACGTGCTTAAGAAAGGTACCGAGCGATGCCGCACACACTGGCACACGGAGTGGCACGTCAAGTGTATGTGAGAGAGCACGCCGACCGTGTTGGTGTTGGTTGGTTGGATGACGGCTGCCTGCTGAAGGTGTGTGGCGACGGAAGCAAATCAAGGAGTGTGTGCCATGGCAACCGCGCTCGTGCGAAAGAGATCGGTAACGCAACTTGAAGCTGCTGCTAGTGTGGCAGTGTGCGTTATAGCACACGCTTTACAAAGAGAGAGTGAGAGGGAGAGTGAGAAGCAGAGCAGGTATTGAAACCGATCACTTGACGACGTTTCTCAGCGTAGTTGAGCGAGCACGAACGAGATGGAGCTATATTTATCGTGCTTGAGAAGCTTTGCTTGGTAGTGCATCGACTTCTCGAAACACGCACACTTGGGCAGGCGGCCATACGTGTGTGTGTGTGTGTGTGTGTTTGTGTTTGCGTTTCATACCGTTCGCCTTCAACTGCGTCTCGCGTCCTCCTCGCACACAAAACGCGCACCTCCTCAGCATGCCCTTAATGCCACCGCGAACCCTCGCCCAGCCCCGCCGTCCACCGAGCGGCCCTGCCTAGTTCGACTTTGGCTCGGGTTTTGTGTGAAGAAATCGAAACTTTTTGCTTCCTTCATTCATTCGGTCAGCGACCGTGAGAGCATTCGGCTGTCTACTACTTACTGGTGCGTGTGCGTATACTAAGAAGGCGAATGCGAAACCGAAGCAGCAGCAGTGCGACGTATAGTAGCCGTGCTAGGACGGTGCGTGTGCGATCCCGCTTGCTTTCCTCAGGACGATCGTTCCGAGAAGAGCCCGTGTGCTTTAGTGACGCAGTGTTTTCTATCGCTTGGGCACGGGCTCTCGCCCCGAACGTGTACTGAGTGGATCAAGGGCTTAGACTACGGGTGTATCACTTCCCAGGTGTGCCCAGAGCGTAATGTAAGCAACAGAAAACGTTGCTACCGTTGCCGTTGCTTTTCTCCAACGTCCCCAAATCACTGCTGCTGCAGCCGAGACTCTAGCGCCCAGAATCAGGACCTTCTGTCTTCTCGTCTACGCGCCTGTCGGCGACGCAAGTGACCGTGATTGACGTGCGAGTTGGAATAGCGACTTTAAACAGGACCGTGCTAGCGGCGGTGACATATACACGCATAGTGTTCCGAAGTCAATCACACCACTCGCAGGTGACAAACGCATTGGGAAGAGTAATAGGAACTCGTGTGCGAGCAGGAGGAATATCTGTGATAGGAAGCTCTGTAGGGAAGTGTGCGGGTGTGTGTGCGCGTGTTTATGTATGCAAAGTCTTCCGAGGATCAGCAGGTACGTGGGTGACGTCCAGTGCGATCTTCGGTGTGTCCTACCGAGTGTTACAAACCACAGCCAGCTGCTTGCAGCGACAACAATCAACAATCAACCTCTCCTTCACCCGCGTCCTCCTACTCAGTGCAGCTACCCTGTCTGTCGTAGCAATAGTACTACTTTGAATCGTTTCTTCTACACCATTCTCCCGGGCACGGGCGGGTTGCATTCTCTAGGTCTATCAATTTCGGCTACTAAATGGGCCAACCTTGACATGCGATCGTTTGCGTCCGTCCAACGCAGATCAGTTCCCAAACGGTGCGATCCGTTCCGGTTCCTATTTCATTCGGTTTCCCTCGTACCACCAGATTTATGATGCACTACCTTACGCGTCATCTCCATGTGCACCACATGATCACGCCGCAATGCGCGGAACGATGACGTTTGGAGTTGTTCCTTCTACTCGCATTGGTGCTCTTTTGTGTTTTTGATGGATCGAATCGATCGGAAATACACCTCGTGATCGCGTTCTGATCGTTCGGAACCTCCAACGCTCCGAGCGATCTGCTTCTGCCCCCCATCCCCTTTCCTCTCTCACTTGCTCAAAAGGCGGCCATCATTTTTTTTTGTGACCTGTCAATAGCCCCCGTTTGTTTGCCCATGTGTCAATCTGATGGGTGTCATTTGTCTACGGAGGAGCGACCATTTTAAGAGGCCAGCCAAAGCAAACCTCATACCGTTTGTTTTCGTCTCGGGTGCGTTATTGCTGCTGCTCGCTCTAGTTGTGCTCCAGGTAGCTGTTGCCTGTAGCAGAAGCAGAAAAACACTCTGCGCAAACAGAGTGTGCCCGAGAACATGTGTTTTTTCGTTATGCTGTTTTGCCTTGAGCGCTTCTCGGAACGCTGCTGCCGAATCGAATCCCTTTGCGGGGTGGGAGATTGGTGGAAGATCTGCGATCGTAGGCAAGCGCTAAAAGTAGTACGGCCGCCGCGAACATTTGGCACCAACCTGGACAGGAATAGGAACATGTTGTCCCCATTCGAACATCTTCGAAAGACACACGAGCGAACCGGCGAGGGAGGAAGCGATGCAGCCAACACAATCAACCACCAATCAACAACACATGCAGCCCAGATGCACCAACGCTGCACGGCGAACGCGAAACTCCGCTGAAACTCCGCTGCTGAGCGGAAAAACAACATCACAACAACAACAGCAACAAAAACAACAACAACAGCAGCAGCAGCAGCAGCAGCAACCTGCAAAAGCATCGGCAACAAAGTCAGGGCAAAGGAACGAGGAAAAGGGCGAAGAGCGATAAAAATAATAAGCACGCTTCATGCAGATGAAAATGAGTAATGGAATGAAAATGAACTGTGGAGAGTGGGTGAGCCCGGTGCGCGGTGTGGGTGGGTGGGGAGAGGGCAGTTCGAAAAGGAAGTAAGATGAATGATGAAGCATAGAATTCCTTTTGCTTGGTGCGGGTGGCAGCGTGGCCCGGGCGGGGAAATAATGAGCTGTGAGATTGAGGTGTGTTTATGTGTCGGAGCGAAATGGGGAAATTGGAGCGAGAGCGAGAAAGGCGTGGAAGTAAAGCGTAGGATAGAGAAGAAGAAAGAGAGAGAGAGAGAGAGAGAGAGAGAGAGAGAGAGAGAGAGAGAGAGAGGGACAGAGAAGAAGAAGACAGTTAAAAGGAAAACGAGTGTAGGAAGAATAAATAGTAAACATTAGAAACGGTGAGTAACAGAAAAATTGGTTACAGTTCAAAAACGCTCGTGTGAGCAATCAGAAATTGTGGAGAAGAAGCTAGCAATGGGAAGGAAGAAATAGAAACGTGGAAGTTGGTGAATGGAGTTCGCTAAAGCATATCTTAGCCAAGACAGGACAAAGAATGATTTAAATGAAACTAGGACTAGTGGCGTGCAGGAACGGGGGTGCAGGAGAAGGGTTATAACCCTCTCCGATGTCTCCCTGTTTTGCAAGCGATGCTTGTGTTGCAAGTCCGAACGTTATCACCGTGACCAAACACTAATCACACTACCCGTTGATGATTGTTATTACAGCGAAGCGGTGTAAGCCACCTAGAACCCACGCTCATGTAACGCCGAATCGAGCAAGGACGTTGAAACCAGCGTAATGAGATTGAGTTAGGGCGAGCGAGAAACGCGCCACGAAGTAAGCTACCGAGGGCGAAGCGGGCGAGAAGGAAACCCGGAGAAGGGTGCCCGTGATTTGTGCCAGTGATCCGCTCGCAGTGTGCGTGACAAAGTGTGTGCGGGCCCGAAATTCGGTTGATCGTTGACGTCTACTACCGCCGTTACTACTGCTGTCATCCGCTGACACATGTGACGGGGTGTGCGTTTGTGTGAGTGTGTGCGCGCGTGTTTTGATCTTTTGAGTTTTTCGGCGTTTCGGCGGAAAGTGCGCTAGTGTGTCGAGTGTCGCGTGGTAGTGCGCGAACGAGGAAGGCAAGCCCGCGGCTTCCTTCAAGAAGTCCCGCGCCCGCGCGAACGAGGAAGGCAAGAAAGCGGCGTGGACTCCGCAATGGAAACCAGCTACAATACGGCACCGATCGGTGCTGGCGGCAGCGAGTTCGATATCAATATGTTCGACCAGTACGTGTACAAGGTTAGTATCCGCTAGTAACCAGCATCCAAACTGACAGCTTGAAGCACTGACGAAGGGATTTTATGCAGGCCAAGAAAACAATCACAAATTTAAGACCATTTCTCAGACATTAGGACCAAATCCTGTAGCGAAGGATAGGATTTGGTCCATCTCTCAGACATTAAGACCAACTCCTTTATCGAAAGCGTTAAAGTCAAACATCTTTCGAGGTTTGATGCCCATGAGCTTCTGCTACCAGGACCCTGTTGAAATCGAGCAAAACATGAGATCTTCTGAGTTTTGTGTGTCAGGAAGATATCGTCATTCTTTTATTACCACGACCTCACTATTTAGAGCGAGCTCATCAGGCTCTCTCCATGATTGTCCTGACTCTAACCGGTTGTATGCATTACTTAAAGGCATTAAACCCTAACATTTTACATCATCTTTCAGATGGTAGTTATTGCTGGAAGCTTTACAAAAGATTTGTTCCGATTAGGATATTCAGTTGCTTTGGGCGATAATAGACAAATCTATTAGATATTCTGCTCAGGAAGTTGTTCCTCGTTTGTTGGACGTTGGAATCTGCCGATGATCGGTCGACAGTTTCTCGGGAAGAATTTTAGGGTAAAATTTCCCGACAACTTGCAGAACTGTGGGTAATATTTCCTTATAAGAGCTCTTTTGGATCGCCACAAAAACTTCGCTGAGTCGGTGGCAAATAAAAATATAGAGTCTCGTAGAGTCTCTCCACATTGAACTCCGCACGAGCGCGCGCGGGGAGTTGATCGTATTGCATAACTGGCTTCCCAGCCTGAAGCTTTCACATTTGTTGTGAGGTAGAAAACGCGTCGTTGGAGGCTGACGTCACGGAGCGTCAGGATTTTGGACCAGAGATCCAAACCGATCGGTGGTTCTGCGACACCGACTTTTTTTTTTGGACGTAACTAAGACAACATGCTTTATGTCCATATTTCAAACAACTTCGCCGTACGTTGATCCTCAAATATATATATATATATCTCCAGGATGAGCACTCTGAAATCTGGGAGTTATTCCCAACGCGCTCGTCAAAAAGTGACGATTTTATGTTGCGCTAGTCTGCGCTCTCAAAAAATAAAAAATAAAATAAAAAAACTCAAGATGAAAGCGAAATGGATTCTCGCAGCGCGCGCATAACAGCCGCAACAGAAAAGAAGCAAACCGAATTAATTGGTTCGTACACATGTTACTGCCAAACTCTTCCTCCACCGGGGCGAGATTTGAAACGACGTCGTCTCCCGGGAATATGATGCGCCTGTTGCACTCTCCTGCCCTTTGTCATCCATCTGCGCTTTTGCTCTTCCATTGTCCTTCAACCGGGGATGAAATGCACACACACACACACACGCGCGCACACACGCACACAGATAAACGAGCGAGCGAGCTAGCGCGCGCACCTTTTTCTTTCGGGCGCATCGTCGAGCAAAACATACAACCGCAACATACAAAACAATGTAAACAAAGCAAAAAAAAAACAAATGAACTACTAGTGACAACAAAAAGAAAACAAATTGTTATGCATGCAGGGCCTTGGCGAATGTGTGCGTGTGGGAGGAAGGAGAGGGAGGGAGCGGTGGAGGCGACGCACGCGCGCGCGTTTGCATCCTCTTGTTTACCTTCATTGTTCTCTCATGTTTAGCTGTTGTTTATTGTTTCATTTGCGTGGTTTCGTCTGCCCCAGTGTGCGTTATTTTCTCTCGCCCAGTTCCTCCTCACATTTTCTCTTTCTTCTTTTTTGGCAGTTTTTTTTTCAACCGTTTTTTTCAGCCCTTTTTTTGTGTGTCTGTGTGTTCGTAGTTTCGCTTTTCGCATTCTTCGCTCCAAATGAGATTGTTTTATTTGTTGCCTGCTGATGCGCTGCTGCGTGTGTTTGCTACGCATATTTACTTTTATCTTGTCTGTGCCTTGTCCCGAGTGTTGTTGAAGTTTTTAATGTTCCTTGTACCACCCCCCCCCCCCCCCCTTCAATTCCCTCCCCATCCATCCACCGTTTCTTTCTTTCTCTTTCTCTTTCGTTCCCTTCCTGCTTTTTATGTTGGTTGCTCCGTGATCGTTCCTGAAATAGTGCCTGCTGCTGTTGATGCTTCCATCAGTATGCGGAGAAGGGCAAGAGACAAACACACACACACACACACACACACACACACACACATAGGAGCGCGCGCGCGGTGGGTGGAGGCGGCTTTGGTGGGGTTAGCATAGGGAACGGGTGGCTCAAGAGGGTGCGGTGGGAGGAGAGTGCTGTGGAAGAGGCAGTAAATGTTGTTAAACAGGTTATGTATATGTATGTCGAGAAATGAGGAGAATGGCGCACACAGATGAAAACCGAACCGAAAAGGGACGGGGGAAAAAAAAAAACCGACGGAACGAAACTGAAAGATGGATGGGGCCCCGATTGACGGTGATAGAGAGATGGCATTTTTACAATCAACGTCGGAGTTTGAAATTGCATCTGTTCCAAACCCGACTTTGCGTCCGCTTCCTCTGCGCTTCCCCTCGCTCGGATCGGATCGGGTCTCTCTTTCCCGCGCTAGAGTTTGTGTTGCTTTGTTGTTCTTGTTTTTGCTACTGCTGCTGCTGCTGCTGTAGTTGTTGTTGTTGAATTTTTGCGCAACCCAAACGGCCCTTTTTAGAGAGTCACTCAACACCACCCCACCCCGCACCACCCTGTCACCCCGTGTGCGTCCTATTTGTGCCACCCTTTCCCCATTCTCCTTTATTATTTTGTTGTTTTGTTTGTTGCTAAGCGCTCGCGTCCTTTCTAGGCTTTCATTGTGGCTTTGTTTTAGTTCCACACACGTGTGTGTGTGTGTGTGTTTTAGTTTGTGGGAATGTTTCCTTCCTCGCACACACAGCCACAGGGGAAGATCATTACACAAAGTGTGTAGTGTAAGCGTTCGCATCGTTTTGATTTTATTTCATTCGCCTCCTTCGGTATCCGTATTTATGCTTTATCGTGTAAAACCCCCAACCCTCCCTCCCTTTGCCGAACACCCCTTGTTTTTCCTTTCCTCCCGGCCCATGCGAGCCGCGCATACATACATACGTAATGGAACGTTTTTAAAACAAATACGACAGCAAGATTTCACCTCCCTTTGGCTGCTGCAACCTGCCTGGTGAAAATCGGCAACAGAGCGAGAGTGTGCGTGTGCACATGAGCCGAAAGAGGCACAGAGCTAGCGAGGGAACGAAAGGAACGGAAAAAAAGAAAAGAGTAAAATAAGGAAACGGAGTGTAGTGGAAAGCGAAAAAAGAAAAGTGGAATGAATGCTTTTCAGAATGCGGTTAAACAGATCGAGCGGCGGAAAGAGTGAGGGAGCGATGGAGAGTGAGGCAGAAAATAAAAATGCAACTTAGAGTGCGGATGGGATGCTGGGGTTTTTTTTCGTTTTTTTTTTTTTTAGTGGAGCGCAACGGCACGAACAGCGGAGGCAGCGGGGGAAGAAAATCAGAGTTTCGAAATAGAAACTCAATTAAAGAAATGTTACGAGGATTGAAGAGCACCAGCAAGATACAAACAGGAAAAAAGTGCTTTTTTTTAAAAAGACACACGTGAGAAGGCGAGAAGAGCGTGCAACGTTGGGTGCGCAACAAAGTTGGTCGAGGTGTTCGGCTGCACTAGGCTTCAGGAATCGGTGAAGATTGGAAAACCAATTCAAGAGTCTTTTTTTGTTCCATAGGACGTGAACATTTTTTTAAAATAGTTGAGAAAATTATTTCTATTTCTTATCCCGAGTTTATCCGTCATAAGAAAACGATATTCAGTTGTCCAAATTAATCGGATCTGAAGTAAGAGTGTGTTTGAAACAAACAAAGTATGTTATTTTGTTTAAGATTTAGAATTTCTGCGAAGATTTAGCGATTTAGCGTTTTCGGAAGATGGAAGATTTTGACAAATTCGGAAGAACAATTGCTGCCAACAACGCAACTTCCTACGGATTGTAAAAACACTCGCCTGGATTTGTTTATGTCAGCCTTTTTACTGTGAAATCGTTATGGATTTCATGAGCTAATTGGGTTATTAGCTGATGGTGTTGTTTTTTGTCTAATTTGACAGAATTTAATGATCCGAACAAGCCAATTACGCTGCATTTGTTTACATTCCGTACGGCGTGTTTTGACAGTTCGATCGTTCTCGCGAACTTGTCAACTACGAAACCTGATCATGTCAATTAAATCCGTGCAATCCTTGGATATAATTGATGGATTGTTTTTTTTTCTAATATAATGAACAATTTGATGTATGTTCAGCAAATTGGACTTGAAGATTCTTGTAAACCAATCATTTCTAATTGTTATTTACAAAATATGCATCAAAAAGAAAATGCCAGTTGAAACTGTTTTGCGCACCCAATCGAAAAAAAAAATAAAAATATCAAAAGAGTGCTTCGCTAAAACGAGAAAAACACCCGAGGAGTGAAGAAGAGAGAGAGAGAGAAGGACTGCGAAAGAGAGTGGGAAGGAAATGGGGACAAGCAGAGTGGGAACATGTAACAAAACATCAGATAACGATTCTGTGCCGCATGTCTGTCTTCAACTTTTGTGTGCGTGTGGTAGATATGTGTTACTCCGCAATAGGAAATTGAGGAATAGATACAAGATAGTGATGAGAAGCAGGAATTAATTATGTTACTTCATGTTAAATGCACGCACGAATACACCATGCCTTTCCGTTGGCGTTGTCCTCCAGGCCTCTTTGTCGTGGGTTTTCGTGCAGAAGTACAATGCGCGCGCCATGATTAAATCCTCACCGAAATAAGCGATGAAAAATGGTGCGGCCGCTAGAAATTTGTCTAGCAAATTCGGTGGAAAGCAATCGGTAGGAAATGATTTTTCCTACCCTCTCCGCGTGCAATGTCGCTAGTTTTCTCCGGAAGCGTGTAATTGTTTGTTTATGTTCTGCCCGTTCGAAAATGGAGCTGGGGCTGTGTGTTTTGCTGTCGGTTGTGCGGAAAAGGGTCAGGAAGTCCTCCGCCGACGAGCGACGGTGACTAGAATGATCTCAAAAGGAGCTGAAGGTCAATGTGATTAGCATGGGCAAAACTTTATGAGCTTCAATTGACCGTTCGAGGGGAGAGGGGAGGGGAGTGGGGGGGGGGGGTGTTTTCAGTGGGAGGTGGTGTGTTTGAAGTAAGAGGTTTTGGAACCCGGTTGTAAACCTCCCCGGCCCTCCCCGACCCTAACAATCTTGGCTTAAAATCTTCGACCTTCGCTACCACACGTAACTCTTTTGCTATTGATTTGAATGTATTTTTATTTTATTCGGTTTAGTTTACACGTACCAGTTCGTTTTACAACACTCGATTCACGATGTTCATATTTATTTATGTATGCATGCATTTATTAGGAAATATGCTATTAATGAGAAAACAGGCTAATGAAGTAACCAAAAAAAAAAAAAAAAACACGCTTGCACTCGCGTTGTTTATAAACAATTGTCGCTCGGTGGTTATTTCCTTCACACACTCACATACACACGAACACACACAAACACCTGATGACACATTTCGTTGTGCCCTCGTTTAGAGTGGGTTGTGTTGTTAGGACAGTGTTTTTTCTTCTGTTTCCATCGGGGTGTTTTTTTTTTCGTTAATTTTTTTATTTCGTGTTCATTTCCTCATAGCGCGCACATATACATTTCTATTTCCTTCCCACCTCCCGTGCTTCCCACCTCCCGTGCCTAGTTGCCTGCTAGGAAGCAAATAGGAGAGAGAGAGAGTGGAAGGAAGGAGGGTAATTTGCTCGATATTTGTTTGTTACTCGATTTTCTTCAACTTCGTTCCATTTCCTGCACTACTCGCTTTATTATCAAGGCTTCCGTGTTTGCGAACCAACTGCTGCTGCTGCTGCTTGGTTGGTGTTGTGCAAGAGACCGCTTTTGCTTCAAATACATATATATCTCAACCGTGCCAGCGGCACACACAAAAACATTTTAATATACATTTTTGATCTCGCGTTTGTCGGCGTTTGCATCCCTTTGCAATGCGTTTATTTCGATATTTTCGCGCAAATTAAACTGCACTTGTTCGGAGGCAGTGCGAACATTCTCGCCTTTGAAGTGGAATAAACACCTGGAAGTAGCACAGATGGAATTGGAACTTCCCGATAACGCAATATTCTATCTGAAAACAAATAAAATGCGGCGTGAAATTGTTTCATTTTTCGTTTGAAGCCGATGCGAAAGCGAATGGCACCAATCAAACAACGAGCATGTACAGGGAACTGCACTTTTATCACTATCCAGTCTTTACGAAATTTATTTGATTATGTTTGATATTGCTTCCCTCAATTCGGTTCGGTGGACGACACGTCACACTTGGTTTTCACATTTTGAAGAGAAAAAGCTACTTGTTTGTTCAGACCAAAAGTGTAATAACGAGCGCATATCATGCCTTATACACAATTTCTCTTTCACCTTTTTTAAATAGTTGCAAATGTTTTTATTTCTAACAGATTTTTCTAACAGATTTTGCTTGATTATATTTTATAAAAGCATTTTTCTCACATAAACTTGCTGCCATGTCGTCATTTGTTTTATTTTTCCTTTCAAATCGTTAAATGTTTTCCCCACCGAAATTCTCATTGCTTTCAGCAGAATTTTACTGCAGCTTAAAAAAGTGATTGTGACCTTGAGGTGAAATAAATAATTTTGTCCAATAAAGTTCCATAGTTGGGCTTTGTTACACTTTGTGGTGCGCTCATGTCATATGTCACAATTCTAAATTAATTGACCACATTGCGTACGAAATCCGCATTGACAGGATGACGTTTGACGTTTGCTTCCCGCATGAAAGCGAGGCAAATCCAATTGCGTGTGTGTTAGTGGGTAGGTTTTGAGCGTTTTGATTACGGCAGAGGGAGAGAAAACTACGTAAGCAACTACTAGTGCATCTGGTGCTGCTCGCATAATAAGCAAGAGGTATTCTTCTTGATAGCAAACACAGACCAACAAAAAAAAGCTTTACTTGCTACTTTACTAGGAAATTACAGGTGGTCAGAAGAGTAACTGTTACGTTCGCAAAACGCGCGGTGTGAAAAAAAAAAAACGTTGGTGCGCTTTTCCTTCATTTTATTTTTTGCTACCGGTTCATTGTTTTCATGTTCATGATTCTGATTGCGCCCACGCCCGTTGTGGGAGGGGTTGGGGGGGGGGGGGGGGGGGGGGGGGGGGGGGGGGGGGGGGGGGGGGGGGGGGGGGGGGGGGGGGGGGGGTTGAGTAGGAGGGGTGGTACGCTAATGTAGGCGCGTGCGATAGTTTTGCTGCTGCGTGTTACGTTTGAGGTTAGGGATTGGATTGTGTTGTTGTTTTTTTCGGTGGGTTTGTAGGTTAGTGTGCGGTGCGTGGGGGTGCGGCAGTGTGTGTGTGTGTGTGTGTGTGTGCGTGGCTTCGGTTTGTAGGTTACGACGCGAAACCACACGCACGAGTTCCCACTTCCGGACTGGCCGTAACGGGCGAAGCAAATGCCCTCCAGCAGAGCATGTACGAAAGGTAATGATTTCTTGTACGTCAAAGGTTGTTTTTGGAAGGCTGCTGTTCCAGTCTGTAAGATCTCCGGCGTGGGCTGATCAAACAGATATGATGAATGAAGATTGTGCAATAGTGCTGCCGGGAAGGGTCCGGAAATAATAGTCAAAGCATGACTCGTGTAGTACATGCGAGAATTCAGACATTGCCAGCCGGTGAGAGGATCAGTAAGACGTTCCAAATCCCGTGGCCCGTTTGTTCCACGCGAAACATAGAGCTGCTGGTGCACTGCCTTGAACATCTGTCTTCAAAAGAAGAAACTTGAAGTCACGCAGATCAAAGGGGCCACTTGCAATAACAATAAAACTTGAAATCAATTTCAAGAAGACGCTGTCGACTGTTATAAACGCTTTAGCGTTTTGACTTATAGAGGACTTGCCCTCCTGACGTAAAAGGTATATGTTGTCTTTATCATTTACAATCCAGGTGTAAGGGTTAGGTGTAATATTGTAATATCAGCTTTTAAGTGCAGGCTCCGACCAGTTCATGTGCACATTTATACATCATTTATATGATACTCGAGATGTCTACAGATGACGTTGTAAAATAAGGCCTTACATATAGGATTACAGTTTTCATCTCAATAAAAATCAATTTGCTCGGTCGTCGTCAATTCGCGCGCGTTTCTCGAGTGCTTGCAAAAACCCATCCCGCCTCGATGCGATGGCCGCAAATTAGCCGCCCATCCCAGCAAGATCGCAAAAGATCGATCAAAAAGGGCACAACGTCATCGTGCCGCCTGCGCGGGGCTCGTAAAAAGTTACAGCTGCTGCGCTTGTGGCAGTTTTGCCGTATTTTTCCACTAATTTAATGTGCAATCGGATGATCTGTGGGCTGTCGGGCTTAAAACTATTGTCCAGCGGAGAGCGAGTGACATCGATTTTTAGCTTCGCAACGCTTCGCACCGCAATGGCATTCTAAGGAAATGTGCGAATGATATTATGGCATTACCGCTCGAGCACGAAGGGAGTAGGGTTGAAGGTTCATGGCTGGTTGTGGGTGCAATTTGTGCACATGTTTAATGGGCGGGTTTTATACCGGGATGAGGTCGGAGGTGCATTGTTTGTGGCATTCTTAACCAATATTCCCACTGAGAGGTACTAGGATATAAAACCTGATATGTAACGATCGTCTGGATTTCGCATCGCCGATTTTACGACAACGACGTGAATGAGTACCTCAACGACTTCAAACGTTGCGGACAAGCCTTATTTCACGCCATAAGGCGAGATCTTTTTTATGACAATCAATTTGTGCTCTAGTGCTCTTGTGCGCGAAGTTCAGACTTTACAGTGCGCTCAAAAAGCACCTCCCGGAACATTTGCAGTGAGCGTAGGGCGTTGGGAAGCGTTTCGAGGTAAAAATATTGTCACAAAACATTCTGAACCGCGTGCGTCGGCATGGTGAAATGCACTCCTTCCCCCCAAAACCGAAGGTGCGTTCGTGAGCAACCTACCCACACCAACGGTCTTATTTCGTCCGGTCGTTGCTTTATCAAATGGGCACTTCACATTCCGGGCCACTACTAGCGCAGCTTGGCCCACTTACTATTCCGCACGCCGCTAGTAGCTTTCTATTATGCGCACGCCACAGCATCCGATGTGGGTCAGCCCGACGTCAGGCGACGGGCAGGAAGCGGGCTGCCCACAATGCATTTCGATTGCAGCGTCACCGTCGCCAGCAAATGAAAGTGCATCTCTTATTTTGCGCGATCCATCCAGCCACTTCGCCCGTGGTGTGTGGTGGTCATTTTATTTCTCCCACAAACAACCTCCAACCCCACCCCCTCCTCCCCCCAACCCACCCTTCAGCAACCCCACACACCGCGTGAGGGCACCGTAGTGTGTGCTACGCCCATTGTAAGCACAACCTTATCGCGGCCCTCGAAGGGGTTAGAGAACGCGCTAGGTGGCGATTTCTTGCGCCTTATCGATTACCTAATGGGTTGTTGTTTGCCCGCCCGAGAACAGGGCAATAAACGACGGTTCGCGCAGGCAGTCCACTTTCACTGTACGATCGATTGGTGTTGGTGGAACGAGCGGTGGGAACAGTGGAGAATGGGAAAGCAAGCGGCGGCTGTTCCCAAGCGTCGGAACTTTATGTAATTTTCAACACCTCCACAAAGTCCGAACTTGAAGATGTCCGTAACTGATATTGCCATTTTAACTTACCGAGGACCTATGGATTTGTTCTCTATTACAGCTAAATTTATGAAGTTATAGCTTGATTCTCTATCGAGCTACCACCTTAGGCACCTTACTGCTGTCAAATATTACTTCAACGTTTGTCTTCCAGTTTAATATCTTCAAATCGCAAAAAAAAACAAAAAAAAAAATGTCTCACAAAAGCATCCGTCTTTCCCGTTTGCTGAGCGTTTCGCGGTACCAATTTTAACAGGCACAATTTATCCGGAATCTTAAAGCATCAAAGATAAAAGCAAATCCACAAATCTTGTTCAGTCTTCCCTTTATTGTTGTTCCCATTTTGTTTGAGCTTTTGATTGCTTCGTCTTTGGCCATCTTTGTGAGACACTCGGTGTATGTGTGTGTGTGTGTGTGCGTGTGTGTGTGTTTAGCAATCAAAACCAAACCCACACCGGTGGAAACACAAAACTGCCTTTGTTCCGCTGCCGATATGAGCCAATCGGTAAAACGACATGATGATGTTCTACGATTTCGATTCGCCCGTAGATTGTATCTATTGTTTTACGCACTCCGGGCACACCGGACTGGTTGGTACGGAGGGACGAGAGTATCGATCGCTGAGTTCGTTTCTGTAGCTGTTGTATCTTTGTATGAGTGTGTGTGCGTGTTTCGAGATTTCGAAAAGCTTCCCTTTTATTCGTCGCTTTAGTGGTTGTTTTTCGACGTTCCATTTTCTATTCCTTGCTGGGGGAAGTACGACGTCTTTGGGAACTTCTTCTGCTGCTTCTGCCATCGTTATCTTGGCCCGATGTTTACCTCGCGCCGAACAACGCGCCGAGATAAGCGCAACCGAGAGCACTTTCCTGTATAATTTCCTTAATAGCGCCCCGGTAACATGTGTGCTCCTCTCCGGCTTATCGAACACAAATCCGTTATCGTCTTATCTTCGGTTATCCGTTCTACTTTTTGTGCGCGTTTTTCTCTCGCACCCCGAAACCGAAAATCTAACTCACGAACCGAGAGCGCGCAACAGCAAACAATGGCGGTTTATTTACACTTAGCGCCGCGAGCAGCGCCCCCTGGCGGACGGCGAGAATCGTTCTTAGCAGTTCAGGAGATAAGACGGCTGCTGCTGCTGCTGCTGCTGCTGCTATGGCACAATATTGACAGTAGCCAAGACCGCAACCCTCTCCGGCGTCGTTGGCGACCCAATTGCTAGCGAGATAGTTGCTTTGAGGACAAATATAGAAATAGTTGTACTGCAGCAACGCAGTTGACGCTGCGCTGGCACGCGGTGGAAAGATGCCATAAATGCATTCCATTTTCACACCGCTAATTAAGTCGCGAATTGGACACCGGGAAGAGTCCGCGGGAGGCCCGCGAGAGGTCAATACGGGTGTTTTTTTTTTTTTTTTTTATTGCTATTTTATTCCTCGCGCGAAACGTACCTCTGCAGCATTTGGGTTTTGTTGGTGGGTGGCGGCCGGTTTTCTCGCTGGTGTGTTATCTCGACCCACGGATCGGTTCTTCGGCAACATGATTGACCTCAATCGGCACCAACACCACCACTTGGTGTGCCACTTGTGGTAGTGATGGAAAATGATATGCTCTCGCCGCCGCCGAGTTTTCCAGCGTTTCCAGCAGCAGTTGCAGCAGCCCTGGCGGGGTGGCTGGTTTTTAGGAGGAGTGGGTGGGAAGGGAAGGGAAGGGAGCATTCGATTCGAACATGCCTCTGCACACGTACCGGACGGGTCTGTTCGGTTGTTGCAACTAATGACGTGACACAATGGGCTGCTATTGTTTCGCTTTTGCGTGCAATTCGTGCAACATACACAACCAGTCGACCGTGTGTGTTTGTATGTATGCGGCTATTGTGGTATATGCCGGTTTCCTCCGGGGTGTAGGGCAGATGAAGGGCTCGTCGTTGCATAAATATTTATTTGAATTCTCTTCATTTGGACGTGACGGGCGGAAGCGAGCAGGACAGGGCACACGGAGACGGAGACGAAAAGCAATAAAGATACAATCATAATATACTTGCTTGGAAATCATAAAAATGTTTTCACATCCCCCTCCCCTCCACCCCGTTGCGGAGAAGGGAAGGAAGCGAAGGGAAAACTGTGGGTTCCAATTGAGAGAATGAGAGCTTGCTAACTCGATACGTGCGAGTGTGTGCTTCCTGCCTCCTCCACCACCACCGCCAACCACCGAACGCTTTACTTCATTAAAATTGTGGTCCGAGGTGGTACCAAAACCGTGCCACTCAGCCACTCGCGCGGCGAAGAGCCCAACAGAGCCAGCCAGAAATAGGTTCGCCGTGTACAATTGGAAACACCAGGAGAGAGAGAAAAAACAAAAAAAAAACAAAACCTCCCCGAACGAAAAATGTGCGCAATTAGCACGTTTGCCGGCTGGAAAATGCAGCCGCGCACAACCTACAGTGCAACAAAAACCGCCGCCGAAGTACATTAACATCTCATTAATTGTAAAAAATAAACTGTTGGTACTTCGGCGGAACAAACACGGCTGGTTGCAACCGTCGCTTCATTATTCTAATAGCTGCTGTTTTAATGGAAGCAGCCTCAAAAACATGGGCATTCATTTTTCGGAAGCAACCCGCGGGGGTGGGTTTGTTTTGTTTTCTGTTTTTTGTTTTTTTTTTGTTTTTTGGGAGGAAAACAGTTTGGTCCTTCGAACCGGATCGTTCGGTTATTTTTAATGATTTTGTAAATTATTTATTTTTCTTGACTAATTCGAACCCGCTCGTACGTTCGGTGTGCGAATCGTTTCTGCGAATCGCTTGTGTTTCTCGTTAGTATTGTTTAATTATAAAAAATACATTTTCATTTCCAACTGAAGCTAGCGCGCCTGCATGTGTTTGTGTGCGCCTTCGAGTGGTTACGTATGCTTTCCATAATATTACGAGTGAGAATCGCATAAGTAACTTTCAGAAGTTAGGTGATTTATTTCGTTTGTGTTCGTTTTTTTTTCTTCTTCTGCCCTTTCATCGTTAAACCCATAACGCGTAACTTCATTACGATCGTTATTACTGTGGGCTTCTCTTTATCCGCATGCTTCGTTACCTCATACTCTTATCAACGCACCACACACACACACACAGACGCGAACATTGCCTTTAAAACAAGTTGTGTTGTGTGTCGAAAGCATCGTTTTGTACAGAACAACAGAATAAAGGCACTACAAACACCGCACCGCCTTCTTCCCGCACTACTTAGCTAAGTCTACTTAGTACGCTTGTTTTTTTTTATCAACTGAAGTAGATTGTTGTGCTAATATTATCCCCGATTACACACACACACACACAGACACTTACACAGTGCAGCTGAATCCTACGGGACTTACTGGCTCGCTGTTGTGTTCGTCCCGTGGCATTGGAAAAGCCATTCCGAGGTTGCCCCGTGTATCCGGATCGAATTTTAATCTATTTGTTGTTTTCTCCCTCCCGCCACGGCCGCCATTGTTGCCGCCATTGTTGCCGCTGCCCCGATCAAGCAAACTCAAGGTAGATTTGTGAGTGTTTTTTTTTGCTCTGTTTTTTTTTTCTTTCGGTTCTCTCGTCGTACCGTTAGCCTCCGCACACACAAACACACACGCACACACCAAACAAATAAACCAATTTTCTATCGCTCGCTCGCTCGCTCGCTTGGTTCTCACGATCTGCTCCACCCGCACACTTACGCACCCATTTACATGCAGCTAGTGCGTAACGAATTCTCGTCGCACAGAACTTGAGCTTTTTGCGGTAGGCTTCTCCAATGGCGGCTTGGATGGGACCATATCACCGGTCTTGCTAGTGACCTAGTTTAGCTCGGTGGGACCTTTCCGATGCTCTCTCACTTGATGCATTCAGCCTCTGGTCTGGCTAGCTGGCTGCAGAAGCGGAATTAACAGACATTATCAAACCCGATTACGCCCGGAAAGACGCTTGCTTTGGATATATGGTGAAGCACGTGAAGCACGTTAAGTTGCGACGAAATAAACGCTGGAGGTACGTAAATGAGCTCTCGCTTCCCTGCCGAGTAAGTGCGGTTAGGCGAGGTGGATGCCACTTTGCCGATTGAGCAGTAAAAAGAATTGGCGCGTTGGCGATTTCGCAATTGCAACCATCGAATGGCCAAACCCCTCCGAAGTCCTAATCAAATCCCGCCATCCGCGCTCGTCGAGTGCACTTATCCGTGCAGCGTTTTATATCGTACTCCTAGCCACATAAACCGGACCGAACCGGGGAGCGCCGTCAAAACTTGCGGGCGTCATCGTCACCTTCCAGATGGCTGGGCTTCCCGCCGCGGTTGATCGAACAAACTGCATCGCTGGCAGGGATCGTAAAATCCTCCGAGAGACCGAGGCGACAATAAGAAAATTGCGCCTTTGCAGAACAGAACTGCTAGCACTGCGCGCTGCGTGGATGCGGACAGGGGGTTTTCGCTTTTATTTTACTTTATTCCTATCGGTGTCGCCCGGTGGACGCTCCAGGTTGCTGCGCTGCGCTCTTCAATAATGGCGGCGATAGAGTGTTCGCCGAGCGCTGCCCATTTCGCCAACCGCTCTCGAGCGTCGGTTCCTTCGCGGGAGATTGCTTCAAACGCGTCTCCGGGCGAAGGTCAGACCCCCCGAACGCATGTTGGGGACGCGCGGATGGGCAACGCGATATCATCCAACCCGGAGCGTGTCTCGATTGTGGTCGTAAAAACTTTGCCACTCGTTAGCGAATGGGTGCGTTATGCTTTGCATGTATAAACTCGCGCCTCATCGGGCGGATGCTCCGGTTTGCGAGTGCGAGCGAAGAAAATGTATAAAGCATCTACCCAGCGTCGCCGGTTTTATGGGCATGGCATTTCAAGGAAAAGTTAAGCGGTTCGGTTTTTTTTTTTTATTATTTTGTTTTATTCATCATCCCGCGATAAACCGCGCGACGCACAAGTACTTGAAGCGGTCGCAACGCTCGTGTCGCAATCGAAACGGAACAGTTGCAGGTTGGCTAGAAGCGCATGACGCCATTTAGCGCTGTTTGATGGTCTTGTATTATTAGAATTTCTTGCGCTAGATTAAAAATTCTATCGCCTGCGAGCGGTGGAAGCTGAGTGTGATTTACGAGCGCACACGTCGCGACGGTGCTCTCGCTGAGGGCGGAAGAAGCCAAGCCAAAGCGACACCAACTCGCACACATCTGGCCGGCTGGGTGCATTTGCATAAACTCCTTGCAATGGTTTTTAATTATGATGCACTCGGGGTGCGTCCTGCTCCTGGCGAAGGAGTTTTACAACCGCCGTTTTGCGTAAACAAACAAATAAATATCCGATTTATGGTCCGCTCGCTCGCGCGGCTACACTACGGCGTGGAACCGTGCCAAAATCCTTCAACACGTCGTTAAAACTGGTCGCCGGATGGAGACGTCCAACGTACCCGTCGGGGAAATTACACACACATACAAAAAAAGGAAAGAAAACATAAACTCCGGTTGCGGTTTTTGCGCGCACCATTGGGATTTGGACGTGTGTCAAAGTGCTCGAGCCGGATTTTATTGCTCCATTTCCAATTCGTACATGCGCCCGTGACTCATTCTTTCCGACAGCCCATTAACCGGACGTTTCGTTTGTTACCGCTTGCAGACGTTTCACACACCCTCGTTCGGTGATGACGAGTTCGACATACAGTCGATGAACAGCAGCCACCTGCAGCAGTCACACCAACAGCAGCAGCAGCAGCCATCCCAGCAGCAGCAGCAGCATCATCAGCAGCAGCATCAGCAGTACCAGATGCATAGCAGCTCGCAGCAACAGTCCCAGGGCCATATGGTGGGCATGCTGCCGGATCAGCAGCAACAGCCGAGTTACGGCCAGTGGCATCAGGACATGAACCACCATAGGTGAGCAAGTTGGGAAATGGGCCGGCTTACTAAGGCAACTTGTTTTGATACCACCGGACAACACTTCCGGGTAGAGTTTTGATGTACGAATCAGCTCCAGAATGTCTACTTATATTCCCTGATTGACTAGTCTCTTTAATGTTGGCTAGCTTGTCAGCGTATTAATTCTTCAACTGGTACACATTAAGCCTAGACCTTGTAGAGGTGGAGTTGACTAGCTCTTAAGCCGATGAATGTCCGGACTTCCGGTAACTTTATATCTGGTAATTTTCGACCACAGAAATAGTCAGCGTTTGAAGTCATTTGAGGTCATTTGAAGTAAAGTCAGAGATGTAGTAATACTTCACCTTATGATGCACATTAAGTCTAAAGTGTCCAGAGGCTTTCCGGAGTAAGCAAGCTCCTAAGCCATTAAGTCCTTAGGGTGAATCTAGATCATCAAATCTTCAGATCACAAAGGAAGCCATCTTTTGGTGCATCAAATGTTAACATCTTTTTCGATTGCAAGCGTCGGAAGTCATGGACTTTAGACGTCTTCACATGTTGAGACATGTAGTGTATTGGAGTACATCAGATGTATAGGCATATAGTGTATTAATAACCAATGTTTTGATATTTCATCTGGTACACTTTCCACGTTTTCAAAATTTCCAAAAGCGGAATTGGCTAGCTCCTAAGCCAAAGATTGTCCGGACTTCGGGTGAATTTAGATCTTCAAATTTGCAGACCATGTGTTTGATGCAATAAATATTTACCTCTTTTTTATTGCAAGCGTCGGAAGTCATGACTTTAGACGTCTTCACATGTTGAGACAACTTCATCTGGTACACACATCTGGTACACATTAAGCCTACAGCTTCCAGTGGCGGAGTTGGCTAGGCCAGTGAATGTCCAGACTTCCGGAGAACCGAAATCTTCAGATCTTTGCGCAAAAAAAAGTAACCATCTTTTGGCGATTTGATGCACCGGTTTTGTTTTTTGTTCAATCCCAAACGTTTTACTTCGTGGACTTGAGCCGACAGCACATGCCGAGAGATCTGACCTAACCCAACAAAAGGTCCGGGTGTTGTTTGCCTGCTCCACTGACGGCGCCGGGTTCGAACCGAGCCCGACTGACCTGACCTATGCAAACTCTTCTGCACCTCGTGCAATCGTGCTGCGAGCGCACGACCTTGACACCCGACTCCTCCGACACCTTACGCGCGCTACCTGCGCTTTTGCTGTCAAAACGGGGCGGCGAGCACGCGCCGGTACGGAAGTTACGTGTCCCCGGGGGTGGGGAGTGCAAAGGGTGTTGGGTGGGGAGGGTGATAGGGGCCGACGCAAGCAAGCGCAAGAAAAAAGGACCGCCGGCAACACGCCGACCATAAAGCCGGCGCCTGGCGCGAAAAGAAAAAAAAAAATAATAAAAATCAACCCTCCCCTCCGCTCGCTCGCTCTAGCATCAACAACGAAACCCCCGGGGTGGAAGAGGCGTGTTTCACGCGAGCGCACGCAAAAAATAAAGCGAATGAAGAAAGAAAAAAAACAAACACGGAACACGCGGGTCGTGTCGCGTGCCGACCAACGCGAATACCTGTTAGTGGTCTAGTTTGTAGCCGGTGTGTAGCGTCAACCCTCGGGGACGAGCGACCGGATGATATGGTTGGCACCCAGCTGATCGGATGCCCTGCGGTTTGCCTTTTTTTTGTTTTGTTTCGTCGTATAAGTGTGTGTGTTTATATCACGCTTCTAAAACCTCCACGCTTTTCTGCTCTCTCTTCTCTCTCTCTCTCTCTCTCTCCCGCACAAACACTCGAAAAACAGTCCGTACACGCTACAGTCGCCCAACCAGCCGACCTACCATCAGCTGAACGCTAGTCCGAACAACAATCCCACGCTACATGTGATGCAACCACCGCAGCAGTCACCCTCGATGGTACCGCCATCGCCCGCCCAACAGCAGCAGCAACAGCTGTCTCCCCAGCAGCAGCAGCAGCAGCAGCACCAGCTCGTCGCCGGAAATGCGCTCAGCTTCATCGGACGCTCGCCTCCCCAAAATGGCGTCGGGCAGGGCACGGAGAACGGCACCACCAGCGACGACAGTGACGACACGATCCCGGTAAGTCGCTCGGTCGGTCTGGGTGGGCCCACGGATAAATAATTGCCCGCACCGCGCACCTTCCCATTTTGATCCCCTGCTAAAATCCGCAACAAACCCCAAAACAAAACCAAAAAAGAAAAAAAAATGGAAATGGAAGGTGTGTGAGCGAACGCCGGCAAGGGTGAACGAAACCAAAACCAAAAAAAAATAAGAGAAAAAAAGGATTCACCCCTTCTGGCAGCGATTTTTGACCGTATTTTTCTCTCTCTCTCTCTCTCTCGTTCTTTCTCTTTTCATGCTTTCGCTTTCACCCGGCCCTCCCCTGGGGTGGTGGTCCGATTTTCCCGACCCGTGGCTGCCGTTTTCCGTGGTTGATTTTTTTTTGTTTTGATTTTAACTTTTTCGTTATTGTTTTGCTCCGGCTTTCCGTCTGCGGCCCTTTTTTTTCTCTCTCCATCTCTCTCCATCTCTCTCTAGGCAAACTCCCTGAAGCGCCCGTCGTCGGAACCGTCGTACGGTGGGGAGGACGGGCTGGGCGGTGGTGGTGGTGGTGGTGGTGGTGCGGCCGGTATGAAGGCGTCGGCAGCCACCGCCGCCAAAAAGCCCAAGGTCACCAAGAAGAAGAAAAAAAGGGATCCGAACGAGCCGCAGAAGTAAGTAGCAGCGTTGTTGATTTTTTTTTCCTCCCACGTGCCCCGCTTTTTCGCACGCCCTTACTCTTCCGGGGGGTGCTTTTTTTTGTCGTTGTTCATTTGTTTTGTTTTTCTAACTTCTCTCTCTCTCTTTCTTTCCTTTCCTCCAGACCCGTCTCTGCCTACGCACTGTTTTTCCGTGACACGCAGGCAGCTATCAAAGGCCAAAATCCGAACGCTTCGTTCGGAGAAGTTTCCAAAATCGTTGCCTCCATGTGGGACGTGCTGGCAACGGAGCATAAAAATGTAAGTATCTCCTCGTCTTGTACGGATAGGAGGAGGGCAGGGGGTGGAGGGTGGAGGGTGAAAGTGTGCCCAAACATCCAAACGGTCTTTCAGCCGCAACACACACACACACACACACACACACACACACACACACAAACACAAAATCATCACGAGAGAGCCGTCCAGTCTCATTAAATGGTTGTGTTGCTTTTAAATTTCTAATCAACCACCTTTCCCCGTCGAGGTCGTGTGGCTCCCTCCCTCCCCGTTCGTCCGTGATGATCGTATTTGTTTTTACGTCCGTTTCCTTCTTCCGCCCGGTTTCGCCTCCCGAGAGGGAAATCGGCGGGGTGTGTACTTTCTTTTTCCACCCACCCACCCTCTCGGTCGCCTTTTTTCGAAATGCATCAAAATTATCTATCAAACCAAATCACAACGAGCCAATCGAGGCTTTGTATGGGCGATAGATACATCGTTTCCAATTTACTGGTACTCATCTGGTGTACTTCCTGTGCTACGCGTTTCGCCTAGCGCTTTGTTTTTGTTTGTTTCTTCTAATTGCTTTGTGTTAGTTAATGTCAATTGTAGTATTTACAGTTTTTTCAAAAACATTTTTAACAACCATTAGTTGCACTAAACATGATTTAGTCTCTTTTGATGGCATACACTTCATAGAAACCCCTGTTTTCTGTTTGATTCGTACTTAACGTGAAAAAAATGTTTGTTTTTCGCCAGAGATCCTATTTGTCAGTTGCTCAGAATTGCTCAGAAAATGTTTTGTTTATGTATTTTATTTATTCAAAATTAAATAGTTCTAGATAAAGAAATTGAATCCGCTTTTATAAAAAGTTTCCCCTCGAACTGTCAATGATCGATGTTGACAGTTGAAGCCCAAAATTCACCGTGCCAAATGTGGAAACGTTTCCTTATAGAAAACGAGAAAGTATTTAGCAATTCCAGCAGTTGCACGTCCGCAATAATTGTTTTTTGATAGCTGTAGACAACTGTGATAAGTTTTTGACTGGTTGATTATATGTCATAATTTTCAAAGCACTACCCGTCAATAAGATTTTGACATGTCAAAATTAGTGAAACCTTTCATCGTGAACGCAAACATATCTGTCATGATACTCAACTGTCAAACGCACACTTATCGGTTGGTAGTAAACACGCGCTACAAATTGCTTGTTTTAAACGCTAGAAAAACATCACTAAATGCAGCTGCATCAGGCTATCACCGCGCTCAGTAGCGAAAATTTATTCTTAAACAACAAACGCGCCCGCTATCCTAGTCCCGGGCCGGCCACTTAGGTGGGCTGTCATTTGTCCAGCCGGCCGGATGTAGTATTCCGTTCCGGTTCTGGGTGCTGCCGTTGCACACTCGGACCACAAAAACATGCCCAAAACAATCGAGGTGGACTTCGGGTGGGGGGCTAGGGGCGAGATCGAATTGAAAACATGTTGTTTCGGTCGTCGGTTACTGTTTACGTGGGTGTTTCGCTTTTCCGCGTTCCGGAGCCTCACGCACACACACACTCACGCATGGCAAAACCCGCGTACATACGAGCACATTTGGGAGCCATCTCTTTCACGCGCATCTCCGTCTGGCAAGGCTGGTTCCGAGATGCTTTCGAGCAAATATTGATCAACGGAGGTAGGATGTATTGCTAGTGGATCGGCTTCTAGGCGGCGGTGGTGGCAGGAGGGAAAAGAGAAAAGCAAGCACTCTTCCTCTCCCCCTTTGCCCCGGCTGCTCGTATCTCCTGCGGAGGAATCCTTTTCTAAAGAAACGAAATCCAATTGAATTTGCAATAATCTTCTTCACAAGAGCTTCTCATTAGGCGCCAGCAGGGAGGGAGGGGAGAAGGATGTACAGGGCGGCGCGGGAAGTTCCACCCCTCGTTGCCTCCATCCTCCCGCCCAACTCGGATAGGATGCAGCCGTACCCCTGCTGCTTCTCCCGCTTCTCCTGCAATCGGAATCCGATTACCCCTCCAGTGGCCTGGGCAGAGGACGGATATCCTGCCGTTTTCGCTTCGCTTTCTACCGCGCTTGGTTATTTGTTTGTGCGGGGAAGCAAACCAAAAAAAAAAAGAAACGAACGCGAGGATCGATCGTCATCATTATCAGGGCGCGATTCTTTTGCATGTTGCAACTTTGTCTCTGTCTTCTTTTTTTTTTGTTGCGTTCCAATATTGCGTCCCCGATGAATAATGGAGCGCCCCATGGGCTGGGTAGGAAAAGCGCCATAGGAAGGAAGTAACCCATACAACAAAAAAAAAATCGGATAACAAACAACCCAAAAAGTGCACTCGCTCTGCTCACTGGGCGCAATTGGAAGGGCACAGTCGATGGGAAAAGGACTGTGTATGCAATTTTATTTGCTTCTCGCGGCTGTGTATGGTCGTATCGGCTATATAACATAACGAATTTCCTCCACTTCCTCGGGCCTCCCTTCCACATGTCCTCGCGCTTCTTTCCCTCTCTCTCTCTCTCTCTCTCTCGCTCTCTCTCGCTCACTCTCTCTCTATCTCTGCACAGCCCGGCGGTTCTTTATGATGAGCTTTATATTGTGAAATTTTCGTTTAAACAACCGGCTCCTCTAAGCGCGCTCGTCGAAAAAGTCTTACATCATGTTCGGTGGCGAAAACGAAACGAACCCTCCTCTCATCCTCCGCTTCTGCTTCACAGGAGCAGGAAGCGCTACATTGCCTGCTCGCTCGCTCCTCGCCCGCCCCGTCCTCCTCCGACCCCGTTTTTACACATGTACACGCACGCAAACCCTCACCCGGCCGCCGTGTGTACGTTGTTATTGGGCATGTGGGTGGGCATCGGCATCGGGATCCGTTCTTATCCGTGCGCACGGGGAATGGCTCAGATAGTAGAGCAGATATAGCAGATGTTTAGAGGGTGCCTCCCGCCGCACGTACGACGGAGCGAGAGGCGAACACCAGGCGAGCAGGCTTCGTTCTGGTTCGCTCTCTTCTCGGGCGAGAGGATACGGGAGCGTACAGTAGTGTGTCACCGGGAGCAGACGGGGAGTGCGGGAGTGGGAACAAGCTTCTCCAACACTCGACTATTCCTATTTCATTTCTCCAGTGTATGATTGTGTGTGCGTGTTTGTTCTGTTTCTGCAGCAGATACATCTTTGCGCTCTCATCCGCAAACAAACGCACGACTCGGGACGAGCAGGACAGCTGCTGAGGAGGGTGCCCCTAGCGGTGCCAGGGCCAGCGGGAGAAGGGACGCCCCAGCAAACGGGCCTCTGGTGGAAACATTTGCAAAGTTTTTCAATTTAATTTTCAAGATGAGAATCACTCTTTTACTTCCTCATCCGTTTTCGTGTGTTGCCGTTTCGATGCGGCGCTCGTGCGCTCCCTGTCACGCTTTATTGCCATTTAGTTTGTGTTATTGTTCTTCTTTAATGATATTTTGTGCCCCGCTTGGCACGAGGCCTCCGTCTTCCTCTTCCGCGCGGCCCTGCCGAGAGTTGTAATGCGATGGTCTTACATGCGCCGCGAGTTACAGCAACTAGTTTACGGTTGTTTTCGTTGGCTTTTATTCAGCTGCTGTTCAGCGTAATCAGCCCCCTTGTACGGTGGACAGGATACGTAGCGCCTGAATGTATGCAATCGCGCGAAACTAGCTTTGTACGGGGGGGGGGGGGGGGGGGGGGGGGGGGGAGAGGGGTTCGAATTGATTGCTTGCCCGACCAGCCCGACTTACGATCTCTTTTTGCTTTGCTTTTGTTCGCCTGCAGGTGTATAAAAAGAAAACGGAAGCTGCTAAGAAGGACTATCTGAAAGCGCTCGCCGCCTACCGGGCGAGCTTAGTGTCAAAAGTAAGTGTGACGTGCCTGTGTGTAGCCCGTTCGTATCGTTGCGAGTGCGTGCAATGGCTGACTAATTCTTTACTTCTTTTCCAACAACAACAACAAAAAAACCACCAACCAAAGGGAACCGAAGGCGAGCAGCAACAATCACCACAACAATCAATATACTCCCCACCGCCACAAGCAACGATCCAGCAGCAGCAGCAGCAGCAGCAGCAGCAGCAGCAACAGCAACAGAACCAGCAACCCCAGCAGCATCACCATCAGCAGCAACCGCCACCCCAACAGCATCAGCTGCAGCAGCAGCAGCAACATTCGCATCAACAGCACCCGCAGCACCAGCAGCCGAACAGCCATTTGGTGAATCACTCGAAGCACTCGCCCCAGAATGGACCCTCCGTTGCGCAAACGCCCGGCCACCTTCAGCACCTGCAGGGCCTGCAGCAGCAGCAGCAGCAACACTCAAACTATGCACCGGCGTACGCCTCGTCGTACAAACCAACGCAGCAGGTATGTTTTTCCACTGTCTGTGTGATGATAGTCTTTGTAAGCACAAGTGTTTTCCAACCCTCCTACACGCGACGAGTCGCATCGCATGTCCATCCGGTGGTAGATGCGAGTCGGAAACGGTGTGATGTTTTCGTTGAAACATTCCCAGACGGTTTGGAAGTGAGAATTCTAGGCTATTCAAACTAGAAATGTTATGTTTTTGCACATGTGCAGAGTTGTAGACCGTCGGCGCGCAGTCGGCTTGGATCCTACCCGACTTGGCAAGATCACGTCACCGACTTCCGGTGGCAACATCTTGCGCGTTCGATCGTTAGGTTCCCCCCAGGTTCGATCGCAGCTGAGTCATCAGCCCAGCACGTTTGAACGTTCACCCCCCGACAACCATGGCAAACCGGGAAATATTAAATAAAAGAACTAAGAATTACTTAAAATGAGCTCACGCGCGCGTTTATGTATCGGCGGGTTTTTTTTGTTGTGCTCGTTGATTTGCGCATAATTTTCGCTACACATAAATAGCAGCAGATAGCCAACCAGTGGCGCCATTCAGCCCGAGATATGATTAATGATAATGCAGCCCGGCTAAGAATGTGGGTGGGTCGGTGATGTTCGTTCGTCCGTTCTTTGCTGGGTTTGCGTTTTTCGGTAAAGTAATCGTTTCTTTTGCGGTTTAGTTTAGTGCCAGAAACTAGTCCTGAATGAAAGATCTCAAGGAGACTTGCTGAAGTTTGGCGAGATCCGACCATGGGGTCTAACGATATGTAGTGACAATGTAGTACAAATATATTTAATAAAGTCCCAACGCCCGTATTAAACTGCACGCGCGATTTGTTGGAATCCTTCAGCTGTGCTGCTCGCGGCCATGACGCATGCAATCGAATGGGAGATAGAAACACAATCTCTCGCTTTTGCGCACCAGCTCTCCACCTGCTAGCCTACCGGTGCTGCAACGGTCGTGCGAAAGGAAAGTGAATCCATTTGCGAAATCGCGCACTTTTATCGTAAATAATATAATGAAGCTGGTCATTAAAGAGAATAGGAGATGCGAATTATTTTATGCATTCATGTACGAACGAGCGTGGCACGGAGTGTCATTTTGGGGAGCAAGGGAAGAGGATATGTTAACTTCGAAGGATACTGTATTGTGTGGCCACCTGCCGTAATGCCCGGCTTTCCAGCACAATTTTCCAGGCTCCCGTGCTGCTGCCGATGCTGGTTGGTTGCTTCCTTTTCTGTGCACGCGTGTGTGCGCGTTTGTGCTTCCCAACCAACCCTCCATCCCTCTCTCCCCAAGGTTGCTTTGGCTTGTACGGCCCCCGCTGCCACCATACTATTGCGCATCACTGTATGTCAATATTTGAATAACAGATATGAGCGTAATGATGATGATGGGGCCATATCTATTTTTATTTTTTTTCTATTCACCGCCAGCTCGGTGGAGGACACCATGTTGGAAGAGAATACCTTTGGCCCTACGATCGTGTGTTTCTGTGCCTATGTGTGTGTTCGTGTGTGGTTGTGTGTACGCTGTACACACCGCATGAGACGGTAGGCAATATTGTTGTTTTCTCAATAGGTGGAATAAATAATATCCTCCGGATTTGGTGGAACCATTTTCTTGCGAGTGTCACGTTTCTGATACCAGTGGAATTCGTTTCGTATTTTGAAGCGTACAGCACCAGGTAACATACATTCAGTGCATTCGCTGCTTTTATGTAGTTGCAAGTCGTAACAACTACGCCGCAGCGGGTTTGGGACGTTCCTTTAGTTCCCACCGTGGTGGCAGTTATATAATAACGCTGTCACTGTGCGCCGTCCTGTAGTAACCTTGGTCCGGCGCGGCGACGGCCGGGGACGGTAACGAATCTCGTAATCTCGGTCACTCTCCGGGCAGACTTTCTTTTCCTTCCTTGCTCTGTCTCTCTTTCGCTCCATATCGTTTGCCGTCTTTGGAGACGATCCTACGTGTTTAGTGGACATGCAGAGAGCAGGAAGCAGTCGTCTTCAAATTTGACATAAGCACCAGATAAGAAACGTCCATTTCTTTCCATGGACCCCTATCCCGACCTCTCGTACCACACCATTCAGCCGTAATGGTTTTGTGGATGGCTTTTGTTTAGCAAACAAGAGAGAAAAAGAAAACATGTCAGTTTACCGATATGCGATGGAACGTAGCAGAGCCAGAGACGAGCACTCAAATGCTGACTACTACTCTGCAGTACACAATTGGGGGAATAGCTTCCCGAGCCCCAACCCTCCTTGCGCGCATGAAGGAAGCACATCAAAAACGTAATATTTTAGAATTACCGAATGAATTCAAATAGTAATAAAACAGCAGATTAAATAAATCAAAATACATTCTTTGATGCTACGGAGGGGAGATGACGGAATGACATTATATCGTAAAGATGTGACGTTGCAAGCAGGCGGAAATGGGGGCAAGCGAGCGGAGTTGGTTGATAGATATAAGGATCCATGTGTGCGAGGGATAGAAGAAACTAAGGGCAATTGCTTGTGTCGAGTGGATCTGGCTGTCAGACACGGTGAATAGCAGTGCGAGCGAGAGGCAGCAACACTTGAAGGTTGAAAATAGAAGTAAAATTGAAAATGTTGTTTGTGGATGCTTCTACACCACCCTCCGGTTCCTTCTCCTCACACTCACTTACACTCACATTCGTACGCTTATGTATTGCTTGTTGGTGTGCAGTTTGTCTTTAAATGGAGTTTCCATTTAATTTGCCCCAGCGCATGATATAAAATTTACCGTTCTATATAGAAGAGACCTTGATGGCTCAAGCGAGTAGGAGATAGAAGTAGAGATGATACAGCGAGTGTGTGTGTGCGAGAGAGAACGAGATGGCACAGCTGTGCTGGTGTGTGCGTATGCGCTCATCTTGCCGTTGTCTCTCTCTGGAGCTGTTTGAGTGTTTGTATTTAGGCTTAGTGCTGTATTACACACCCGTCACACGCACACAGTGACTGCCATCGTTTTAGGGCAACACATTCTGCTGTGTTGGTGCGGTGCGGTTCGAATTCGAACAGAAAACCCAGAAGTGTCGTGGCCGTCACTCTAAGAACGTGAGAGGCGGCCTCGTCGTCGTCGTATTCGGGCTCATTTTACCCGGTGATTTTCTGGCGTCATAGTTCGCGTGTGCGTGTGTGTGTTTGTGTTCGGAATTTTCGCGTCTTTACGAATTGTGTGTGCTAGTCAATTGCGCGTGTTTTTCTTTCGTGACCACTATCCTGGTCCGACCGGCTAACCAAGGGCGGTGAGGGTTGGTGTCTTTTCACTCTGTTGTTATTTCGATCAAGTTAGAACTAGGAAAAGTGCGACCGTCCTTATCATCCGTATAAAATCTGACCTTTGAAACTAGAAATGGTAAAATCGTACATGAGTTACGAAAGAAACAATTGCTATACCGCGTCCAATCGATTTGTATCTTTAAACTAAAAACGGGAAGAAAACACCGACACTACAGTATGCTTGTAAAATGTGTCCTTCTACGCATGTGTGTGTGTGTGTTTTGATGCTCGTGATACCGGTTGACAGTTGACGTGTGAGAAGCGCTGCCGCGGTTGTTTTTTCTTTTTCGAACACGAATTTCGAAATCTGCCGAAAGCTGTCAAACTGACAGTTCACGAATGTAGATTATCATCGGGATTTGTTTTGTTATGATGCAGGAAGAAAATGTGAAAAGTAGGGCCTTATGTTTCAGCTATGCTACATTCGTAAAACAATACATTTTCACCATAAAATCCTTCTAATCGAAAGCACGTCTATCAACCGGAAGAATTTCAACGTCCGGGCTCGTCGTCTCATCGATCAATCAAATCTGTTACGCTATTAGGAGGGCCAGATCACCGGCGCAAATAAACAATCCATATTACGCTTTCGCAATGATGTAAACTCAAACCGCCTAGCACTAAACTGTTCCTTTTCGTTTGCCACAAACGCAGACTATGATGCAAATGTCGCACCCGCACCAGAATCTACATCCCGGACAGCAGCAACAGCAACATCAAACCGCCCCGTCCCATCTGCACGGACCGATGATACCGATGAACTCGCAGCAACAGCAGTCCCAACAGCAGCAGCACCAGATGCTGGCTCATCAGCAGCAACAGCAGCAGTCGCACATGAGCATCGCCCAGCAGCAACACCCATCGATGATGAACCTGCCGATGGCCGGGCAGCCGCACTACATGAACCAGCAGGTTAGTTTCTGGCCGGGGTGTAGCGCCTAGTCTCCCATCTACCACACCAGCACCACCACCACCACCAAAACTACCACCCTCCCAACACCACAAAGCGTGTCGCTGCCAATGCTGCTATCGTCACCGTTGCCACCACCGTCATCATTTTTGGCTCTTCCGTTGCGTTGTTGTGTACAGTTGACTCCATTTCTAAGCGCACTAGCATGTGTGTGTGTCTGAGTGTTAAGAAAATGAGTCACATCCCATCGCTGTGGGTTGGGACGGCTGGATGTTGATGTTATTATTTTATTCGGTTCTTATGTTGTGTCGTGTGTTGCTTTTGTTATATGTGTGCTTTTCCACTTGGTTGGCATTTGCCATAATGCGTTTAGTACACCACTCCTATCACCACCTGACCTTCCCAACTCCATTCTGCTTTCCATTTCCGCCGCGATAGTGCGCTTCAGGAAGCTAGACATTATTTAGAAGATCGCTTTACATAAAGCTAGCTGAAGGATCCTCTACTTCTAGTAAGCAAACGAACCTGCACTGGCCATGTGAACTCGTGTTCCTTAAAGTACAAATTCAATCGATTAGTGTTTTTCATTAAATAAAGCCTCCGCAATGTACCCATTTGGAATAGATGCTAACTGCCTAAAGTTTATTTAAATAACTTTCCATCGATTTAATAATAATTTACTTTTTTGGGTATCTAAACAACCAAGAAAAAAGATTGTACCGAGAGTAATATTACACCTTTGTGGTTTTGTTGAAGTAAAATTATAAAATATAACTAAAATTACTACAATTGACAACCTAGAAGCGATTAAAAACATTCCCAGCACATGATAAATTCTAAATTGCTTAAAATTTGTGTTAAATTGTTCTATTGTAACATTTATTATTTGCCTTTAACATTTTTTAGCAAGTTTTCTACATTGAAAATCAATTTTGCGTTCACTTCAGCGATACCTTCCATCATTTCCACCTTTCTATCCACTTTGGCTTTATCCTTTCCAACAGTCCCTTTCTTTTTCTCTCTCTCTCTCTCTCTCGCTCTCTCTCTATGTGGTGATGAATAACGCAATCAGTATTCTTTTGCTTACCATTGCAGCACTTTCCCTTAAGCTTCAACATATTTTAGGGCACATATGGCACTGATGCAACCCACATTGACATTCGGAGCCGAACAGCGTCCCATAGAATTGCGACATATTCCCGTTGAGATCGCATCCAAAAAGTAAATAAAATGAAAAGAAACTCGGTTAGGGAAATTGAAAAATAGATATAGAGAGATGGTTAGAGCGGGAGAAAAGAGGGAGAGTGAGAGAGAGAGAGAGAGAGAGAGAAACGAAACAGAAAATGATTTAGTAGGAAGGGTTGATAAAAAGCATACATTATTAAACGCTAATAGAATATAAATGATCGTATTGTCGGTTTGTAGCCAAACTAAAACTAATTAAACAACATCAAGCAAAAATATACACACGGACACCACATGCAGAAGACACAGGATGTGTAATCAATGTACATGAAATCTACTACCCGTATACACGTAATTTGTAGGGTTTTTTTTTGTTAGTTCAATGTTCCCTAAATCAAAACACGGAAACCCCTTCGGAAGGCCGGTGTTTGATATGTTTCTCAAGCGAAACGTAAAAAAAGGATATCTTATAAGTATACTTTAATTTCTCGTCAGCCAATGGCACCTACTATGCGTGCATATATGAATACACAGAACAACACATACACACCATCGACAAGGCAAACGTTAGTAGGCTGCCATTTTGTGCTGCTTTTAGTTTAAAGGTTTAAAGAACACATAAACATGCAATGTAAATAAGAGGACGTGCCCGGGGTGTTGCCAAGGAAGGGTGAAAGGATCTTTTGACGAAGTCAGAGACCAGCGGCATACGCTGGCGATCGGCCCAGGCACATACAGGCAGGAATCCTTCACTACAGTTTCGACAAGAGGCAAAAAGCCCGTAACGAGAAGCAGCTCTCGTACGTTACGGAGAAGTAGGAGAACACCACGGATCCAACGTGGGTGTGTGGGTGCGTGTGCGTACGTGTGTGTATGTGTATTGCGATTATTGGTCAATGGAAGAAGGGAAGGTGAAACTGGTTCTGTCTAAGTTTTTGTGAACGCGATGAGGAAAAAACTTGGCCAAATTTATAATTGTCATAATTGCAATGATGATAAAAAAATCTCATACCCACGCACGCACACGTACACACATACAGTATAATGAAAGTAACTATAACTGTAACCAATTGCAAAACGTAGATAAGACTTTGTAAAAGGCACTGTAAAACACAACTACAGTAGAATCATCTAGTTATTGATTGATAAAGGAAGGATTAGCGGTGATGAGGAGCACGGAGCAGAGGGAGGGAGGCAAAAGGTGAAAAAAAGTGTGGCTTTTTCTCACCTTCCTCGCCTTTCCAGTCTCCATCGGTTAAGCGAATTGTCCAGAAATGTCCATGTATATATTTTACATCAACACACACACACACTCACATATGAACACGCTACATTTAGATAAATTGATAAGCAGGTGTAACGTGTGTCGCCAGCGATCAGTTGTTCTTCTTGTTGGTTTTGCATGACTAACCCATACAAACACACACACACACATACACACACACACACACATACGCATGTATACACTTACACATTTGGCACTTATACTCAAAAACAAAAATTCGAAACATGCATTACAGACGAAACATAAAAACACAGTCTTAATAGTATACTCCCCCCAAATGATAAGTAAGCAAAAACAACAAAAAAAAGCCACGTGATGAAGAGGGCAAAAGAAAACCGAGTCCCGCGAGGAATCACTTTGTGTAAAACATGCCAGCCTCTCCTCCGTTTATACTACTCCCACGTTTTAGTAATGCGAACCGCGCAAACAAGGACACTCCTGTTACTCTTTCAAAACTCTAACCACCCTTGTCTCCTTTTGGATTCGTTTTTGCGTTTCTCTTTGGTGCGAAGCGATGTGAAAAGAAGCGTTCAAGCGAGAGGGGAGAAAAAAACGATATGAGTGAAACAGAGCGAGGAAACAGAAAACAATACACGAAACGGAAGCCAAGTGATCATTGGAATGTTGTTAATTTTCTAATTTAATAAGCACCCGCGCCCCTCCCATCCTCCCCCGTTCGCATCCTTCAGGGCGAAGCAAGCGCAACAAAATCAGGAAGCGCGCGCGCGCGCGCATGTGTGTGTGTGTGTGTTGAGGAAAGAGAGTGTTGAGGGAAAACCCGATGATAGATAGCTAGGAAGACAAGGCAGAGGATGGAGGAGGTCAGAGGGCAGGGAGTGACCGCGTTTAGTGGCAAGTGGCAGAGGGGGAAGCATCCACGCCACACAACGAGAAACCGATATGTAACAAACAGCATACAAACAAACGAGAAAGAAGAAGAACGAATCTATTTACATTTTTTACTTAGTAAACCGCGCGCCGCACCGGGCGCACGGGCGCGATACGAATCCTACCTTGTTTTCCCTTTAACAAACCACCCTTAACAACCAACCTCCCCCCAACCACCCCCAACCCCCTTACCCTCACCCCACCCTCGATTTTTACTTTGTCTAGTGGCGGACTCAGTGCAAAATTTTATATCTCTGTTTCAATTAATTAAATGTTGACGAAATACATAGTGTACAATACACAACAAACATTGCGCATTGTTCGATTGTTTCTCTGCTTTCCTCCCCGTCCCGCTTTGTGTGCTGCATTCCTCCCGCGATGCCCCTCCCCTGAAAGGTGGGCGAAACGTCTGTCGTCTTCTCCTTTCCGTCCTCGCTCGCTCCCTGCGTCGGCACCATCACCCGCATTTGGTCACATTTCGCTCGTTGTCTTCACCCGGGAGGTCATGTCATCGTCGGGTTCGTTTTTATTGGCGATAGTAATAGCAGTAACAATAAAGATAATGATATTTTACGAGCAAATAAACACGAAATGCACGTGTGTTGTGTACAGTCGGCCCGTCCAGGTGTGTTATGATCAAAGCTAAATAACAACTTCTAACCGCGCCCGTAACCGTGCTGCAGCTTGTCGACTGAGATCACCTCATCTTTACCATCTTCACCGCACATTTTTTATTTTTCTCACCGCGTGCGACCAGTTCATCCGGTTCCTCTGCCACGATGCTCTACGTTCTGTTTGACTTTTGGTTTCTCCGTTGCAGATGTCGCACCAGCAGCTACAGATGCAGCTGCAGCACCAGCAGCAGCACCAGCAGCAACTACAGGAGCAACAGCTGCACCTGCACCAGCAGCAGCAGCAGCAGCAGCAGCAGCTGCAGGAGCAGCAGATGCTAATGCATCAACAGCACCAGCAGCAGCAGCAGCACCACCACCACCAGCAGCAAGACCAGCAACAGCTAAACCAAGGACTGTCCCAGCAGCAGATGCAGCAGATGCAGATGCCTCAAGCCAGCGGCAGCGGTTTGGCCTCCCAGGCGTCGGTCGTCGATGATCTGATGGGGACGCCACATCCACTTCAGCAGCAGCAGCAACAGCAGCAGCAGCAGCCGATCCCGCCGGAGACGGTCCAGCAGCCCTGCCAGGCGAAACCGTCGCAGGAAATACATCACAAGTGCATCCGGCAGGGTTGCAACAACACGGCGGTGGAGAACCCGGACTGGGAGGACGAGTACTGCAGCCAGGAGTGTGTCATCTCGCACTGCCGGTACGTCGCTGTCGCTGCTTTATCGTCGCAAAAAAGGCCCGAAGAAACTCATCGGATTTCTCTTTCGCTCTCTTTCCCACAAAACAAAAAACAGGGCCGTATTTGCCAGCTTCCAGAAGGATTGCATTCAAGGAAATGGTCCGGCGCAGCAACAGCAGCAGTCCTTTCCCACCGTCAAGTAGATTCCGGCGCAGCAGCGCCACCTACCTTATATATAAATATCCTTTGTTAAGTTAAGAGAAGGACGAGAGCAAGAACGCAGGGCAGAGCCGATAGTAATTGTACTCAGAACTATGCTAGCGTAACCGAAATAGGAAAGGCACAGCTAGGCCGGAGGACGATTGGCTGGTTGTCAAGTTACCTTCAATGAACCATAAATTGGAGCAAAAAAACTCACACACACAATTCACTCGAAGGAATAGCAGCATGGACTTAACGCTCATTGTGTAAAAACCGGGGATTATTCTCGCGAAGATAGAGAACACAAGCCAATAGAAGCTGAGAATCCATTCGGTAGCGTGGATGACATTACCGGACTATTATAACCTATTCGAAAGCACGAAGCTGCTCGGTTCGGAACGGTGCGGAGCAGACGATCTCGATGTGGCAGATAACAGCGGAGCTCGCTGACTGGATCGAATGGAGCTGGATTTGACGATACATGGATCGTGTCTCCTTAAATGTCAGCTCTATGAGAGTCCGACCGGGACCCGTCTGCCCTGCAGGACCGTGTGCTAGTTTCCTCTTCGGCTGCGATGGCGCAGCTACGGTGTGGGAGGGTTTCGTTTTTTTCCAATTTTCGGAAGCCCCCGATTCTCGATATTCAATCACTGTTTCGTCGTGTAGATTTAGCAAAAAATACATTAGAATATGTATTAGCGGCGTGTTTGTTATTTTGAATGTGTTGCGTTTGCTATTCTTTCGGAACTGTTTTGCAAGTGACGGAGCGCTCCCAGAAACACCCGGTAAGAGAGCGCTCGAGGGCGCATCTCTAAAAAAACATCGGACACAAAATGTACAATGATATGGAGGTGCATCGTCAGGCAGTCCCGAACGAACCGGACAAACACGGCTTAGCACAAACCCGTCTGGTTTTGTATGATATGTTTCATTCTTCTTCATTATTGTAACGAAATTCGGTCGCCTACGGTTGGTCCAGCACGGGGTCTATTCGAAACCGGATTCAAAGACAGACAAAACTTTGCAGTTAAGTTTTCGTGAAACGTCCAAACACCTGTTTTACGCTTGTGAGATGGTTCTTATCGGAAAAGATATGGTCGCAAAACCAGGATCTCGAACCAGTTTGTTTTATTCGTGAGGCAATCGTACCGAACCGCTGCCTACCGTAAATAAAAATCACACCACATACAACATACAGTAATAAAAGAGTAAAAAAAACAACGAAATCTGCTATCGCGTTAGTGTTTCAGCGTGGAAAAAGGCGCACTTTTCGTTCCGCGTAAGGTTAGGTAAAGAAAACACAGGAAAAAAACAAACATAAGTTTGTTATTACAACGCCTTTCGTCTTCTTTCTTCTAACGCTCTTGTACACAATGTGAAGGTTTTGATGACAAATTTGCAGACAAATTGGGTGAGCCTTTCGTGTCTGCAAGGGTTTGTGCGATATTACAATTCAATTACTGTAAGTGATGCTATCCTCTCAAAGTGAAACCAAATTAATTGTCCGATCGTGTCCATCCAGGGGTCGGCAATTCGTTTGGGGATTGCTTCATTTCGTGCTCGCTGGAGATTATTTTCAGGTTAATCGGGTAAGCTGCAAAATTTTGCTAGTATATCGAGTGAGAAAGAAAATTATTTGTTTTATTATTAAAACGCCGACTAACCAACAAATAGAAAGAAAACAGATATGCGTATTTATCAGCAATAAAGATGAGCATAATAATAATTATTGAAATAAATGAATAAATCTAATAACTTTACATTATTTTAACTACATGTAACATGATCATTAAATGAAATTGTATTTCCTCTCTAAATGATAAAACGTTTCACACAAGTTTAAGTCGTGGTGTTTGCCAATCTCTGATGGGATGTAAATCATTCCCACGGTTTAATTTCAAACAGTGCCATAAATTACAGCATAATTAAATTATTAATTGTCGTCTATAGCTGATAGCCTGTGTGTATGTGAGCGTGACGAGGCGATAGAATTCATTACTAAAAAAAACAGACACACACACAGGTCTTACTAGGATATACAGGAACCTTTGCCATCTGGTTGTCCTTGCCATGTAGTGGTCGTGTTTTTCTTCACTTGATTTTCGTCGTGCGTGTGTCGTCGGTCATCGGTTCGGCCGGGCAGGCGCGTTACTACGCCCCGAATCGTCGTTGCATAACGTCCGTAACGCAGTCCGAGCGCGATCCCGAGGCTGGAAACATAAACACGGGTGCTCCTGCGAGAAAAGCGTCCAAGTGGTAGCTGTCGTCCAGGTAGTTTGTCCGAGCTGCTGGCCGCAGCAAAAGGAGCAGGTAAGTCCAGCCCAGGTCCAATCCTTCGCATCACTATCAACCCTGTTTCGAGCGTGTTTGGCGGTGGCAGTGAGATCAGAATAATTGGAGCCATCAATCATAGCCCGACGAACATCATCCACCATCAACGCTAGGGTTCTGTGGCGTCCTTTGCCTGTGTGGTTGCCTCCCGTGGGAGATTTGCGGATAGTAACTCCGCGAACAGGAGTGGACAGCAAACGGTAGATAGTTTCAAAGAAATGAACCAAAATTGGCGGAAGTTTTCCGTGACTTCAAAAAAAAAAAAACGACACACCGAGGACGTTAAATTACCACCGAAAGCGCACGCGTACTAGCTGCTCCATTTAAGTTCTGCTTCTCCACGGTGAAGTCCGTGGAAGAATTTCTGTATTTATCTCACGGAACTGGTGCCTGCCGAAAGCAATACTTCTGTAAACAAAAGCTTTTGTGTGCGCGGGCTGTTGCTCAAACAATGGTTCGAACAAGATTCCAACCCCCCTACTCCACATCCCATTCCACCTCCGCCAACGATTCTTCCCACCCCGACCGAGTCCCCGCGTTTGGAGGTTATGTGTGTCACTCTGTTTGTGGAAAATCAATATTTTCCTGCGGGCAGCGTTTACGACGCGCTTATTAGATGTCGCGCTGCCACATATTTACACACCCACACACCCACACACCAGTACAAGAATTGCGTTCTGAGTTTCCCCGTTCCGACCTCTGCCTTATCGCCTCCCGCCGGTAGCAACAATGGCGTGTCCGTTCGCGAAGCACGTCTCGAGCGAGCAGTTCCAGCGCCAGCCGTCGATCGCCGAGGCCCACAACTGGAACCTCGACGAGGACCTGAGCGAAATACCGGGCGATGCACTGACGCTCACGCACCTGAACGCGGCGATCCAGCTGCTGACGGCACCGTCGGTAAGTACTTGGCCCGGGGTGGGTGGAGCGAAAGGGACGCTAATTTTTTGCTTTTTGCGCCGAACCTCTTCCAGATTGACAACGTGCATGAGGCACTGATGTCCCTGATTGGCAAGTACAGCAACAGGTGGCCGGGTCTGTCAAAGCTGTAAGTGTGTATGCGCGTGTCTTTGGGAAGGCTAGCTTAGTATGTGCTTGGAATTGAGTTCAGATGTAGGTATCTTTTTTTCGACCTAAACCTAAAGCTGAAAGCTATATTTGGAGAAGCTGGATATGAATCCTGAGTTTGATCATTCCGTTCGAAGAGTTTATTCGAGGCACTTTCACAGCCTTGCACCTGTCACTTTAAGGTACTAATGCGGCTATTAGACGATGGAAGCCACTGTCGAATGGTTTTGGTTATTTTCTGCCAAATCGCGTTTGGCAGAAAATATCCTGACCGCAAATCAAAATTCGACACGCTCAGTTCCGATTGCTTCAGATCGGTTATTTTATGTCAATATGGTTGTTTGCTTATATTTTGCTTACAATTTATGTCCGTACATTGTACTATCATTATTAAAAGCATTATTACACAAAATAACCACCGCGCCGAGTTTTCGTTATTACACGAGCGGGTGGATTTTTTATTCCCAAAGTCCAATTTGACAGAAAACCAACAGAATCCAACAGTATTCATCATCGTCTAATAACCGCATAACTGACATGAAAGAATTATTCAAGTATGTATATATACGTTCAACTCCTCTATGTACTTAGAATTGTCGGAGGGAAAAGAAAGATCTTGTTTTAGATGCGTTACTTCAATCGCTCAGACCGCACAAAGTATGATCCACCTCGACTGTCAAACATCGAGCTATCTTTTGACAGTTGTGTTTTTAAGGAGTTACTGCATACCGATTCAAACAGTTTCGGAAGAATGCAGGTTGAAAGAATCAAAAGGATTTAGTGTAGATTGGAACAAAACTTCACTGGAGATGCAACTTCTTGAAAGGCTTGTGTTCTGAGCTCTTCTTTCGATCTTGAAACGTATCTCCTCCCTGTGCACGCAGTAAAACCGAACGCTCGGAACTGTCGATTTATCCGCACTACGATTACCTGGCCGACATTCAGGACAACCTGGCGCAGATCGATGGTAAGCGAGAGAAATACCTAGCGACGTTGGTGAGCGTCTTCCACGCCCGTAACGCCCGTTTCGCCCGTTTCGCCCGTTTCGCCTTGCAGAGTCGGCCGTGTCGGAGATCCTGGTGCACCTGGGCGAGGAGCTGATCCAGACGGCGTGCGTCGGCGTGATCGAGCGGGCGTTCAAGTGTCTCGGGTCGGATCTGCAGGAGTTTCTCGGCTCGCTCGACGGGGTGTACGATGTGCTGAAGCTGCAGGAGGAGGACATCTCCGACACGGGGTTCGTGTGTGCGGGCGAGGGCGAGCTGATCTTCACGTCCGAGCGGCCGGTGCTGGCGTGGCTGTTGCTCGGCTGTCTGCGGGCGCTCAGCCGGCTGCTGTTCGGGCGCGAGCCGGACATTGAGTTGAAGCCGCTGCCGGGCGATACGCCCCGGTACCGGTACTTGCTGCGGGTGGACGAGCCGGTGGTGCCGGTGGCGCCGGAGGACGTCGTGTCGGGCGATGCGCGCGATCTGAAGGTGAGCAATCAGTTCTTCTGCGATGCGTTCCCGTGGCACTTCATTATGGACGAGCAGCTGCGGTTGGTGCAGATGGGGTCGGCCTTTAGCCGGCTGTTCAAGGGCCATGTCGGGGCGGGTACGGAGGGGCTGTGCGCGAGCACCGTCTTCCGGTTCAAGCGTCCGCGCGGCCTGCAGCTCCACTTCCGGGAGATCGTGCGCCGCACGAACACACCGTTCATGATCTCGCTGCGGGCACCTCCGGGCCGGCCGGACTTCTTCGCCAAGGGCCTGGAGATCAAGGGCCAGATGGTGTTCTGTCCGGAGTCGAACGCGCTGCTGTTCGTGGGGTCACCGTTTCTGGACGGGCTCGAGGGTTTGACGTGCAACGGGCTGTTCATCTCCGACATCCCGCTGCACGATGCGACGCGGGAGGTGATCCTGGTGGGGGAGCAGGCCCGGGCACAGGACGGGCTGCGCCGGCGCATGGACAAGCTGAAGAGCTCGATCGAGGAGGCGAACGCGGCCGTCATCAAGGAGCGGAAGAAGAACGTCAGCCTGCTGCAGCTGATCTTCCCGGCGGAGATCGCCGAGCGGCTGTGGCTGGGGGCGCAGATCGACGCCAAAACCTACCCGGAGGTGACGATGCTGTTCAGCGACATCGTCGGCTTCACCAGCATCTGCTCCCGGGCGACCCCGTTCATGGTGATCAACATGCTCGAGAACCTGTACAAGCACTTCGACGAGCTGTGCGGCTTCTTCGACGTCTACAAGGTGGAGACGATCGGGGACGCGTACTGCGTCGCGAGCGGGCTCCACCGGGCCAGCATCTACGACGCGCACAAGGTCGCCTGGATGGCGCTCCGGATGATCGAAACCTGCACGCTCTACAACACGCACGACGGCCAGCACATCAAGGTAAGGCGCGGTAGATGCACGCTCGTCGTTGCCGTTGTCGTTGACACGCAAACCCTCCTCCACAGATGCGCATCGGCATCCACACCGGCACCGTTCTGGCCGGCGTCGTCGGCCGGAAGATGCCCCGGTACTGCCTGTTCGGGCACAACGTCACGATCGCGAACAAGTTCGAGTCCGGCAGCGAGGCGTGCAAGATCAACATCAGCCCGACGACGCGCGAGTGGCTCGTCAAGCATCCCGGCTACGGCTTCCAGCTGGACGCCCGGGACGCCTCCTGTATGCCGAAGGAGTTCACCGACTCGAAGGGTCTCACCTGCTACTTCCTCGACGGCTACACGCATCCGACGGTCGGCTCGGAGCGCCCACTGCAGGACCACATCGAGGAGGCGATGAGGCAAACGCTACGGGAGACGCCCGTCACGGTCGAGGTGAAGGACGCCCCGGACCAGGACCCGTAAATCTAGCCGCCCTAGTGCGTGCGTATCGGTGTTAGTAGATGTGTAAAACCCCACCCTCAAAGGCCCCCAAGCGAGAACACGAACGTCCCACGTCTACCACCAACACACGACCCAAACCCAAGATATGCCAAAACGTAACGTTTTTCTTTTCGCCGTCGTCGGTAGGTTTCTGCTCGACTCGAAACGGCCAGGCCCTTCCGGCTTGTGACGTGTGTGTGTCTGTGTGTGTGTTGTTTGCTGTCGTTCCGTGCGCTTTTCCGGAGGAGGGGTTAGTTTTTGCTGTTGTCTGGACCAATATCGTCAACTCCCAAAAGGTAGGGTTCTGTCACCGGTATACTGCATGCAGAATGGTAGTAGTTTTTTTGTGTCGCTTCGTGCTGTCGTTAATAAAATAAGCAAGAAGAATGTGCGGTCAGGTTGCGGGTCCCGGGTGTCTATATCACACGTCCCCGCTGGGATCTAAGCATGCGCCAGAGAGCTGTCAAATGGTCAGGAACTGGTTGCTAAAAAAAAACTCTTCCAAGCGCCCTTTCTAATAAACAACTGCGTACATAAATATCCATAATCGGTTAATAAAATCAAATCACGCCAACGTTACGCGTTGGATGTCGCGTATCTGCAAACTTTACTGGAGGTGGTAGCTCCGGACAAAGAACCTACCCGGACTGATCTACTGTTCGCGGGTCGTCTTTTATATCCGTTCTACTCTCTTAATCTATCTTCTATCAAGCGCCAACGGGGTTGCATTGTACACCACTGATTGCCTCCAAGAACCGAGTCATCGGTGGTGACCTTCAGCAAACCCGTCGGATGATGCTCCGGGCCGCTTTTCGCTTATCGCCCACGGATCGCCGTTCGCCAGCGGACGTTTCTGGACGTTAATTGAATTGATTCGCCCAGATGGTTTGCAAAACCGACGCTGGGGGTTGGCGTTAAGTTGATAAGCGCACCGGAGGATGATGGTTATGTGAGGTGTGGGTCGTTATTTGGTCCACCCGAAGATGTGTGTGTGTGTGTGTGTGCGTCTTGCGAGAAGATCACCGTGATCCTGAGCTCGTGAGAACCCGCGGGAAGTACTTCCGCTTCGGGTCGATATCCACATTTAATTCCGCGGCGAATCGCTTCCGCGGCGCAGACCTTGAGCTCGTAATTTTGTTTTTCTCACGCGGATATAAAACGCGCCAGCTCCGGTTGGGCTGGTGGCAGTTGGGATTTCAGAGCGACTTCCATCGACACCATGAGAACGCTGCTCGTATCCGTTGCACTGTTCGCTGTGGTAAGAAGACTCCCGGGCATGGGCCTGTCAGTCGAGCCGCGCTGAGTTGGGCTTTATTCTCCTCCGATAGGCACGCGGGGAGTACGTCGTCCGCAGTTTTGCCGATGCGACCAGGTACAGGGACGAGTGCGTCCAGCAGCACGCTGTCCGGGGAAGTTCGTTGATCGACTACATGCGACAGGTGGCGCTGCACACGGACGATGTGGACAGCCGGTGGTGCGTGGTGCGGTGTATACTCCAGAAGTCGGACCTGCTGGTCGATCGAGGTGCGGACGAGCCGCAACTACACGAGCCGAACGTACACGCCCAGATGCAGCACAGCAACGCGATCGTGGAAGATCCTGAAGATATACGGTCGGAAACGGACCGCTGCCTTCGGGAGTGGGACGCCGACGGTGGTGGTGGCGGTGGATGCCGCCGGGCGTACAACTTCTTCGCCTGCATCCAGAGCACCGAGTACGACTTGTTCTGATTGTTTGCGGTCGCTTATCGCCCGAACAAAACCCCCAGAACCCCGGCCCGAAAGTTTGTAAGTTGTTTAATGCTAGGTACGTTAATAAATAAACGCGCGCCCCCGGGGCTAGGGAGCCGCGCTTCCCGTATCACCTTCCTGCTCCTTCCTATCGCGCACGACCGATTATGCATGCGTGCGGTACAGGGCGTGTCAACAGGCCCATTATCAGGCGCTGCACCGAGAGGGTGCGGATCAGCTGATCTTCCTAGTCAACCAGCGGCGAACAGCCATCGCCCTCCGGCGGGGCACCAATTCAGCCAGGAGCATAATCAACCGTAATGGCCGCCGGGGCGTAGGGCGGATTTAGGCGGGTCAACGCACAGACCCGCTATCAAGTAAATAAGTGGAGCAAATCAATCCCTCGCCCGGCACGCCATGGGTGCGCTGATTGTGCGGGATGAGCTTGGTGCGTTATAAAAGCGGCTGGTCGAACCGAGCGCAACCATCAGTCCGTGTTTGCGCTTCCGCCAAGTCACCAAGGCACGCTGCCCGAAACGCTCCGAAAAACCGAAACCGCCCTCCCACCCAAGGTCCAAGGATGCTGAAGTTTGTAGTCGCTGCGGTGGCGCTCGTCGCACTGGTAAGTAGGCGGGCGCGGGAAGGGGTAAACACCCGACGGCCGGGGAAGACTCACTTTTCGACTCGCGACCCGTAAAACCCCTTAGGTGAGCGGTGAGTTCGTGGTGCAGACGCGCGAGGACCTGCTGAAGTACCGGGGCGAGTGCGTCCAGTCGCTGGGCGTGTCGGACGAGCTGGTCGAGAAGTACAAGTCGTGGAACTTCCCGGAGGACGACACCACGCAGTGCTACATCAAGTGCATCTTCAACAAGATGCAGCTGTTCGACGACACGAACGGTCCGATCGTGGACAACCTCGTGGTGCAGCTCGCCCACGGGCGCGACGCCGAGGAGGTCCGGGCCGAGATCGTCAAGTGCGCCGGCAGCAACACCGACGGCAACGTCTGCCACTGGGCGTTCCGGGGCTTCCAGTGCTTCCAGAAGAACAACCTCTCGCTGATCAAGGCGAGCGTGAAGAAGGACTAACGAGGCAACCACCGTCACGCAAAAAAAAAAGGCCATACCACCACCAATCTCCCCATCATCCTCCTCTCACACCGCACCGGACGTCACCAAGACGTGCGCGGGTGTTGCCGTGATTGGAATAAAGTGATCTTTTGAAGCAAAACGCAAAACCTGCACTGGTGCTGTCTACTATCAACCGCAAAAACACACACACACACACACACACGCACACGCACACTATATATCTCTCGCTCTTCCAAACAATCCGGCTTCTGGAACGTCCTCCAGGAGATTGGGCGCCATTGCGCCACGTCATCACGCGTTTGCCATTCAAGGCAGTCTCCACAGCAACATCGATAAACAAAGCCGACCCTCACCGCCGCGAAAACTCCCCGCGCCCGCACCACAAGTCAACAAAACAACAACAAAATCGAACCGAAACGGGCGCGAATCGGCAGCGGTCACGGTAAGTTTTTAGGGCCGGCGGCCCAAACGCCCAGCTATTGTGCGAACCGGGCAAGAAAACGCCCGGACCGGTGCCTCCAAAACGTCCGGCCGTGGTCTGTGCAGCAGCGGGTGGGCCCTTTTTCCTACTTCCCGGAACGGAGCGTGAGCTGGTGGCGCGATGGATCGATCGGAGCTCCCTTCCGGCTCCCTTTTCCGGCGAAGTTTGCATCGCCCGGGCGACCGTCAATGACACGACAGTGCCCCGCTCGCGACAATTATACAAAACCGGGAGCGGGATGCAAATTAGCTGCCAAAGTTTCCGTGCAACTTCCTTTGATTGGTGTTCTTTGGTGCCCTTTCCACCCCGATTGCCCGCACCTGCCGCACGGGTGGAGACGCGTTTTTAAGTGAAACGATGAAAAGTTTGCTTCCCCCCCCCCCCCACCAACCTTTCGGGAACGTTGTTTGCAAAATAAACTTTTCAACTGCTGTCAGAGTGGTGCGCGGGGTGGTGTGTAGAGTGTGTGTGTAGTTTAGCGTTCTTATCACAGCCGCTAGGCAGCCATCGCACGAAGCGTTTCGACAGCGTTGACGTTTCAGTTATTGATTGACAACACCGAAATTGTTTGCCCACTGGGTGCACCTGTTAGACGGCTATGGTGGATAGAATTTGTTTTTTGTTTTGTTTTTTTTTTTTTGACGTGATCACAACGAACGAACGGAGCAAGCACAAAGAAACTTTTGGCAAGCATGCAATCGGGTTTGAGGTCCAAACATTTTTTTTTACTATAAATTTTTTGCTTTGGTTTGATTTTTTCCTATATTGGAATTTTTTATCGCTACAAAATACAATTTTTTATCGGCCCCAAAAAGCGATACGCATACTAATGACACCTTCCATACACCCCGACGCGAATCCCATTTTCTCGCAGCGTGTACGTGTTGCTGACGACCGATCCGTTCGCGGGGACCCTTCAATCCTTTCACCGCCGGCTAGCGCCCAACCCAACCGAGCAAATCCGGCTCGAAGGACCAAACTAGTTGACGGCGGCCGCAAGGGGCGCCCTCATTCTGCGCGCCCGCACGAAAAACGCCGTCACACGAACGAGGAACGAAAAAAGCAAACGAAACAAAACCACACCGTTGCTAGCGCGGCCCGTGCAGCCGAATATTGCCGAATGAAACGAACCCGTTCAGCAAGGGATATAGCGGCAGCAACAGCAGCAACAACATAAAAGGAAGCAAAACACACTATCAGCAGCGGCATGAGCAGGCGGCAACCGAAGGAGGTGGCCGGGCCGGGCAGGCACGTGGCCCTGGTGGCCGCGTTCAACAGCAACACGAAGGGTGGGGCGATGATAATGAAAAGCGTTTCCATCTTTCTGGCCAGTGGCAGGCGAGCCTCGGCCCAGTCGAGAGATCCAACGGCCGGCAGCAACGGTGCGAGCAGCACGCGTCAGCCACGGTCGGACGCGCAGTCGAAGGAGCAACCGGGCGGAACCCGGACGCCGTCCACCATTTCGCGCGACAACCGCCGCATACTGGCCAGGATGGACGAGCTGAACGGGAAGCTCAACCCGAAGATGCTGGAGATGTACAAGCGGCGCACGCACTTCTCCAAGTAAGTGGTGATTAGTGTGTGAAGTGTGAAGTGTGCGGTTGATACGGGCGGGTCGAGGTGTTGAACAGGCGTGGTGACGTTGGTGGGTGCGGGTTGCGGAGTGTCTCACCTAGTATCGCCACCCTTGGGCGAATTAACCGAGTCGTTCCGGTTGCATTATGTCGAACAAATTCCATTGCCAAAACGGCGCATGTTAAACAGCGCGCCATGATTTACTAACCTGTTCCGCACACAAAACCAACGTGCAGGGCGGGTCCTGCTAGCCTCCTAGCCTACGAGCGACGGCAAAATGCATAAATTTTCTCGTTATTGATTTGTTTATCATTTATGATTCGATACAACATCGAATGTCCTTTTTTTATCGGTGTTCCCGGCCCGGTCCCGGCTGTCATGCGATACCGCTGCCGGCCGTTTTTATGTGGCGTGTGTTTCGGTCGTTTTCCCTACGGCCACCGCACTCGGCCTCCCGCAGGTGATTGAAGTACAACCATATTCGGCTCCACCCCGTGGCATCGTTCGTCGCACTGCGTTGGCCGAATGTCGTGCGAATTAATTTGCCTTTTGCTGCCATTCGCGAGCGAAAGTGTCGCCCAAATGCCTGCGGATATTGGCGATTCGTGTCGGCGCCGCAGCTCTGCGTGCGATGGTGGCGAGTCGGTTTGCTCCGGAACTCTTGGAAATCAGAGGAACTAATGTCCAAACAGTCGTCTAAAACTTGATAATCATGTAAAATAAATCATATACAACGCTAACATATCTCACGGACTTAAAACACATGTTGTTCTGCAGCCTGTCTTGCTTGGGATATCTAAGGTAGACTGGTTAATCGTTCTGTTGAATCTTCTGACCTTTAGACACTTATTCGTGACTGTTTCCAAAGAACTGTTTACGATGGCGGAGTGTTTTTATTTCAGAACTACCTAGAGTGTTGGTTTTCTTGGAAATCAGAGGAATTAATGTCCAAACAGTTGTCTAAAACTTGATAATCATGTAAAATAAATCGTATACAACGTTAATAAAACTCTCGGACTTAACATACATCTTGTCCTGTCGCCTGTCTTGCTTGGGAGATCTAGGATAGACTGGTTAGTCATTCTGTTGACCCGTTGACATTCATTTGTGAGTGGTTCGAACGAGCCTGATTTGAAAAACAAAACCCCCAACAGAACGCTATTTCAAGAGAGTTGGGAGAGATGTCCTTAACGTCCGCTTCTATTTCCGCGCAGAGTCGAGGTGGAGGCACTGTGCAAGATCTACCGGAAGCTGGTGGCGAACGCGAGCATCAACTCGAAGGCGCTGGCCGCGAGCAACCCGGGCGTGATAGCGAAGGCGGGCTCGTCGATGGACGGCATCGACCGGTCGGTGTTCCGCGAGCTGCTCCACAGCACGTTCGACATCGTGACGGAGGAAACGCTGATGGAGCGGATCTTCTGCGCGTGGGAGAAGGGCTACGAGGGGCTCCCGATACGGCTCGAGGGCTGGCTGATGGGGCTGTCCACCTTTCTGAAGGGTTCGCAGGCGGAGAAGACGGCGTTCTGCTTCCGCGTGTACGACCTCAACAGCGACGGCTTCATCACGAAGGACGAGATGTTCGCGCTGCTGCGCAACTGCCTGATCAAGCAACCGCAGGACGAGGACCCGGACGAGGGCGTGAAGGATCTCGTCGAGATCGCGCTTCGGAAGCTCGACATGGATAAGGACGGCAAGGTAGGTGACGAGCGCTGGAGCGCCGGCTTTGCTCTCACGGTTCGCACGGCGCAGATCTCGTTCCAGGACTACCAGGAGGCGATCGCCGAGGAGCCGCTGCTGCTGGAAGCGTTCGGCCAGTGTCTACCGTCGGACCGGGCGACGATGTCATTCCTCTCCACCCTGCAAGCGTAAATGTCCCACATGAAGCTCTCCTTTTTTTTGTTTTTGTACACGCATCCCCAACTCCATCGTTAGCTCCCAAACTCACCAACCGCAGAGGACACACAAGGGACGGCACCATCGTCCACCCTCTGCCCATAATCTAGCCAAACAAAAGAGAAAAAAATCCTTACTCTACGTCCCCATAAAACGAATTCGGAACGGAGGTAAAGTGAATCCGCAACGTCGCTCCTAGAGCACCTAGCAGCAAACGCGCGACACCCGCATGTAAATCCGCCAGCTACCTTGTCGTTTTTCGTTCCGACCACGGTCTTTCTATCTATTTGCCCGTCGATGCGTTCCCTCAAGACACTATATTGACGCCATAAAAAAAAAAACGAACGACTACCGTTCGCCAGAACGTACGGGTTGTTTACTCTGGGGAGCAACTTTCGCTTTTGGTAGCGCTTTTTATGTTGCTAACCTTTCTTTCTTGTTATTGTGTGTGCGTGTTTTTGTTTTCTCTTCCTTTTGTGATTTCGAGCAACGACTATTCTTCGTCCTACGGGACTTGTTGCGCGTGCTTTCGCCCTGTTTCGTTTGTAAGTTTTAGCTTCGTTCGAAGACACGTCTGCCGTACGTACGGAAAAATGCTAATGAGGTGAAGTCCGCGAAGTCCGCTTGCATGATGTTTGATCTGCGCTGCGTGCCTGCTGTAAATATAGCGCTTCGAGGAGCAGCAAGTTCGAACACCTCATGCCCATCAAGGCTAGAATGCGCGTCTCGCTGTAAATAATTATCACCCATCGCCGATGCCACCGTTGAAGCTGCGACCTCGTTGTCTGATAGCCGCATTACTAAACTAAACCCATTGCAAATGTGCTGTTTACGTTCCGGTGCCGCTCGAGCGCTTCACACCTTGGAACGAAGGGGACTTGGAACAAAGCGACACCAGGCACGAGCTTCCCGGATGGCACCGGTGCGGAGCCATTTTGTCCATCGCCCATTTGTGAATAGCTCTGCGAAAGTCATATCTTCCATCCCGCACACGCCCAAACAAATAGTGCACCAAACACTCGCTCACACCACACTGACTGTCGCTCGAAACAGACCTGCTTCTAATTGTGATTTTTCTCTTCCACATTTGGACGTTCTTCGATGACGACTTGATTTCGGGCACGCTACAGACAAGAGGACTCCAACTAAAGCAACACAGGTTGAACCGGAAATCACCACAGTGTCAACAAAGAGGGGAACAAACAAAGCAAAAACCTGATGGTAAATACCTTCCGGCACCGTTCTGGCGCCGAGTTCAATATTTGCTCCGTTCTCTAGGTGATAATCTCGCTGCTCCTGCAAGATCGCTTCATTTGCTCAATCCACATTAAACTTTACCAATTCCGTCCGTTTGCTCTAACGCAAACCCAGCCTGGAAACCACCATTAGACCGATCGCCGACGAAATTTTTCTTTCTCCCAGCTAGAATGTTGCCTAAAAAACACTAAAACTTAGCACTTATTTAGCTGTCAAAGCGGACACGACAAAGGGTCGTGTCTGGAAAAAAGGGTTAGGTTTTGCACCACAGCAGTCCAGCCTTATTAGTGCCGCAGAATAGATTAATACAAACCGGAGTTTATAGTCGATGTCAGCGAACGTTGCGGTGTGCCGTGTAGTAGTAAAGTTTGCTTATTTGTAAGAGATGTTGTTAGGTAACGCAAGCAGCAGATGAAAGCGCAAGTCATGCCCCAATAAGATGTAGAGTTTAAGCTGAGATGAGATTGTTAGCCGGGCTTGCCTTATAGAACATTTTCTCAACCACCTGCCTGTTGCGTATAAAGATGATGTTACAAATAAACGAAAGCCTCCGCTATTTTGCTAGCTTCATTAGGATTTTGCCGTGGTTTGAAGGCCATAGTAGGGTTGTACCCAGGAGTGACAATGTTCTTTAGAAATGGTTTTGAAGTTGTTCCTGAAACCGAAGTATTGGCCCGAAGAATAGAACGCTTTATTGAGGGAACTAAACATGCTTTAAAAACTGTCAAACACTATCTTAATTTACGTGATTTCAGGTTCCTTTTCCAACGGGCTGGCTTATGCTGGGTTTTAAAAATATTATCTTTTCTTCCATTTTTTGTTAGAGTTTGTGTATTTTTACACCTAGGTGAAATAACATATTAGCGTTCAGCGTCCATTAGCGTCTAGCTTATGTAGATCGCCTCCCACTGTCTCTTTAAAAATAAAAAAAAACGATTTCATTTTAGTGTTGGTGCATTGTTTAATATAACATCTTTATTCATATAGCTTTCTCTCCACGAGATTTCACAAAAGGACTCGCAATACTATTAAGGCGCTGCGCGTTCCGGTGTATCTTAACCCTGGTGATTCGGTGTAGTGGTGACAGATTTGTCAAAAAAAATAATAATAATAATAGTAACGCCAAAACTAGATCGAGAATAGTGCACTACGGGCTAGGGGAGCTTAACCTAGCAGAAACAAAATGAACGAAACCATGTAAACCTAGGCAAAACGTAACGAACTGAAATGGTACAGTAGATTGGTTGGTTCGGTTTGGTGTGTTTAACGCTCGCAGGCGTCGGTTTTGTGCTTGTGTTGCTCATTTACATTTCATTTCATGGATGGCCTTAGGTTGAGGAGAATGACGCGGATCAACCAAACCGGGGAATTTGGTACGCGTAATACACTGTCGGGCGTTTCGCTCCTAAAATGATCACGCCGCAAAACGAAAACTGATGCCATTAGCTTCACAGTATATTACTGACTGGGTAGTATCCCAATCTGTTGGACAAACTGGATCAAACATATTACAAACTATCGAGCGAAAGTAACCGAATGCTTCGAATACAATATCCACAGCGCTGCGCGCGTACGTGCATGAGGTGAGGTTATATATCAAGTACAACGAAAAAATTATACATAGGGTGATGGATGAATAAAAAAAAAACACATCAGAACCCGATAACGAAAGGGTTTTTAATACCGCACCGGGAGTGGAGAGCAGCTGGATAAACACCGAGCCGCTACGGGAATGGTGCTCGACGGAGTTTCCACCGCTTCCACTTGACGTTAGGTGATTCACGACGTTCGAGAAGCTTTCAATACTCTTCAGACCGTATCTCACTGCGAATTAACACTACGACCACGGATGGTAGCTCACCGTTTGCGATCAGCGATGAGACTTCCGTGTCGAAAAACTGGAACATGTACTGACTACCCTGCTACCCTTCATGTTAACAAGCGTCTAGGAATGGCGAAAGCTGACGGGCAGCGTCCGTCCGAACCTGCTTGAGTGGTGTGTGTTGGGCCAATGGCGCGGAAACACAACAATAAAAACAAGAGATTCATGCAGGATTCCGGAGGTATCGAACCTATTCCTACCGGTTCATCGGTTCCCGTTCGGTCGTGTCGACCGGCCCCGGCACGGTCGGGGCAGCGTCGGGCGCATCCAGATCCGTAACCATCGGTGCGGTGTCATCGGTGGCCACCATCGCCTGCCGCTGCTGCTGGTGCCGGTTGCGCTGCAGCCGCTGCGGTTGGTTGCTGGCGAGGTGCGAAAACTCGTTCATCACCGCGACGTACGTGGAATCGTCGCCGGTGTAGCTCTCGCCGTCCTCGCCGGAACCGATCTCGTCGTTCAGCAGCGTCAGCCGGAGCAGCGTGACGATGTCGGCGTCCTCTTTCTCCACCGCGATATCGATCGGGCGGCGTCCGTCGGCGTCGGCGATGTCGTAGCGTGCCTTGTGCTTGAGCAGCAGGCAGGCCTGCGCGGCCGAACCCTGCTCGGTGGCGAGATGCAGCGCCGTGCGCCCGTGCCGATCCGTCGCGTTGATCGCGGCCCCATTTAGCAGCAGAAACTCGCACGACATCACCGAACCGGAGAGGATGGCGGCGTGCAGGGCCGTCCGGTCCGCGTCGTACGGATTCGCCCAGCACTTGTCGGCACCGAGGGCGAGCGCCTGGCTCATCACCGGCAGGTTGTGGCCGCTCGCCGCCTTGTACAGCAGGTAGTTGGGCGACAGGCGCTCCAGCTCCTCGCACTCCATGATCGCGTTGTCCTCCTCGCCGCTCGTCGACTCCTGGTCCGAGTTCAGCAGCAGCAGATCCTCGTCCGGCAGGTTGTGATCGTCGGTCAGTATGCTGTCGCCGATCAGCAGGATGTCGGCGAACTGCTTTGGCACGTGCGCCCGTACGTCCTTTTCGTCCGCGTCCGGGCAACCCTTCGAGTGCGACCCGTCGCCGCCCCGCCCCTCGCCGTCCTCATCATCTGCGTCGTCATCGTCGTCGTCATCCAGATTCGTGATCGGAAGGGAACGGTTCGCTTCGTTCGCCTCACGCTGCTGCTGCTGCTGCTGGCTGGGACGTCGGAGAAGTTGCCGATAGCTACGCCGACGCAGCTTCTTGATGCTCCACTTCTCCGGAAACTTGGAGCTGTCCGCACCCAAGCTCTTGAACGAGAGCGAGGACGACGAGGTGCTGCTGTCGTGCGGACCGCCCCCGCCACCACCGCCACCCCCGCCTCCCCCACCACCAACCAGCGGTATGACAAACTGACGCTCAATATACTTCGCCCGGATCCAAGCCTCGCGCACCGCGATCTCGCAGTTGTCCGTCGCCCGATCGAACTGTGCCAACCGCACCTTGTTGCCCTCGTACACGCGATTTATCACGTCGTTGCCGAGCTCGATCATCACGCGCAGTATCTCCGGCTCCCACACGTCCAGCGTCAGCGACCGCACCTTGCTGTAGTGAACTCCCAGGCTCCGATGGACGCCCGAGCACGCGATGCACAGCGTGATGCCGAGATTGATCGATGCCCAGCGCGGGTCACTGTTGCCGCAGTCGGCACAGCGCGAGTTGCCCGGTATTTTCAGCATCTGCGTCCAATTGCTGCAAAAGTACTCGAAACAACGTTACTCATTTGTGCCATAAAAGCCACCCCCCTCCCAGGCGATTCTTACATTTTTTTGTAACCTTTCCGTGGCGAATCAGAGTCGGGACGACCGACGCCTCCACCCTGCTTGCCACCTCCGACCAGCTGCGACGACGCCTGACCCGACCGTGCGACTTTGTCACCCGCGGCGGAACTTCCGACCGCTCCCCGGCCGGAACCACCCGCCGTCGAGTCGGTCAGCCCGCGCATGTCGCTGCTGTACGCGCTGTTATGCTGAATCGCCGAATCGATGCCCTTCTGCAGTGCCTTTATCCAAGCGCTCATCATCACCTCCGAATCGGCCTGCAGGATGTGCGATCTGTTGGCGAAACAATATCCAAACGGAAGCGGTCAAACGCGTACCATGTCGATTTGCCCCCAAAAGACGCTTACTTGGAGGGCGAGATAACCTCGAAGCAGTAGCGCCGATCCGAATCGGCGAGCGGGCGGACGGTGCAGAGCCGCAGATCTTCCTCCATCACCGTCGGCAGCTCCTCGCCCGTGCGCTTGCGATAGAACAGCTTGTTGTCGCGCATGCAAAACCACCGCCGGTTCCACGTTTTGAACGCGTTCGACGTCCGCTTGAACAGATAGCCCTCCATGTGGCTGGGAAAACGGTCACCATTTCCATCGACACCGCCGCTTCCGCCTGCTCCGCCGCCCATACCACCGCCGCCACCACCACCACCACCACCACCACCGACATCGCCGGTTCCGCCACCCTCACCGGCCCCACCGCCCAGCTCGTCCGTCCCTTCCGGCTGATCCGGGCGCGCTTCGTTGACGCACGTGTGCCGGTTCTGCATCTGCTTGTCCAGCACGCTGTACTCCGACCGCATCAGCTCGATCTCGTCGTCGAGGCTCTTGAAGAACGTACCGTAGTCCTCGCACAAATCCGACCCCTGGTGGAAGTAGGTGCTGCAGGCCTGCAGGTAGCTCAGCAGCGTGCCGAGTATCTCGTGCCGCTTGCGGTTCTGCAGCAGCGTGATGTAGTTGACGTAGTCGAGCGCGGTGTGGTTGAAGCACGACTTGGACGCGGACAGCACGTTCTCCGCCTCGAGCACGTCCGCCGGCCGGTTACGGCTCACCTGCGAGTTCTTGTAAACCGCCGCGTCCAGATTCTCCGACACCTTCGTGAAGATCTGCCGGTACTCCTTCACCTCCCGTATGTCCCGCTTGAGGAACCCGGTCAGGTTCTTCAGCACGGTCCGGTTCGCCTGGTCGAGCAGCGTCGTGTGAAACATGTTCATCTCCTGCAGCAGCTGGATCAGCTTCGCGAGCGCGTTCGTCGAGTTTTTGCTGTCTTGAAAGTGCCGCTGCAGGTCCCACAGCGAGGTGGCGAAGGTGCTCTGATGTCGGATGTACTCTTTGCCGCTGTCCACCGCCGCACTGCACGCCTTCACTATTTTTTCCAGCCGCGACTCGAGGTGCTCGATTTCGGACTCCTCCTGCTCGAGCCGGCATCTGAAAAGTGTGTTTATTAAAACGGACATTATTACGGACATTGTTTATTAAGCTTAAACGGACATGCCCAGATTATCAAACCTTCTCGCTTTTTTATGTGTTCTACTGTTTTATACCATTTAAGTCCAAACAAGAAAAAATGACAATTCAAAAAATCGCATTTTATTGAGTCTATGTCGCGTAAGTTAATTGTTGAAAGCTTACCGAGAGCTTCATAAAAATGTTACACCCGATGAAAGCAATTGTACGAAATACGCGGAAAATTATTACATTTTTTTTACTTCGTCGAATTTGTTAAATTTCGAAACAAATTTTGCAAACTTTCTTATTTAAAACTAATCTCCCATGTTGTTACTTCTACCTCCAATAAAAGCAATTACGCAATTTGGTCAAAATACGTGAAAAACTGTTATAATTTTTTGTTTGCTTCGTCGAATTTTATAAATTTCGAAACAAATTTTGCAAACTTTGTCATTTAAAACTAATTTCTCATGCTGTAGTCGTCATGAGATAGAGCTTCACTGATAATCAGTATTAAAACTCTGCCATAATTATTTTTCTCTCTCGCATGAGTTTAACATGGTGGTTTTTAAAAATTACGTTTTTCGAGAAATTCGAAAAATTCGTACAGGCCCAAGCGGCGTAATGGTTGCGATACCAAACTGTTCCCTTTTCGTGCTGTATACTCCCGATTAAAATACCTACCTAAATTTGGGCGAATCCTTCAGGCACTCGCCGAAGTCGATCTTGCAGTGTGCCATCGTTCAAACCGTGAATCGTGTACGAGCTGCGCGATTTTGCCTAACTGCAGGTACATCTGCTCCCCTTCCAGCGCAATAAAACTCCCAGACTCAGGTGCGTGCGGGGGAGTTATTTGATTGACAGGGCTCTGGAACTGGATGGGTGGATTGCTGATGGTTGACTGATGGAAAGCTCCGGGGATCCTATGACCGCAGCGAGCCGCTGGCAGCTCTCGGAGCAGGCTGGAAAAGCTGTGAAGACACAGGCCAGGTCAGTGAGAAATGTGATGCAGAGCGTTAGAGAAAGTGGAGTTTCGCGTTGCAAAAAGTAACCGGAAATAATGACCATAACGAGTGTGGCCCGGAGCGTTGGGAGGAGGTGTTCGAGCAGGGGTGTATATGCCTGTGTGTGTGTGTGTGCGGAGGGTAGGGTGATATGTGTAACGATCGCACTACGCCACACCACCACTACGAGTGATGCGATGCAGCTTTCAACTCTCCCTCTTTTTTCGATTCACCAGCGTTCGTTTCTTTACGGTCCGGCATTATTCGGATCTCTCGTTCCTTTTGCAATTGGGTGCGGGGAAGAAAACACAAAAGGGTAGCTCGTGTGGTATCGATATTAGCGTGTAAGGGAATGAAACGGCGAATCGATGCAAACATGCCCAAGGAAGCGACGTTGGCAAGGGGACGCGATAAGGCATAATTTGAAGGTTTTCATGCCTTCTCGCTGCCCCGAGGGTGGGTGCTGATCGTTCGGTGCTGCTTTGTTTTGATTCGTTAACCGAAATTTACGCCTCAGCAAAGCGGAAGAACAAATTGCTCTCACTTTTTCAGTCACCCTTTTCATGATCGAATTTCTGACGAATCGAATTTCTGTTTTGATGTGCAGATCAACTTTCGGCCCAGGCTCTCTGCTAGGAAGTCGCGTTCTTTAACGTATCTCCACGTATCTGTCGATAATGATCAACGTAATTTATGTGTGTGTGTGTGTGCGTGTGTTTTTTTTTTCTTCCCATACGGATCTTGTGTCTTCGCACTCACGTCATAACCTCCCGGACTGATTCATCATCCAGCATTAAAAAAAATACACAAACAAAATGCATTCCATTAGCGATGATGCAGGCACACCCACTGCGACTCACCGCTTCTGTTGGCGATTTGACCTTAGCTGCAGACTCGTGGAATCGAAACGACAGCAGAATGTGGACAACTTTTTGTAAAAAATTCCAGCTAAAGCACAGAAGAAAAGCACAACAAACTCCACGTACCCACCGTATGAAATCGCACGAAAACACCACAAACAAAACAGCCAACACGTACAAACGAATACTTAAACACACTCTGGGGCCGTTGTTGCCCTCCGGTGGGACGATATATTTGGATACATCGATGTTTGGATGGGGCTGATGGAACGAGAGAACAGGAAGACACGCACGAAAACAGAAGGAGTTGTGAACGCAGAGAGCGCTGGCTAGCTCTCCGGACCTGGGTTGCACAATGGTTGCGCTAATATGGGCGAAATGACAGTTGATTCTCCAGCGCTCAGCTGGCAGTAGACGGCGTTGTGTGTGGGTATGTGGGTACGCACGCACTGAAGTGGAGTTGTTTGCCAGTGGCGGATGACATTCCGTTACACTGCTGCTGGCTCGTTGAACACTGCTGAACATACATTGTTGTACAGCAATTGTCCAGTGTCCTTTTGATACGTTACATTTGAGGGGGAGCTGTAACGATTTTTTTTAAATTATTTATAAATATAGACGTGAAATAAATGCACGAAAAATCATTCGAAAACAATTTATATATAACATTGTTTATTTTTATCTAGTTTTCTCATCAATTGCTAAATTAGCTGTGCATTGTAAAATGATAAATCATTCATTGAAGCATTAAACATATGGATTATTTGCCAACACAACGCATCAAACAAAACAAAATTATGCACAGTATAGATTCATCAAATGCGGTCAGTGATTACTTGGTTCGTCGTTCTGACAACGCTACCACGGCAACGGTTTACCGTCGTACTGCAAGAATCCTCCGTTGTGCGATTCGTTCATGGCCAGCAGCGTGCTGACTATTGCCTTGCAGCTCTCCTCCACGGTGAGCGGTGCTTTCGAGCCACCCATGTCTGTTTGCACCCACCCCGGATGCAGCGCAACCGCCATAATTTTATGGCCTTTCAGATCGAGGCTCATCGACTTGGTGGCAGCGTTGAGGGCAGCCTTGGACGTCCGGTAGCCATAGAGACCACCCTCGCGGTTCGCCTCAATCGAACCTAGTATAGAGCTCATGTTGACGATACAGGCACGCTGTGGACCGACTGGTGTGGTTGGATTGTTGTCCGATGCTTTCTTCAGCAGTGGAACGAACGCTTTGGTCATCATGATCGGCGCCACGGTGTTCGTAACGAACGTATCGACCAAGTCGTCCTGCTTGGTAAAGTTCAACCGTGTGGATTTTGGCGAAATGCCTGCATTGTTGAACAATACGTTCAACCCGGCCCCTTGCAGCAACTCGTCGACGTCCTTGGCAAACTGGTCGTAACGTTCGAAATTCTTTACATCTTGTAAAAAATAAATGTTTTAAAAGAGATATTAAGGACACACTTCACGATCGTTCGGCTCACGGGAGCAACAATGTAAATAAACTTACCGAACTGTATAGCTGTTATATTTTGGTGTTGTTTAGCGAGCTCAAAGAGATCCTAAAAGCAATAAAATGCAGAAAAAATTTATATTATTGCAATGCAATATAAAATAATATGTAAAAAGGATAAAATGTTTCGTCTCTAAAAATATACCAATGTTTTCGGCCTAGTTTTATTTTACTTTAGTAAACTGCATGTCCGTTACCCCAAAGAGAAGTTCTATTTTTGTTGAAGTTATTAAACATAAGTTTAAACTAAGATTTTCGAACAAAAAACGGGTTAATTGAACTAAAAAACTGCTGCACTCAATTGTTCGAAATACGGTACAAATGAAATCGAACGAAACCCTACAACAGTGACGGTAAACTTGAATTGTTTTGACAATTGGATAAAAATGGGCGATGACATGACATTTTGCATACCCCCGCTGTCACGTTGTTTTTCTCTTTCGTTCATGGTTCTTTTGCTGGCATGTTCTCGCTCTCACTCTCTTTCTGTCTCTCGCTCTCTCTTAACAGCACGCCGGATGGCCTGTTGTATTGGCATTCGGCAACATACAGTGGTGTGCGTGTAGCCTCATAGCAAACCGGTTGTCATTTGCAATAAATACTATTATATTGCTGTGAAACGCGAATCAAGTCAGACGTCACGGAAAAGCCGAACCAGTACGTGTTAGAGGAAATAAATCCAGTGATTCGACGAGCACGGATCAACGAAAGAAGCAGAAAATTCCCATTCTCAAAGGTTCATCCTTCAACTCACACCTAGCGAGCAACGCAACCGCCATTACCAAACGGAGCGTGTGCGTGAACACAAATTAGTGCCTTTTTCCATCCATCCTCACGAAATCAGAGTAGCCAGTGCTCCACAATACACATACTTGCATCGAAAACATGGCCCCGGTGAATCGTAAGTATCTTCTCCTTCTTGCTGCCCTCTTTTCATGCGTACAGGAGCGAGTGGTTCGAGCAAAGTGGACGCTAGCCGCCCCATCGCTGGGACAGCGATTGTTCCAGACTGTTCCTTTCTGCACGGGCGGCTGTTGGGTGCAAAATGGTGGCACACTTACCTGCGATTTTTGCGGTTCGCGGTAAGTCGCGATGATGTGGGTTGGTTGGGGAGCCGGCAAGCCAACCAGCACCTTCACCAGACCCAGTCCGAGACCCCTGTTGCAGCCGGTAATGAGTATGCTGTTCATCTCGAATGGCCGGAAAGTTCTCGTCCAACTTCTCTTGCTGCCTTCGCCGCGTGCGTGTGCGTGACGTAATGTAAAATAAGTTCCCTTTTTGTGTGTCGCTGTAGTTACTCCTTAAGTACAAGGAACTTGTAGGCACTGGTGAATTCGGTTGCGTTCTTAGGGCGCAGATTTGAACAGGACTTGAGACAGAACGGAAATGACAAGCGAGACCGATCGAACTAAACGCTTTTGGTTTGGACGAGGCAGGAAAAGGAAAAGTATACCGGCATCAGCCGTCAAAATCCGGTCGAGCAAACGCGACGCCGCACTCTCACAAGTATGTGTGTGTTCGTGCTATCTCCTTCTCTTGCCCGTAATTTGGCTTGTCAAACTAGCTTTTCACCGTACAATCGCACGCTCGAATCACAATCGTGTATTCGTGTTGATGCTAAAAAGGAAAATGAAACAATAATTACACCAACACACCAGGAGCCTCGCTGGAAACCGATAATGGAAACGCTTCTTTCATGGTTTTTTTTTTTTATAATAATTCGAAGCTCGCAAGCAATCGATCCAATGAAATCTGTATTTTGGAATCGAATAACTATAGTTGTTGGAATCGGATGTTCATATTCATGATGTCGTAAGGAGGCTAGTGAAATCTTCACGACGGTTTCCACATTCGTCCGCCCGGTCTAACAATTGACATAATGATACACTGATACTTTATCTGCCTGACTATTGTGGAGCGCCGCAAACAGCACCGGTTGTGCAGGGACGAACGAGAAGCAGGGCATTAGCAATTGAATGTGCAACTTTTGAAGGGTATCCGCGTGTCGCCAGTGCATGCTACTCGAGAGAAGCTGATAAAACCATATCTTCCACAGTGTAACAATCGCCCATCATCCCACCGTCCGTCTCCAACCGGATTCCGCCTTCCGGCATGGCTTCCCGTCAATTGGCTTCCATCGATTCCAGATGATTCATGGGTAATCGGGCACGCCAGTAGGCCGTGTGTGTTTGTGGTGTGGGAGGTAATTAGTTCGTTACCAGGCAACGGACGCGAATTCCTAGGCACTCGCGTTTTGTACCAGAAAGGGCACACGCCAGCCGCTGGGGTGAAGCGAAAAAACTATTCAGTACGGCCTTTCACGGTGACCAACGTTTGGCCTTGGGAGATGGAGAGATAGTCTGTGGAAGCCACTAGATACTAGGCAAGTTGTGCAAGTCACGATGCCGCACGGCTCTTTTGTATGCCCGTGGTTTTGTGCCATCAACCGTCGAGAAACGTCTCGATGTTGATGAACCGTCAGTTTCATACTATGACGAAATTTTCATGACGCCATTATGGAGCTAAACGTCCGGTGGGGGGGGGGGGGGGGAAGGGGTAATTTCTTTAATCCCATTACATTTCTATGTCAATAATTAATCTCAACCGGGGCGTATCGCTTAAAATAACATTTGAGCTCCCCAGTATGTGCCACAGAACGTGTTTCGCTCTACTGGAAAGCGTTTATATTTGTGATCGAGTTTCAAAAACAATAGCTATTTTCACTCATGCATGATCAGAATGGAATTTGGTTTTGAACATTACATCAACAAGTTGTTAGCTACGATCATGCATGGCATGTTGTGTTTTGATTTATTAAAAAGATTTTTTTTACAAACCCCACTGAAAACATTGGACTTGGACGATAGCCAAGAAAAAACACCATACTCCTTCATGTATAGCAAATGTGTGCAATAATTCAAACTAATTTGTATTGCGCATTCGATTCCTAATGAAGCACGATGGATTTTCTTTGTAACTTGACGTTTAATGTACCATTTGTACTGTTTTTTTTTGTGAGAATATAATTTTCTTTTCATTTAATTTTTTTGGTTATAAATATTCAAGGTCAGCTCTTCTGACGATTTTTTGAGCAATTTATATAAAACTCCGTGTAATGCAATCAATACCGCGATGCCTCGGAATTTCCTTCCATTTTATTCCCCATTCGCAAGACGTTTGGCAACCTGTCAGCGGACGCTTCCACCACTACAACATCACAATGCGGCTACAAACGGTGCGGTTTGTGTTTATGGCGTCGTCCATATAGTTGTCCATATAGTATAGCAATTACGTCAGCCTCCGTCCGCGCTCGAATCCATCGCTGCGATTGTGTGCGTTGTTTTGATCGCCGAACTGTGTGGATCCACACTGTTCCCGATCCTCTCCCCGAATGCGTGCGCCCTATCGTTCACGACACGAGCTGTCAGTTGCGAAGACTGTCACGGTCGGGGGCAATGCTTCCCGTGCGCCTTCCAATCCGGTCCCAGTGACGTTGTGCTTGTTCGCCGTCAGCCGTGCCGGCGGAAAGGCTATCGAAACGGTCCCGAAATCGGGCAGCCGAAGAAAAGTGTACAGCAATAAGGGGTGAAACCTTTACGCAACCCTAATGTTGCCTACCCGTTCCATTGTTTTGCGCACCCATTTTATATCGTGTTTTTTGTGTTTTTGCATATTTTGTGCGATGGAATAATCGTGTGTAAAAGTCGCTGCAAATAAAGTGACAAAATAGAGCCAACGTACTCTCTGCCCCACGACGTTACGAAATTGCTTCTTCTTCTAGGTGTTCGGTGCTGCTTGCCTCGCAGTCGCACACTTTCTCACTCACCTTTCCACCACCGTGTGTGTTAGCCTTATCGGCCTCCTATAGCTCCGTTCCGATTGGGCTGCGAGTGAGATTGTGACAAAACAATACAAAATAGCACTATCATCGCTGGCCTTTGTAGCTACCTCACACACTCGCATCTAAGTGCACAGCCAGCAAGCTATGACGACAGCTGTACTTGCACGATCCGTGAGGTTCCTTGGTGGTGTAGCACATGGCGTTCGCCTAATACGCACACAAGCGACGATCATGTTAGCAAGTGAGTAGACGCTGAGTTAGTAGTGATGTGCCGAATGAGTCGAATCGAATTAATGAGCGAAAGTGATTGCGATTCGTTCGCATTTGAGCAACAGTTTTAGATCGCTAAACTTGTTTTTTTATTTCATATTAATCAGTCCTGTATCAAATATTTTACTAACACGTCTTTTTTATGAAGTGTTGAATCTTTTTGTTGACTCATTTTCGGATATTTAACCCTTGGTTTGATTCTCCGAAAAATTGGATTCATTCGTGAGGTTAGACAATTTTACGCTCAGTTTGAATCTCTAGATTATTTTCCAATTTTGCATCCGTCAGCGACATAGGCCACGTAAATACGAACCAGATTTAGAATTTGATTTAAATGAATCGAGAGTTGCACTCTTCGCGGGGAGTGCGGAAAACTTCACCAACTATCTTACATCCATTTTATTTTAATTTCTTCAGAAATAAGCTAATAAAAACATGGTCGTCACCGTTCAGCATTTGCTTCTCCTGCAGCTGATCCACTCGCTCGATCCAACCATATGCGCGCGGAACGTCGCGGAAAATACGTTCGAAAGTAAGTCTGCCGTTGGTGAGCGAAGCTCACTAATTTGCTCTTTCTGCTTTCTCTTTTTTCTCACCGCTTTTGTTCGTGGCCGGCGTGCAGAGGAAAACTATGACTACGATCTGGTGGTGATAGGGGGCGGTTCCGGTGGGCTGGCGTGCGCCAAGCAGGCGGTCCAGCTCGGTGCGAAGGTGGCGGTGCTGGATTACGTGAAGCCGTCGCCGCGCGGCACCAAGTGGGGCCTCGGTGGTACGTGCGTGAACGTCGGCTGCATCCCGAAGAAGCTGATGCACCAGGCGTCGCTGCTCGGCGAGGCGATACACGATGCTCGGCCGTACGGGTGGCAGCTCGGTGATCCAGCCACGGTCCGGCACGACTGGGCGACGCTGACCGAGTCGGTGCAGAACCACATCAAGTCGGTCAACTGGGTGACGCGCGTCGATCTGCGCGAGCAGAAGGTCGAGTACGTGAACGGGCTCGGTCACTTCAAGGACCCGCACACGGTCGTGGCGGTGATGAAGAACCAGACGGAGCGGGAGCTGAGCGCGAAGCATGTGGTGATCGCGGTCGGTGGTCGGCCCCGCTACCCGGACATTCCCGGTGCGATCGAGTACGGCATCTCGAGCGACGACGTGTTCAGCCTGCCGCACGAGCCGGGCAAAACGCTGCTGGTCGGTGCCGGCTACATCGGGCTCGAGTGTGCCGGTTTCCTGAAGGGGCTCGGCTACGACGTGACCGTCATGGTGCGTTCGATCTTGCTGCGCGGTTTCGACCAGCAGATGGCTACGCTCGTCGGTGACTCGATGGTGGAGAAGGGCATCCGCTTCCATCACCGCACGCGACCACTCGCGGTCGAGAAGCAGGCGGACGGGCGGCTGCTGGTCAAGTACGAAACGCAGGACGGTACGACGACCACCACCGGCGAGGAGGTGTACGATACGGTGCTGTTCGCGATCGGCCGCCAGGCGGAGACGGGCACGCTGAAGCTCGAGAACGCGGGCGTCGTGACGGCGAACGACGGCAAATCGGACAAGATCGACGTGAACGAGCTGGACCAGACGAACGTGCCGCACATCTACGCGGTCGGTGACGTGCTGCAGGGCAAGCCGGAGCTGACGCCGGTCGCGATCCACGCCGGGCGCATCATCGCCCGCCGCCTGTTCGGTGGCTCGGACGAGCGTATGGACTACAAGGACGTGGCGACCACCGTCTTCACCCCGCTCGAGTACGGTTGCGTCGGGCTGAGCGAGGAGGCCGCGGAAGCGAAGTACGGCAAGGACGGCATCGAGGTGTACCACGCGTACTACAAACCGACCGAGTTCTTCGTGCCGCAGCGCTCCGTCCGCTACTGCTACCTGAAGGCGGTGGCCGTCCGCGACGGTGACCAACCCGTGCTGGGGCTGCACTTCCTCGGCCCGGCCGCCGGCGAAGTGATCCAGGGTTTCGCCGCCGCCCTCAAGTCCGGGCTCACGATGAAGGTACTACGCAACACGGTTGGCATCCATCCGACCGTCGCGGAAGAGTTCACCCGGCTCGCGATCACCAAGAGCTCCGGGCTCGACCCGACCCCGGCCACCTGCTGCAGCTAAGCGCGCACACATCAAACTCCTTTCGAACTGCTTATGTTTTACACACAAACACTCACACACTCACACGAAAATAGAACGAAAAACACATCCCTTTCGTGCATCACATTTCGCTCAATCCAATTGGGCACTGGTTGCGTTGCGTACTGAGGTGGCACCGAGCGCGCTCGCATCAGCTTGTTCCTTTCCATTCGCTTCGTTCGCAACATCGTATTTTGCGCCATCAGTATCAACGAAGCAAGAGACAAACTACTCGCACGATGAACTCAATAAATGTATCCAAATTTACAAGTTTAGAACTTGAAGCGCGAGAGGTGTTAAGTCTTTTCTTCGTTTTGCTGCATTTTAGACGCGTTCATTTCATTTTAGTTGGTTGAAATTTTGCAAAAAAGCTGCGGTTGGAGAGTTATTCATCCATCTACAAAAAAAAAAACTCACACACATTCTTAAGCAGTGATTTATGATTCAAAATTGTATCAGGGCATCTAGGATTCAAAATTTCGATTTAAATGATATTTTCAATTGTTAATTTTAATACATTTTTCGAACACTTCTCGGTGAAATTGACTGAATGTCGCATTTAGTGATCGTGAACGTAAAACTGAAATATCCATATTTTACATAAAAATTTATCAATAAAGTTGTCCCAATTTGTGGAGGAATCGCGGGAAAATTTGAACAGGAACAAATTGAAAATGAATAGTAGGAAAATTATTTGCTTGGCATGTAATTACGCGTTTCCGGAGGGATATTTTCCTTAATAACATTAATAGAATAACTTGAATTTTACGTTCGCGTTTTTATTCGATCATACAATGGGCTATTTTGAAGGAGTTTACCAAACTTCATATTCACCTCTGGGAAACGTTTAAACCCCCTACACGCGAGCTGGTTGTCGTCACATAGATCATATGAAATGAAACATACTTTTTTAATCCGATCGCGAACGTGGACAGAGAAATTTATTGCATTGCATTTATTTATTGCAACACTACAATGCGCTCACTTTCACCTTCCGCCTTGGTACGACGTCGGTTCGCAAACAGTAACCTCACACCATCTCCTTCGTGTCACGCACAAAACGGCTGCTAGAACGCTAAAATGATGCCAACGGGGTGGAATGGTTTTTCCTTCTCCCTTCCAAGCCGCTTGCAAATGGTATCCGAATCATCGCCATCTCGAACGTGCCATGTTGCTGGATCAGAACACAACTGTTCGTTCCCCAGGAACATCAGAAGAAGGCTTCGAAATTTCTTTATTCTCTCATTGGCTGTCTCGTGGAACGTGATCTTAAATCGACATTTAAATTTAAAAAAAATACGACACGATCGATTATCGAACAGGAATTCTGTCCCCGCTTACCCCTACGAGTGGAATAAATGCTTGACTTGATTGGTTAGATTCCTTTTTCCGTATCTTTTTTCGCATGGTCTCCGATGAACCAAAATAAAAAACGGCGGCCACGGAGGGTCCTATAAGCCGTCTCTTCAGGGTTTTTTTTAGGTCGTTTCAAACTAAAATCGTCTCAAACTAAGCATAGAAATCTAACCTCGCTCGCAATGCTCGATTTTTCGCGTAGCATTATCAAAAAACAAGAACAAACAAAAATGTTCGCGTTATAAGAGAAGTCTCTCTCTCTCTCTCTCTCTCTCTCTCTCTCTCTCTCTCTCTCTCTCTCTCTCTCTCTCTTTCTTCTTCGCCAGATTTCTCGATACATCTTTGTTTGCTCACTAACTAATAATCGCTACCCAGTTGTCTATCGTTTCGTGAAGAATTCCTTAAAGAGAGAAATTATTTTCTATACATGTACGTATAACTACGGTCCAGCTTTATCGTAAAAAAAGGAAGTCAAACGTCTTCGTACGGTGACACACACGCGTGGTCTAAAAAAGTGTAATGGGAGGTAAAATGTCGCTCGAAGATTAAGTGCGCAACGTTAAATCGGGATCCACAGGCGGGAGATATTATACCTCTCTGTTCCTTTGCGTGATGGGATCTAGATCATGAAACTCTCCGCTCCTCCTTACGATCGTTTGTTTCTATTTCGGGGGCGCTGCGTTCTTTTCCGTCTTCGTTTACTATGGGTTTTCTGAGAGTTTGAGACGTTTATCTCGCTGCCTTATTGTTTGTACATTGTTTGTATTACTGCAAATCCTGCCGATCAGGACATTAGTACTTCTGCATTTGTGTGTTTGTGTGTGTGTGTGTGTGTGTGTGTGTGTGTGTGTGTGTGTGTGTGTGTGTGTGTGTGTGTGTGTGTGTGTGTGTGTGTGTGTGTGTGTGTG
>KI915062.1:233176-277607 GCA_000473445.2 Anopheles farauti
TGTGTGTGTGTGTGTGTGTGTGTGTGTGTGTGTGTGTGTGTGTGTGTCTGTGTCTGTGTGTGTGTGTCTGTGTGTGTCTGTGTGTATGTGGATGTGTATGTATTGCTAATATAAATTACGATGTCTTAATTTAACTCACCGGAAGGAATCACTTTCCTTCCCGTGCCCATCCCACACGATTACTACTGTTCTAACTCTCCTATCCCCCGGCTACGACCGAAAAGGGGCTAGTGATTCAGAGGCTCGACGTGGGAAACAACACTTGCTTGTGTGTGTTTGCATGCGTGCGTGCGGACAGCACAACCCTATTCGTCGACTATTCCGTTTTGAGCCGCTTCGGTTGTGCACTATCACTGCCCTGCGAGTTCGAGTCCTCCGAGAACATGTTTGACACAAAGTCTGTGGCGCCCTGTGAATCGCTCACGATGGAGAAACCTGAAAATGTGAACATGAATAAAATCAATTTTAAATTGTGTTATTTTATGGTTTATATTTTTGTAGGCGTTGAGAAATGAGGTAAAAAAATAAAAGTTAAAATAAATACAAGCATTATGTTGAGTGAATTTGTAATGGATGTGTTATGCACAAATCACAGGAAAGCTGCGATCTATAAACAAATGGGAAAGCATTTAAATTTTCACAAAAAGTTCTACTAACATCGATATCGATTAATATCCTTTGATAATTATTCGGGAGAATAATTCGTTTTTTTTTGTTTTTATCCCAATTAAACTAAAACTTAACAAAATTTTACGATTTCTAAATTTGTGGTCAAGTAATTTGTAGCTACATTTTGTAGTTTTGCTACTTCGAAAATGATGCATGTATTACTTTTTTTAATGTAAAATTAAAAAACTTCTATGCACAAAAAATCAGAAATAATATAAAATATTCAGTATCGTTCTCTTAAACTTTTTCGTTGAATCTGATGAATTTTGATAAAGTTAGTAGTTTGTAATGTTAACATCCGATGATATTTTAGACCAAAAGATGCTAAAAATATATTCTCATTCGTTGTAAATTGACTCTCTTTATCTTTAAAAACAGTATTTTTTATGAAAAGCATCGAACCGCGCATACTTACAGGTGTTGGAGTCCTCGGCGAGCCCAAAGTTCGAGTTCGAGTTGGAATCCGTGCCGGTCGGTGGTGGTGGCAGCTGTTTCCGGCTGTTTTCCTTATTTTCGCTGCTATTGCTGTTGCCGTTGGTAGAGACGGCGTTTGTTCCGCCGGCCCCGTTCGTTTGCCCACCGAGCTGGGCTCCGGCACCCGTGCCAGGCTGCTGGCCGCCACCATTGGTTTGGCCACCGGCACCACCGTCCAGTTTAGATGCGTTGGTGCCGAGGGCGGCTGCTGAGGCGCCGGTTCCACCGCCAGCACCACCGCCACCGCCGCTCGACGGTTTCTTCTTGTCGTTGGTCGAGATCGGCACCCATTTGTAGATCTTCATCGACGTCTCGCCGATCGTGACCCACTTCTTCTCCCAGTGCCGGACGCGGTCCATCGACAGCATCAGCTTCTTCACGTCATCCTTCTTGCTGGCGCGCGTCTCCGCCCGTACGCTGCGCGACATCGTCGAGCCGGTGCTGCTGCCACTGCTGCCCTTCTCCTTCACCACCACGCCCACCATCCGCCTCGGCAGCGTCGTCCCGGTAGTTGCCGTCGTCGTGGCCGTCGTCGTCCCCGTTCGTAGTCGTCGGGCGTGTGATTTTCTGTGCTGGATGTGTCGCGGGACGCGTGCGGGAAAGCACCTGACTAGCAAGGATCCAGAACCAGCACGTGTACTCGCTGGGCAAGGGATTTCAAAGGCTCAAGCACGGCAGGCTAACTCAAACAGGACACTTTAGCCAGACATTGCACGCGCATTTCGATGTCCTTTACGCTCGTGCTGGTCGTGAATGTGTGCAAGTGTTTGAAGGGAGGAAGCAAAACGGTAGAGAATGGTCAGTAATGGTTCCAGCGTTGCGAACTAAATTGTTTATATTTACCAGCAGCAGAACAATTACCAGTGGCCTATTACTACAGCCCAGAAGGCTCCGATTGATTGTGCGAAGTCACTTTGATTTGAAAGTTTTCTTCAATTTTCCCACATTGAGCACGGTGAAAGGATTTTTGCTACAATCCTTTGTGCCTTCGTTTTTCAGTGAAGCAACCGGAATGTGTTGACGGTGGACGAAAGTTTGATCGTGTCGTGCAGTGCCCCAAAAAAACGCCTGCTCAGTGTCGCTGGGCTACTGTGATGCTTCTTCGGCTGCCGATGCTGCTAGCACTGTTGAAGTTGGCCATCTGCACACGAAAAACGTCACACTCACGGGCTACGCTGATGATGCTGGGTTCGCTAGTGTACGCAGGCATTCAACGTTGTTTTTTTTTTTTGGTCACAGGGAACATAAATTCGACACGTTAAAATATACACACGCCACACAGGAACGGACACATTAAAACAGGAACAGCACCAGCTCGATTCGACTGCTGGACGACTTCGACACAGATCACACGGTACGCGCTGTGGCGATGGCGGACGGCCGACCGTTTCAAAGATGGAGATTTTGCGACGGCCGACACATACAACAATCGGACGCCGTGTTGGTGCCCGCACGAGACTGAGCGACAACGAGTGGGAAAGAGCGAGAGCAACGGCAACGGAGTGTTTGAAAGCAGGGGTGCGCAACCTGCTGAAAAAAGGCACAAGCCGTGTCGTTAGGATCGCATTCGTTTGCTTGGGATACGTAATTTAGCTCGTTGAAAAACAACTAGAATAACTAGAAAAGGACGAATAAAATGCAAAATTTCACCACTTTTTATTTCGACATTCAAATAATAAACTAGCTTTGCCAACCCCTGCACGCAGGCAACCGCGATGCGTACGCCTTCTTTCATACTGTGTTGAGAATGGTTAAGAGAGGCAAACATGGCGTATTATGGTGTGTGTGAGGTGGTTTTTTTCCAGAAATCAAAAACCCATCGTGCGCAGTTTGTCTGTGCTGAGTTAATTTTGAATGAGCAATAGGCAGGCAGGCCTTCCTTGCGAACGAAACGTATTTCGCTTTTGATCAACCTGGGACGCAGTTAATTTCGAGAATGAATAACACTCAAAGAATGAATAACACGCAATGAATGAATAACGCGAAAATCGGTTGGAATGGTGTAATATTTGAGGCAAAGGCTCAGAAATTGATGAAAAAGACTATGAAATGGTTAATTATGTCAATTCATTCATTTCAGCAGCGTTATTATTAATGTTTACTTTTATTCTCACTTGTGTGATTTTTTTTCATGATTTTATCATTGTTTTAAATTTTTCTAAGATAGTTTGATTTTTACTCTCTGTCCAAAACGCATCATGAACTGAAAGTAATCACGGTTATCTCCAAAGAGATGTAAAGGAGGTATGTCCACAAATCAGTCACGGTAGCCGTTTTGACTTGCAGCTTGACTTTTGTAGCTGTCCATGAGCTCGGGAAAGGTTGGCATCAATTGACCACAACAGCTGTAAACGCTATAAACGTTTATTTGGAAAAAAAATCGCTCGATTATGAATGTAAACAAACGATTTTCCTCACTCCAGCATTCACAATACGCATTATCTCAAACGACGAATGTGTTTTATTTTTCTCAGAGCGACAGTCTGTATGAAACAAATTCACCCATCTTTCATCTCTTTGCGTTACCTCGGCGTGAAATAAATCGACGATCGGTTTATACGCAGCATCGTAGTGTTGACGAGCACAACCGCACAGTGTTCCCACACTTTGACTGCCAGCATTCGACAGATACAAAAATATCTCGCTCCTCTTCGCTCTGTTTTCTCGGCGGCGCTCGTTTTCTCTCTCTCCGTCGGAGTTGGTTACCCTCTCCGGAGTGTCTAACCGTCCGAGACAGCCATTGAATTTTCCTCGCTGGTAAGGTTATGCCAGCAGATACCCTCGGACAGTTTTCCCGTGTGACGGTGTGCTAGGTAAGCTGGAAAAACGAAAACACACTCGCAAATTTAAGGGAAGGGGAGGGGGTTTCGGCTGGGAGGACAACATCCTCCGACCGTACCGGATATCCGCCAGTGCGACCAGGAGGTCAAGTGCGAAAAATCCGCGACCATCTACGGATGAACCAGCAACTCCAGAGGAACGGATGGTGTCAAAGTGGTGATATTTTTTTTGCCTGGTGCCAAATGCGTACCTGAGTGCGTGCGTGCGTGCGTGAGTCGTTGTGTGTTGACTGTGAGTGTTGGGAACGGAATCCTCATCTTTCGGGTAGCTTCTTCCACGACCACCGTCCATGGTCTGGTCGGTCGCACCCATCAGTTTGCAACTTCTCCCTTCATGGCCATCGTGTGTGTGTGTGGCCGCTTCATTGGCAATTCACGTGCGTGCGAGCACCTGTACGTATTTAGGAATGCACACAACCGCGTGGCGAAAATGTTGCAAGAACCATAAATCGTGCCTGCCTGCGTTGTTGCGCCGTAAGGTGCGTAAGAAACCGAAGCAGATGACAGTGGGAAGAAGCGTGTCGATGGCGTTCAAAAAGGATGGCCAAGAAAGATGCTACTCGCGGGGCAAACCTCCCTTTCAGCGAGCGACGATAACTCGATTTTGATTGTACCTGAATCAGCAATACACAACAACAAAATGCACACACACACACACACACACGCACATAGACGAAGCTCTTCCGTGAACATCGATCCTTAAATTTGGTGGCAACTCTGCAAAAGCAACAGCTGCAAAAACAACACAAAAAGATACAACATTAAGCAAGTGAAGATAGGCAGCTTCTTTTTCCTCGATAAAACGTTTCATAAAGGGTGTGAGTTGGTGCAAAAATGATAAATCCCCTTTGACTGGGGATGCGGCAGGCCGTAATGATCCAGTATGTACCTTCATGTGTGTGTGTGTGTGTGTGTGTGTGTGTGTGTGTGTGTGTGTGTGTGTGCGGTTGTTTTTTTTTGTTGCTGTTTGCCTCTTGGAATCGCTATCATAATCACATATACCCGCCCTACGGACGGTTAATGTTTCCGCATCGCTGAAGACAGCACACGAAACGCGGCCGCTAAATTGGTTAAGCAAAGGCAAGGAACCAGTTCGGGCGCTCCGGCCGACCCTGGGCACGGCTCGGAATCGTGTACTTCGGACTCAATCAACCGTATCAACTTCCTTTTTCCGTCAGCTCCCATTCTCGGCTAGCGGACGGCGATGGTGGTGGTGGTGGTGGTGGTGTATCGCTCATTCAGTACTGTGGTAAAAGCTGCCCACTTCCAGGGAGGTAATCCATGCCGAGAGTTTTGCCTTCTTCCTTTTCACCTGAATCATGCCTGCTTGTGTGTGCGTCAAGAAGACCCATTTCATTCACGGAATGGTGAAAGGGTTTTGGAAGAAGTCCAGCGGTTTGCGGGGAGAGCGAGAACGTCTCTGTGTGCGTTGCGAAAGTGCGGGCACAGCTAAACCGTCTGTGCCCGTGCTTTAGTGTGCTCGTGTATCTTTTTTCTCCTTTTGTTGCTGCTCGATTGAACTGTCATCGAACAGTGTGCGGTTTCTCTTTCTCTCTTTTTTTCTAACTCGATTTATTAGCGAACGTGAGAAAGAGAGACAGAGACACTTCTCCCCAGACGGAACGAACGGTCTTTATCGGCAATGAGATTGAAACGAATTGCATCGCTAGCAAAACAAACGGGGAAGCGAATGGGGAAAATAAATAAAACCTCCGCACGAAACTAGCATCCATGTCAAAATCACGTCACTGACAGTGATGTTTCTGACGCGTGCGAGTTTTTGCCCGTACCTGGAACGGTGCGTCAACGATGAAGTAACAACAAAAACAACACAGCACAACACAACAACAACAAAGCAGCGCTCCAAATCCGCACATGCGAAGGGCATGCGTCAGTGTGTATCGCTGTGTGCGTGCGGGAAGAAGGTGGATCGAAAGAAAAATCGAGCCGTCACAGAGGAACGTGACGGGGTGGCTGTGTGCGTGGAAAATCATCACGCAACGATGAAATGAGCGCACGGTGAGGTGCTTACCGGAGAGGAAAAGGGAGTGAGAGAGAAAGAGAGTGAGCGAGTGTGTGAGAGAAAACAGATAAAAAAAACAAGCAATAATGGACCTGTAGCGAGGAGACAGCGAGCACGGAAAGCACGAATTCACGCACGCAAAACCGATCCAAGACGACGCGTGCCCTGCCCTGCTAATAATACGGATGTCCTCTTCGCCACACAGCCAGCTGCACGGCGCTGTATGTGTGTGTGTGTGTGTTCGTAAGTTTGGCGCGCGCATGTGTGCATGTGTGAAGTTTTTTTTTTGCGGTTTTCCGTGCGTGCCGTTTGCGTACACACACATACACACACACACACACACACACACACACGAACTGGGTGGAATTTGGTGAAAATTTAGTAAATGGTCCCATTTCCTTTCACCCGGAAAGCGGTTCGTTCTTGTTGCATGCTGGCGCACCTGTTATCGACCGAATGAAACGAGGCCCGGAAGGTGTGAATGAACGGGGCCTCTCACCTTGGCTTGCGGAAAAAACCGGGCACGAACCCTAAAAGTCCGCGTCGAGTGCGGAAACGGGCGAACCCATCATGCGATTTCATTACATGTTTGTCCATTTTTCTTTCTCTCCATTCCCGGCATGTGTCCCGTGCTTCCTTGGTGCAGCAATCGCTTCGGCCTTCCCGCTCCCGTAAACGACCATCAAATGAAGGCGGAGGTGCAACATTGCTGGAAAATCACGACCGAAACGAACGTTCGTCTGCTGCTGGCGAGGAGAAAAAGTGAGCGATAAAGTCCAGTGTTTGTGTGTGTGTGTGTTGTGCGCACGCGGAAGTATTTGGCAGGAGGAAAATTGCCCCCAGCAGCACCAGCTATCAGTATTGGCGGAACGTTCTGTGTACGCACGGGGGTGGAAGTGGGCGGACGCAATCGGCCAGGACGGTTCGGGACGTTGCAACGATCAACACGCCGACACCACCACTCATGACACCGACGGTCCGGTAAACGATTTGCCGCCCTGCCTCTGCCGCCTACCAACAATCAACTCGGAAACAATCGCGCATTTAGCGCAAACACATTCTCTAATCAACCAATCAATCCCGCGATACCACCCGGCACCGGCGTGTAGCGAAAATGCCGAAATGCGACGTTAAGACGCGATACATCCCAGCCACCTTTGCCTGGACGCTGCTGCTCAGCACCACCTTCCTGTTCTTCTGGTATCCGTGAGTACCCACCTACCCACCCACACGCACACTTGCAAATGCCGCAGTTTCACACCCTTTTCGTTTCCATTTGCAGCTGTCGGCAGTTCTACATCCAGCGGCATCCATGGGTACCGGCGTACCAGGCCGTGATCACCTTCTTCGTCATCGCCAACTTTACGCTGGCAACGTTTATGGATCCGGGTGTTATACCGAAGGGTAAGGGAGGGGTGCGATTTCGAGTGTTTTTAAAAACGAATGCAATAGTAGGAATTGTAAAGTTGAGATAGAAAGCCATATTTTTACGCTGCTGAAGCTCACTAGAAACGATATTCGGGTCAGAAAAGTATTTAAAAATCCAGAAATTTCAATAGGCTGCTATAGTATTCTTCTCAGCCTATACTCCTATTAATTCTTGCTATTTATTCTTATATTCCTAATAATTCTTATGCATCTACTCAGCATACAAGCGTTTTATAATATAAACACAGCTTTTTTGTATTTAAATTCATGTGATGTTTAAAAAAGTCAATACATTTCGTCTTTTCCCGAGCAGCTTGTTTTTGCCTTTGAAACGCCTTTGAGTCAGCCAAATACGACGTTGGAGTTTCCACTTAGAACTTACTTTGCATTGGAATGTGCTAAAAAGAACATAATATGTAATGGCATAGAGTTTAGTTATATTAATTTTTAATTAAAAAAAAAAACAACCGTACCTAGAATGCTTCCATGTGTAGCGACGATATACTGCCTAGCTAATCACGCACAATGCCTACTTAATGTGTATCTTTCGTCTTCTCGCTTAGCTCCACCAGACGAGGACCGGGAGGATGAGTTCCGGGCGCCACTTTACAAGAACGCAGAGATCAACGGCATCACGGTGCGCATGAAATGGTGCGTCACGTGTAAGTTCTACCGGCCGCCGCGCTGTTCGCACTGCTCCGTGTGCAACCACTGCATCGAGGTAAATGTTGAATGCTTCGTGAAAAGAAAGGTTAATTTCCCCCGCAGAGCTAACTCTTTTCTCATCTCGTTTTCCCATTCCCGCAGACGTTCGATCATCACTGTCCGTGGGTTAACAACTGTATCGGCCGGCGAAACTATCGGTTCTTTTTCTTCTTCCTGATCTCGCTCTCCGTGCACATGCTGAGCATCTTCTCGCTGTCGCTCGTCTACGTGCTGCAGAAGGAGAAGGACAAGCTGACGGAGGTGGAACCGATCGTGGCGTACGTTTTGCATGCCAACGCTCTGCAACGGACAGTGTGATACATTGCGTTTCATTCTCCCTGCCTCTTGCAGCATGATCCTGATGGCCATCGTAACACTGCTAGCCATACCGATCTTCGGCCTGACCGGTTTCCACATGGTGCTGGTTTCGCGTGGCCGCACTACGAACGAACAGGTGACGGGCAAGTTTAAGGGAGGCTACAATCCGTTTTCGCGCGGCTGTTGGAATAACTGCTGCTACACGCAGTGTGGACCACAGTACCCAAGGTAAGTACTTTAAACGTAAATCACAGCATACGGCAGAAAAAGATTGTTCACGAAAAACTATTTAAAACTTACATTGCAAATATTTAGCAACATTATTGGTAAAAATATTATTGGTAAAAATTGGTAAATTGGTAAAAAATATTACTGGTTGACCATCGGAATGTAACGCACGTTGTTGGTGCATATAGTTTTATTGCCATTTATTGCTGATAGTGATTTATATTTATTGTTATTTATTGCTAATATTCAAAACTTTTGTTTAAATTTCCGTACAGTAACGATATCATCATCATCATCATCAAACAAGCCTTAATAATATGTTTAAAATTTGTTGTTTGATTTTTTAATCTAACCCCGAAGGAGAAATATACAAGCAACACGTAGTTTTCTTGCGATGTAAGGTTTTCTTTGTTTCCGCCAATGGATCGTTTGCGGAATAGCGTTCACGCTCGCGGTGTTTTATCTCGTTTGCTTACTTTGATATGAAAACCCGATTTAATATCGTTATCTCGTTGCCCATCGGTAAAGCTAAGTGTAACCTCAGCTTATCAATCGCACTTCGCCTCGAGCACACAAGGAAATTTGCTAAAAAAAAGGAATTGCTTTTAATCGCGATAAAAGCCGGTTAGGGTGCAACAATTTAGGTTTGAGCTTTTTTTCCAGGCGTCACCGCAATTCGATAGATTTACGTACCAAATAACAATCATACCATTGTTATTTCGTACGTAAATCTATCGAATTGCGGTGACGCCTGGAAAAAAATGCTCAAACCTAAACTACATACACAAAAGATACTGAAATCACGATAAACTTAAAGACGGCAGTTCGAACAAGCGCTAATCTCTCCCCTCATCTGTTGCAGCTTGCTGAAACCGCAAAAGTACGTAGCGCGCCGGTCAAACAAGGAGAACCAATCGATCAGCACCATCACCAACGACGGTGGCCCAGGCGGCGGCGGCGGTGGTGGTGGTGGTGGTGGTGATGCCAGCAGCTCGGGCCGCCGACACATGCCGTCGGGCGGACCGGGCGTGCCCGGTTCACAGCAGCAGCAACAACAACAGGCACTGAATCAGGGTGGTGGAGGCATCTACGATAATAACCGGCACACGCAGGTAAAAACCTATATGGATCATGGAAATGGTCACGGTATACGTACAGTTGGATCCAGTCATTACAGTAAGGTGCGTAGAATGTTTGGCTTTGTTTCTTATTTCTTTTATTTTATACTCGTTATTTTTTCTACACTCGATTATCGTGTGATAGCAAATGCATTTATATATAATTATAGATTGTCTATATATATTTGCATATTTAAACATACCTCTAAAACATGTCTACATACTACTTCCTCTTTCACATAGTCTTCTATCACGTTTTTACTCTTTTCTAATTGAAACACTTTCACTGCGCTTCCCTTGTAATATATCTCTCTCTCTCTTTCTCTTTCTCTCTCTCTCTCTCGCTACTGATCTTATTTCTCTAATATTTTTGCTTTTGCTTACTAACTTTCCGATCGCTTTTCGAACCAGAACAGAACGGAATGCAGTCCTCCGTTTGCGTCGTTTCCGTTTTCTGTTGTCACTGTTCTCTTCACTATGTTTTGCTCTTCACTATCGCTGACGTAGGGGTTTCGCAGGTCACTTTCGGTATTACTTACGTGGTTGCTGGACCGTGTTAAAAGATTGGCGTGGTCTTGTCCGCTACCTCTCTGCTTAATCTTTTCTGTGATTGTTCAATCTGTTTGTTTCTACCAACTTCTTCCAAATCGCGTACTTAAAATGCTTTCAGGATTAAACGATCTTCTGGGTTTCCTTTCGGTAGAACGTTGTACTAGCAAACAAGATGTTCTACGATATTCTTTCTCTATCTCTTTACCTTTATATCCTTCATTGTCTTCCCTCATTTTCGTGTTAACCAACAATCCTTGTTTATCTGTTTAATTTAAATTAAGTTATTATTTATATTATTTAAAAAAAATCCAAACGGTTTCAATCGTTTGTTCTATTCCTTTTCCAACTGCCGCAAGTTTTTGTTTGGTTGTTATTTTATTTTATTTATTTTCTTTCTCCTCCACACCCGATCTCCTCCTCCTGTTCCTTACCTAATAAACGGCTTCCACCATACGCCCGTCGTACCCTCCGTCCTTGTTCCTGTTTACCCAATGTTCCTCTCTCTCTCTCTCTCACACACACACACTCACACATACACACGTACACATACACACCGATTTGACAACAGTTGACAGAGCAATAGTGCACTGAACGAGCTAGAATCGTCCAACGTCCATCTTAGCTACACTGCCGCTGCAAAACCATCCGAGCATCGGGCGCGTGACTGAGTAACATTGAATTTAAATAGTCGTACAACCCGAACGTATGTTGGTTATGAGTACGATTTTGGGACGGTGCGAAGATATGGTACAGGTCCTGTTTATTCTTAGCGAGGGCACCAGGATTTAGAGTGCATCCAACCGGACCGAGTTCTCAGGGAACCAAATTTCCTCGAATGTCTTATCGTGTGACGAACAGGTGCAGTAATTTTCCAGCGTTATTTAATGACCAAGGCACAGGTGTATTTAATAGGCTTTTTTTTACACAACTTAGCGATCGAATAGAGAGCGTAGGAGCGTTTCGGGAAGCGACCGAACCTAGATAGTTTAGTGACGAAAATTAACAACCCAACTAAAGATACGGACAACGGCGAAACGTCAGCCGAGGACGGTACATTGCATCGCATACAAATCGAACCTGTACATTCCAATCGGCCTAGTCTTCGCGCAGACGCGTACCAACGATAGGTTAGATCGGTTTGGATCTAGGCGCGTACCAACGATAGCTTAAGCTTGTTTACAGTCAGAACAAACAAAAAAAAAAATACAGTACAGCGGAGAAGAGCTAAGCAAACCAAATGCGCGTATTTTGGAACATCAGTTTTTTTTTGTTTCTCTAAGTTTATACATGTTTCGGTCACGATTTTCTGTTTCTATTCCTAATCCTAGTCATCCACTCTATTGATAACACGCGCCATCGTACTCTTCATGTTTTCATTAATACATTTTCATTAGAACAGCTATTCCTTCCTGTATTTTCAAATCCAACCATCTTGCATCTCCTCTCACTCCTCTCTTCCTGTAATGTCTTTCGGTGAATGTAGGCAATATCTCTTCGGGAGCGGGATTTCTAGTTAAGCTCCCACGCCGGACTCTAACCTCAAAAACGTGCCTGCTGGAGTTCAGTTCGGGATGAAGTATCTAGATGCTTAAACTTTCTGTCTGCTTAGCGCAACGTTTTGCTCTGCTCGGTTCGTTTGCTTGTCCGCTATCATCCTCCGGTGTCGAGGGTGGCAGTATTTACATAGTAGTACATGCTTCCCTCTGCTTTTCCGCCATTACATCCAACGGCTGTCCACTAACCACACGCATCTCTTTCACTTCTTATCTCACTATCTTCCGCTGCTCACACGCGTATCCCGTCCACTTATCGTCCCCCTCACGTGTAACCGTCAACCGCCCAGTCCGCGTCCGACTACGTGCATCTCGTTTCATCCCATTCCGTTTCGCTCAAGGCACTCACGCAAAGCAGCACCGCGGACGAGGTAAAGCAGCGGGGCGAGGCATACTCGTTTTTGTCATGCGCGCGGGTAGTATACTTCTTCTCCCGATTTCCAACCATTAATACTATCGCTGTTTTAGTGCGTTTCCATTTTGGCGCCTACTCCTTCGTGGAGATGGGGCCCGCGTTTCCGCAAGGATGCTTCGCAGTTTTTGACGTGTGCTGTTGTGTCATGTTGTGCGCTTTCGGCTGACATTCATGCTTGTTTGGTACATCCCGTTAACCTGCGCGTGTTCGCTTCGCCCTTTCGCGCAACGGTCGACCCGGGACCCTTTTCGCTGGCGCCATTTTCAGTTCGAGCTTCGTCTAAACGATTCATTTGTTTTTGTTTTGCTTTTTTAGGCTTTCCTCGCACGCTGGTGTACTTACATAGTTTCATTTGAATGCTCTTTGAATGCTAAACCTAAAACCGCCATTATGATACATTCCAATCAAGTTCAACTAATTCTCGGCAACGAACCATCGGTGACTAAATTTCTTTAAGTTAATACTGCTAGTACTCATTTCCACGGGGTATCCAATCTGTAGTATAACAAGCATCATTACGTGTGGTTTACTCTAGTTCCAAGAGCTTACACTTGGAGTAACCCCATTGAGAAATTCCTTACTACTCCTCTTCCGAAATCCACCTTCGAACGACATGTGTAGTTGCAAGCTTGTGACGATGGTCGCGTTTTACCTGCGTACCATTCCGAATTCGGATAGTTCTATTTGTGTACGTGTGCGTGCGTGTGTGTGTCACACACTCTTGCTCCGGATCTGCACACAAGCTGTGTCGGGTAGCCGACGTGAAGCGAACGCCTTTGTTTGGTTTAGTACGCATCGAAGGTAAGTTGTCTCTGTGTTTCGTTCTGTGTCGCTCTACCCTGCCATCCCGTTCGCTCTTGGCCTTGGTATGTGTTTCTTTGTTTTTTTTTTCTTCCCGCAGAACCCTGCTAGCTGTTGGTGAGCTAGATAGGTAGTTATTCTGTGGAGCTAGCTGTGTGTGTTTCAACCATCCTATGTGTTCACAAAATTGGAACAAACAAGTTGAGCGCAAGTATTAGTAACACTAGAACAGTGGTTACAACAAGAAATAGTAGTAGTAGTAGTGATACATTGCACGAAGAGACGATCAGGTGCTTGCAAGGTTCTAGATGTTCAGCTATGGATCAACGCAAGATAGAGAGGGAATTAAGAACATGTTAGATCGATGTAATGATCCAAAAAGATATCTAGGAAGTTAAGATATCTGGAGCTGTATAGGAAGTATGGTTTATCAGCTATTGGAATAGGTAAATTTCATTTTGAAATTTGATTGGATAACAAGTTTTTGGATCCTCTTTTGATAAACTTGCCCTGAGCAATCCGAGAATGTGAAGAGCAGTTTTCCTGCTTGCCAAGGGAAAACAAGATAGGTTCCTAGGATTCCTGTGTTAGCTCGCATGTACGACATCCGTCTGCCGGAAACAGTCCTACCTTTCCTTGCAGCCGTGGTGAGCATGTTTACCAAACCGAAGAACTCTTTCAAACCGAACGTGCTCCAAAACGAGCGTATATTTCACCTACCGCCCGCAATCCATCCATCACCCCACATCCAAAGACACGTTTGCTTTGCAGGCTTAACTTCCGCCCCCCCCCCCCCCCCACCCGTGGTAGCTTTTCTTTTCTTTTTTTGTTGATCGGCTTTCGTTTGCTTAGCTGCCTCTTTGGTTTATTCTTACTGTCGTTCCAACTATCTTAGCTGTCCCTCTGCCATCTGCTGCACTGCTGTTTCAGATGTTTTCGCTGCCGATGGCTTGCTCTTTCCACTCGCTAGGTAGGATGTACGGGAATGTTTAGTGGTGTGTGTGTGCGCGAGTGTACCTGTGTGCGTGCGTGTGAGCGCGTGTTGTTGATATCGATGTGTATATACTAACATTTACCTGTCGGTAGTTACGTAGTTGTGGCTTGAAATCAGTTCAAAGTAGACGCTCTGCCGCTGGCGGCAGCCATGACACTATCGGTCCCGTGGCGTGTGGGAGCACAAAATGGACGATGGTCCTCCAATGATCACATCTATGTTCGCATTTTTTTTCTTTCTTCTCTTACGCTTTTCTCTTCTCTCGTCACCTCCCCGCTCCTATCTACCCACCAAAACCCCGATCATGTTTCCACCCCAAAAATCCGCATCCCCGCTTCGGTCGCCCCCGATCTCCCCCCCGATTTGCGTGGTATTAATTCGCGCCCGTACACAGCTCTCACCCGGTCGCGAGTGCTCCGACATCGACATGGAACCGCAGGCATCGCAGAGCCGGGATTGCGAGCCGACACCGCCGCTCCAGCGCCATGGGTCGAAGAGCAACTTCTTCCTGCCACCCCTCGATGGACCGTCGGTCGGAATAGCGGCTCAGCTGGGAAGTGGCGGCGACTCGCCCCGCCAGCAGCAGCAGCACATGCGTCTGTACCATCCGCGGCATAGTCCGCATCCACGGCAGCGGGGTCTAGATCCGTCGCGCAGCTTCACCCCTGAGGGACTGTCACCGGATCATCCCGGTGGTCCTGGAGGTCCTCCGCCGATGATCACGATACAGTCGCAGGCGCAACAGCAGCAACAGCAGCAGCAGCAACAGGGTAGTGGCCCACGCGGCGTAGGCCCTCCGTCCTCTGCAACACCGACAATGCAGCAGCGAATCAAGGCGCTAGGAGTCGCCACACCACTTGCCATGTCCAGTCCTGTACGAAGGTAAGATCTGTTTTTCTTTGCCACCCATAACAAACCCGTGCATTTTAGGTAAGATCCGCAGCGAAAATATGGGACTGACTGCACTAGGAGCGTCACTAGGAGACGTCAGACCACCGGCGTAACTAATTCTCCAACAAGTCCAAATTGGTCCAAATTGGTTCAAACATCTTCCAACCAGCCAGCGTTGAGGATCATCTCCGAACATGATCAAAACCCGATTGCTCGGGTGGATAATACTTCTCGTGTGCCTTGCAACTCGAAGCTTCCAAGCTTTCGCAGAGTACACTCGGAGTGCTCCGACAAGTATTACCGGTCCCAGTAAAACGCCAACCAGCACAACTCATTGCACAGGACGTGGATTATTTCCCATTGCCCGCCAATGTTCACACTGCCCGCATACTCCTGCTTCACAGGTGGACGTAAAGATGGCGGCGCGCTTCCCTTCGTCTTTCCACTCTTCTCCTCCGCCACGATTGTACGCACCCCAAAAACTAGTCACCGACACTCATACACACTAACACACAGCCAGCAAGTTGCTGCAAGCGTCACGTTCCTCCCAACGTGCCACCTCCCAGAAGCGCCTTGATCGCGCGCTTTTGCATAGTTTCAACGAGATCCACCCGGGCCGGCCACGAACCCAAGGGTCGGGACCCCTGTAGCGATGACACTGCCAACTGTATACTACCACCACCACCACCACCACCGACCACGCCCGACCCCACCAAAAAAGACACTGTTGGTAACGAACAAAAACAAACCCCCTTTAAGCGTTACGTTGCGTTTTTTTTGCGATCCGTTTCGTGTTCGTGTCGCTAGGCTCGTTTGCGCTCGTTCTAGAGAGATTTTTCTTACTTACTTAGTTTCGTTAACGGTTTTTGTTTTCGTTTCGCTGTCTTTTTGTTGTGAAAATTTATTAAAAAAAAAACAAACACACACTTCTGTATTGAAATTTGTTCCCAAAAAAAAAAAAACATGAGCTCAAATGTATTCTCGTTTTGAACTTTCCGTTTTGTTCTCTGCACTCGTTCAATTTCACTGTACTTTCCTTCAATTGTATTGTTCTTTCCTGTATTATTCGTTTTTGGTTCATTATTTACTTTGTTCACTCGTTTCACTTGCGTAAGATTTTAATCTCGCATCAGTTTTGGCATAACGTAACGCTTTACAGGCTATTTTTCATTTACTTTATAGTTGTATAGTTTTTTTCACATCCAATTTTTCACACTGAAAAATAAACTCATTCTTGCGCATTTATAAACGAAACTTGGGGAATCGGAAGCTTTCACACCAGTAGAGCATAGAATTCTGAATCGGAAGTTGGAGAGAGGAGTAAAAATTATAAAAAATATGTTTGTAAACAAAATCTATCATCCTGAGAACCGATACAATGGACGCTGTTTTATAATCGCTATAAAAGCTATATTTGTTGTGACATTCGGGAATAAGTGTATCATTATCAGAATGTCACAGATGACAGGTACGTTCTCTTCATCATTACGGGCAATTTTAGTAGCGCTAAGAAAACTGATTCCCATTTTGACACGCTGCGTTGCGTTGCTCGCGAGCGAAACGAGTGTTGGTGAAACTTCCCGGTCGTCTAGTGTTAATTTTTTCTACCATCACTGTGCCGTCAAACACACATTTGACGGCTGCGACGGATGACAGCTGGCAGCCATTAGTGGTCGCGTTAGAATGCGTGGGTTTTTTGCGCTCTTTTGGCGATTCGCTCCAGGTCGGTTCGGTTTTGTTTTGTTGTCGGTAGCGGTATGCTCGTTTGCGTTTCCAATAGGCTCGTTTATTTCCGTTGATGCAGCGAGCAGCCTGTATGAACCCGTTGCTAATTTACGCGTGCGTGTATGTGCTCTAGGCTGTATTCGTTATTGCTCTGTATTTGCGTATGTTTATTGCTGGTTGTTCTAGTTGCGGTTGCCGGTACGTCGAGTCCCAGTGTTGCCTTTTTTGTTTTTGTAAACGCGCGAGGACTCACGATCCTGAACTCCTTCCTGTTGCTCCCCGTAGCGTACCGGCGTTGTGCCGTAGTGTCCAGTAGCAGGCGACGCAAAATATACCCGCTCGCATAGTAACGTTTTCGTTTTGCTTCTCTCCTTTCTTTCCGTCCCGCTCGGACGCGTTCACAGATCGAACCCTGGCACACCAACGCAGCCGAGACGGCCCGATTTCATCAGCGTCGGTCAGCCATCCCAGATGCAGCAACAGCAGCTCGGTGGCAGTGGCACCATGACTGGCAACTACTACGATTTCCCGCTTCAGCCACAACAGCAGCAGCAGCAGCAGCTTCCACCGCAGTCGATGTCACTTCACCAGACCTCAGGTCTTCCTCCGCAGCATCCTTACCACCAACAGCAGCAGCAGCAGCAGCAGCAACAGCAACAGCAGCAACAACAACAACAGTACCCCATGGTGCACCATAATGGCGTCCTCGCTGGGGCGAACGGTCAGAACGCGCAGCAACAGCCAATTCGGGTCGGCAATGCTGGACCGACGGTCGTCTACCATCACGGTAGCCCCCAGCGTCGCTATCTGTCCGAGGGCGAGCTGGTGCGGCAGGGTGCGGAACTGTCCTACGCCCGGAACAACCAAACGTCGGACAACATCCGCGAGCTGGCCGGCAGTCCGCAGCGCGGCGTCTACCTCTGGAAGGACACCTCACCGGGCTTCAACCAGTCGAATGGTGGGCCCCAGCCGCCCGTCTCCGTGTACCAGAACACGCCCAGCCCGACAGCATCGCACCAGCAGCAACAGCAACAGCAGCAGCAGCAGCAGCAGCAGATGCCGCAGTCGATGGCACCTTTCGGTACGGTGAGCGCTGCTCGTTACCAGCTGCAGCAGCAGCAGCAGAACAGCGTCACGGTTGGCGGTGGAGGAGCCGTCGGCGGTCTCAGCAGCTACCATCCCGCACTTCGCGGTGGCGTGCCCGTCTTTCCGCCCCAACCACCACCCTCAGCGATCCAGCAACAGCAGCAGCAGCAGCAGCAACTGCTCGGTCAACATCCGCCACAGTCCCAGCAGCAACCGTCTGGTACGATCGGGTTGAACGGTCCCCAGGCACCGTCACCGTCGATCAAGCGCAAGGCCACACCCACCCGACCGATGTCGTTCGTGCGGGCGCTCGAGATGACCGACTCGATGGAGATGAGCGGCGGCGGCGGTGGTGGTGGTGGTGGTGGTGGTGGTATGGCCGGCGACGGAACCGGTGGACCTTTGCAACCGGGCGGTGTACTACGTGGCGGTGCCGGACCAATCACAACCACCAGCAACAACACGGCCACGACGAACACCACCACCTCACCGCCCGACCAGCGCGCCAGCGTGTACGACATGAACTACGAGATTTCGGTGTAGAACGGCACTCGCAACCAAAGCAGGCTGAAGGCTGAACGCAGGGCAGAGATGAGAGACGAGGTGTTCGAACGAAGGTGTCGGGAGTTGACGATGCCCGCGTCGCCTTCCGACCGGGTGGGACCGGGTTCGCAAACCAGTGCAGTACAGGAGAAGTCCGATCGATTTTGCATCGTCACGATAGGGATACACTGGTATATTTGCACCCGTACACACACACACACAAACACTTACAATAGCCGCAGCCATACCTTGCGGGCATGGGACTGGGTTACCCTGGTGGCGGCTGGTGTCAACCGATGTCCTACTATCAGATCAAAACAACCCGTCTAACAAACAGACATCAACTAGGCAGTGGGTTCACCCTTCCGGAGCCCCGCCCGCACCCACTCTCTTCCCAGTTCTTTCCCGTGTTTTGCTATTACGTGTATTGCTACAGTTTGTGTGCATATAGGTACATTTGTATAGATATATACATACATACACTCTTTCAGTTATATTTACAAAAGAAACGGTTGCGGGCATGGATAATCGCTGTTGTTATCTAGTGGTTAGGAAAGTTTTTCGTCCCGGGAGAGAGAGAGAGAGAGAGAGAGAGAGAGAGAGAGAGAGAGAGAGAGAGAGAGAGAGAAAAAAAGGATTGCCCAGCTGCTTTTCCGCCAACTTAAAGTAACCAAAGATAATGCAACTTTACCATGTGTTGATATTATCGTGCAGTTGCAGTATGCTTTACAATCGAGCCGCGGCTTCGCCCACCTTCAAGCTCCCCGCGTTCCCCTCCCTGCTACCTCGCTAAGAATTAGTTCGCTTTATTGTTACTCGATGCCCGCTACGATGCGCGATGAATTTGCGCCGTCGAACTTGTTACAGCTGTTTTTGCACACACCCCCTCCCCCTCCCAACCCCATCACCCCTTTCCCTCGCTCCCGGTCGGGCCGTGCGCGTTACTTTTCGTGGTTTCCGCGCGATCTCGGTTCGTTTATGGGCATCGCTTTCGAAGATGCGCCAGGTACTGTGCAACAAATGACCACACAATAGGCTAGGCGGCATCAGTGGCAAGTTTTGACAAACGATTATATTTTGTTTCCGTTTTTGAACAAATCATAATTTATTGCTTTTTTTTGTTTATTTGATGGCTCCTCGTACGGTGGAGTTTTATGAGTTTTTTTTTTGTTAGGATTTACGGTAATGGGTTCTTCGAGAGAAAGAGAGAACGAGATGAAGATAGGGTTATTAGCTTTCCTGTAGCAAAACGGGCAAACCAAGTTTGCCGTGCGAACGGTTTTCCGGTGCGCTTTCGAACGATTCATCTGCTTCGGGCGGTGGAGATCGGGCGAAACGCTCCACGCTATGCTAGGATATCGATGTCCTGCTGCTCTGATCATCCCGGTCAGTGCATGGTCGTACATATACGATTGTGTTCCGCCTGTATGTACTTCTTGTCCTGTATGTATGTATATATTTATATATGTGTTTCTATGTTTCGGTGAAGCATGATGTGTAAGGATTGTGCGGGTTGCATACTTCATCGGCAGGGATGAGCGGAGGGCGAGTAAGAGCAAGGGAAGGCGTATATGTAGAAGAGTACAGTTGTAGTAGTAGTTAAGGTAGTATTGGTTAGGTTAGGAAGAAAAACTGTGTAAAGCGAAACTATGTAAGAAAGAAAAAGATTAATGGTAATGATTTTTTTTTTGATAAATATAAGTGTGTAAATACACAAAGAACAGCAAGCGCAGTGCGTGGCCATCGCGACGGGGAGTAGATGTTTAGGGTGGTGAGATTTACGTATGCAGTCACACTGCACCCCTCCCCCTCATCCTTGTCCAATGGGGTCCTGCGGTGGAAGTATGTGTTTCCCTATTCCCTCCAGAACGTCGATCTCGAGGCTCCCACTCTACTCCTAGCGACCGCTTTTCGTTTGTCTGTCCCCCACCCTGGCAGGATCGCGCTTAGCAGCGTAGTGGATGGTTTAAAGCATGCTCCATTGGGGTGAAACAGAGAGAGAAAGAGAGAGAGAAAACAAAAAAAAAACGAAAGCTGAACGGGTGCAAAACGCGCGTTTCGGTTCATTTCGATAGGTTCTTATTTGTGTCAAATACAGGAAACAACCAGTCTTACAAAAGTGAAGCCAACTTGGAAACACGGGCAGATACGCCCGAGCAGACGGTTCGCCCGATTCGCTTCCCGAAGGTCAACGAGAAAGCAGAAACAAACAAATGAAAATGTGTATCGCAAATAAAAACGAAATGTTACAATTGGATCCGTGAGCGTGTGGGTTAAGCTTGACTTTGCTGTTTGTTTTGTTTTCACTGCTTTTTTTTTTCTTGCGTTTCGTAAGGCAATCGAAGGTTCGGGAGGTGCTTGAGCAAGAGGAAAACGTTGCAAGCGTTTGATGCATTTCAGGGCAGTTTCGCGATGGTGCGGTCGATGAGTACGGCAGCAGGCGAGGATCTTGAGTCAGGATCGATTCAACCGCCGGAAGCAGTACAGACACAATGATACAATCGTCTCGAGGCAGTGCGATGAGCAAACCATAAACTGTAAACTTTGACAATGACTGTGTAAGTGGAGATGAAAAGAAAACGTCAAATACATGTATACATTTGTGTATGTACATATATACGTACAATTATTAAAACTCGTGAGCATTTTTGTTTTTCCTTTCCTTTACATGTAACAGTTCGTTTGTGGATGAAGTTTGAGTAAATCGCACCACTCCATCGCGCTCCTGATTGCATCGCTACTACCCACCTACCCTTCCGTTGCATACCTTCAGGCGTTAACGCTCCAAGCAAACGCGTCTGCGCAAAATGGTTCTCTTGCGGGCAGCGCCTGCAAAAAAACGAGAGAACGAGCGAGCGAGTGAGCGAGAGCGGCACGTGTGTGTGTGTGTGTGTGTGCGTAACGGAAAGAGCACGCACCAACACACAAAGAAATGTAAAGGCTGCGAAAAGAGAATTCGCTGCCAGAACGTTCACGCCAACCGTGCGGAGTGCATACCTTCAGGCGCGGGCAGGCCTTTTCTCGGTTGCATTTCTTCCTTCTCGGTGCGCTCGTTTTGGGGTAAAATAGGGCAAACAAAAAAAGAAAGTCCCATCTAATCCGTCATCCGGTGGCGGTTTTACTAAAAATGGCTATGGCGTCGTCGCGTTTCCGGTCCGGACCGCCAAGTCGGCGGTTGCAAAATGGCTGCAATTTATCTGCATCCCGTGTGCACTAGCAAGTGAAGTGTGTGTGTGTGTGTGTGTGTGTGCGTGTGTTTGCGTGTGTCTTGTGTGGGAATTTTGGTTTCGCTGGAAAGGATGCTGCCTCGCGCCTGGTCACGATGCGTTTTGATGTTCGCATTGGTTTTTTTTTTCTTTCGTCCCGTCTTCTTAGTGGTTGCTGCGCTGGAGGGTGCATTCGGTAGCGTGTCCGGGACGGGCTGGCCTACGCAGGGTGGCCATTCAACCCCTCTCCACACCCTTTGCCCAAAGCGAAATGCACCAGCACGGGTGGCGTTGCTGCACAGAGCGCACACTCTACGTCCCCGGACCTGGCTCGGTGTGCGTGCGTCTGTGTCTGTGTGAATCCCGGAGGGAGAATGTCACTTTTGTCTAGACACGCCAGCGAATGCATCCGGAACGATTGGACGACATCTCGACACGCAACATCAAATAACCTGCCCTAAAAAGAATAGCCGCCCAACGAATGCTATCAATTTCCGTCTTCTATACTCCTCAGTGCATCCTCAATCGGGCATCGTCTGGACGTGCTGCGCCCATCGGATATCCCCGTGGAGTACAACCCCGCCAACCACCATCAACCATCAACGCATGTTACAATTGCTGGAAATCTCATTATCTGCACTAAAAAAAAAAAAAATGCCTTTTCTACTGTCAAATTTCCCCACGCTGCTTGTTTTGACAGCAAATCTAATATTGTTTTTTCCCCCTTTTTTCCGCCATCTTTTTTGTCTCCTCCTTATCGCCTCTTCTTTCTAACCTCAAAAAACAAAAAAAAAACAGACGAACCGGGTAATGGGTCGTGCTCGTCCAGGGCGGGTTCCACCGCGATCCATCCGTTGTTCGGCGGTGGTGCCTGCCGCTGGCCCGGCTGCGAGCGGGTGTTCGACGAGTTCGAGGACTTCTACAGCCACCTGCACTCGGACCACATCAATGGCGACTATTCGGCGGCGCAGGCCCGCATCCAGATGGAGGTCGTCTGCCAGCTGCACCTGCAGCTGCAGAAGGAACGCGACCGCCTGCAGGCGATGATCCTGCACCTGAACAAGAAGAACGAGATGCTGCGGGCTCCGGCCGCCCTCTTCGGTGGCGGCTTTATGGCGCAACTTCCCGCGATACCGCCGCCTCCACCACCACCACCACCGCCGTCGGCACCCTCGTCGCAATCGGTGGTGGCTGCCTCGGGCCAGATCACCTCGGGTCCGCCAACCCTGCCCGGTCCGTTCGACCTGATCGCTGGGCTACGCTTTCCGGCCGAGCTGGCCGCTGACATGATGCAAGGCGCGTTCGGTGGACGTCTGTCCCATCAGCACCACGTGACGGCTGCCTCGTCGGCGGCCCACCATCTCCACCATCACCAACAGCAGCAGCAGCATCAGCAGCAACAGCCGTCCTCGATGCATTCGCTGTCACCGCCGGTCGTGAGTTCGCAGGCCACTACCTCCGGTCCCGGGGGATCCAAGGCTGGCAAGGGTGGCGGAGCCGTGCGGCCGAAGTATTTCTCTCCGCAAGACAGCGACGGTAAGCAACACTGGAGCGGGAACGTTCGGCGAGAAGCTTGTCCACTGACTTGAGGTTTTTTTTTGCTTCTTTCGTTCAAACATTACTACAGAGCTTAACTATCCGGATGTCCAGGACGGTAAGATACTGTTCACTCTCAGCGCTTGCTTCAAAAAGAGAACATCCTGATATCGATCTGAACAAGGCGTCTTTAAAAAAAAACGTCCTCTCCAATTTCGCAATCTCTTCACAGATGTGCACAAGAATCGTGAGTTCTATCGCAGCCACGATGTACGGCCGCCATTCACCTACGCGTCGCTTATTCGGCAGGTAAGACAATCCACCGCTACGTCCGTACTTCCGGTAACTCATGCGCCAAGTGTCCCGTACTAGGCCATCATCGAATCGCCCGAGAAGCAGCTAACGCTCAACGAGATCTACAACTGGTTCCAGAACACGTTCTGCTACTTCCGGCGCAACGCCGCCACGTGGAAGGTAAGTCCTAACAACGGCAACGCTAGTGCCGACCGAACGCTTGCCTGGAGAGTACTGTGTAAGGTGGGATAAGATTGGGGGGGACTAAAACGGGTTTCCGGGGCGGTCTAGTTCGGGGTTTTGCTTAACTCCTATCACGCTCGTCACGCAGAACGCCGTACGGCACAACCTCTCGCTGCACAAGTGTTTCATGCGTGTGGAGAACATAAAGGGTGCCGTGTGGACGGTAAACGAGGCCGAGTTCTGCAAGCGTCGCCCGCAGAAGCTCGGCATCATGCAGTTTAAGTTCCAGCAGCAACAGCAGCAGCAGCAGCAGCAGCAGCAAACGCATCCCTCCGTATCGCAGCTCGGCACCGGCGTTGGTGCCGGAGGCTCCCAAGGCAAAAAGAAGCAGACGTCACCGGCTGTCGCCGGACCGGCGGCCATGTTGGGCATGGCGCAACAGTCGCCGGCACGGTCCCCGCCGCACCCGCTGCCCCAGGGATCTCCACGTGCGGGCACGATCGGGAGCTCAGTCGGGGCGGCCATTGCCGCCAGTGTTGCCAGCACGCTCAAGCCACCGCCGCCGCCATTCTTCTACAAACGGTTCGTTTCACCGCTGCTTCCTAGTATAAGTGTGTGTGTGTGTGTTTGCCGTCCTCCCGCTTCCGTCCGTCCCGACTCCTCCCACTCCCAACACTGTTTTTGTTCGCTATTCGACACAATGATCTGCTGCCGACGCCATTGCCGCCATTGCGCACGAGACCCACTAACCGCCATGACACTTGCGCGGCCTTTCGAGCGTGCATTGCGGTTCGTGTCTCGGCTACAGCGGTACAGTTGGACGTCATTTCTCGCTTCCCGCCCCCTGGTGATTGCTAGCTACTGCCCGCGCGAGTAGAACGATGAGCACTGCCAATGTCCCACGCTGGGATATCCGGCGCAGTCAGTAGCTCACGCATCTCCCGCTCTCTCTCTCTCTCTCTGTCTCTTTCCCCCTTCCCCCTCCTCCCCCTCATACATCCGGTCACAGAACGCGATACGTACCAACCTGTCGCTGCACAAGTGCTTCGTGCGGTACGAGGATGACTTCGGCTCGTTCTGGATGGTGGACGACCACGAGTTTCTCAAGCGGCGCCATCTTTCCCGCGGGCGGCCCCGGAAGTATGACATCTCGATGCCCCCGCTCGGCGATCCGTCGGGTCCGCCGGTGTCCTCCCGCACACCGACCGCTGGGCCCACCGACCCTACCACCCCCGGCCGGGCCGACCACGAAGCGTCCGATGCTCAGGACGACCACCCGGCTGCCAACATGGCGGGCGTTGGTAGGCTCGGCGATGGTCCACGTGGCTACGGATCGGAGGAATACGCCGGTGGGCACGGCGGTGTCGCTGACAGTGCCGGTACCGCCAGCTCGCGCACCGGCCCCATGGTGGGCAACGAGAAGGAAGCTCATGCCAGCGCCTCCAGACGTCCGGTGGCGAAGAAGGCCGACTACAGCAGACGGTAACGATCCACAATCCGCTAATATGCAGAGTCTTTCGCAGGGGTCTCTTGTTTCTCACCATCCAATCTCCTCGCCCATCGGGTCCTAAACACGCCCTATTCTCTATATTCGCTTGCCCTGTGGTGCACCGCACATTTTTATCACCAATTCTATACTCCGCAGGTTAACGATTTTCCTTTCATTGCTGGTTGATGTTTGGAAACGACGACGACAATTTGCTCAGCGTCTTTAAAAAATATCACTATTCTGTTAAAAAAAAAAATGCTCAATGGTTAGACAATTGCGGTAATGGGTGTTACGGAAAGGGGTTTTTCTTTATCACAGGCGCTTCCACCATCGATCTACTTTCACCGGTGTGATTTAAGATAACGTTTCAACTGAAGTGTGGAAGCTTTTGATGTTTTGTGTTTACTGTTTGCAGCCATATTTGCAGGTTTTTTTTTCTTGCCGATTGTAGCGAAAATTAAAGGTACACCGGCGAAGGGATTCATCTGGAACGACTTAAACTACGCCTCATGCAACGAAGTCTTTTAGAGAGGTCTTTAGCATCGATGCCCGATTCCCTCGCAAGTGCGCAATAAATATGGATGACCGTCCCATTGAAATATGTTTCCAATGTTTTACATTTTATCATCCGAAATGAAGCGGTTAAAGATAACACTTTCGTCTAAATGACTCAAACCGGCGTCTAATGGTGTTTAGTTTTGTACAGCGATCATCCGCAACTTCAACGCAATAAGCTCCGTTTGACTACCTCAAGTGGTTCCGCCATCTGATTTCATGACATCTTTCGAGTGGCATTTCTATTTCACAATTTTATTCTCAAGCGATCTAAATAAAGTGTGTAAGATCCAACAGATCCTGTGGTCTAATTAAGCTAAATTCGTACACCTCTTGCGAGATATATTAAAGTCCATTAACTCTACACTAAGCCGTCTGCAACGAAGTCAGAGTTCACATACCGAGAATCCAACTCGCGTAAGGAGAACTATAAAAAGTAGTATCAGAATCGACATCATATTACAATGCTTGATGTTTTATCATCCCAAAGATTTCTTTAGAAACATAATTAAATGCCTGAAAATCAATAGCCGTTTTGAAGAAGTAATGAGGTGTCACTAATCAGCCTTGATTGTCACAATTCTCAATATATTCCCCTAGCAAGAAGTGACTAGCCTCCTATGGCGGTAAAACTAGTCTAGTAGACCGGTAAAACGGCAAATATGACATCGGTCGTCACTCAAAAAAAGAAAGAGACACATTTCTTTGAGAAGTCAAACAGACATCGTCTGGATGATTCATTTCGGCCATTGTGTCACGGTTTAAACTTTCGCACCGCGATAAGCCTCAACCTGAACTCAATGGGCGGCGTTTCGCTTTCTCTCTCTCCCTCGAGTGGCTCGGCGGATAACGTCGTAAGGGTGCTATCTTTCGAGTGGCGTTTCCGGTTCTTGATACTCCCGTGTGATCTACCTAACCTTGTTCCTATACTTCATCGAAGCAATATAAAAGGACCTAAGTCTAGGAACACGACAATAACCCATCAGTAGCGAGCAGCACCCCAGCTAGAGTTTATTTACCGAGCCGCTCATATCCAACATTCGTAACAAATAATGAGTACACTGGTGAAGTTGGCGCTTTGCTTGAGCGTAGTGTTGTCCGGCATCGTCTGTACGCCGGTCGAAAAAGATGGAGCACTCGGATCAGCTGTGCACGTTACCATCGAAGCCGTGCCCGACCTGGCAGCCTTTCAGCGAGCACATCCGGAGCTAACCATCGAGCCGCTAATGTCACGCTCGGAAACCAGCCCGAATGATAGCAGCAGCCGACAGCAGATTGTATACACCGTCGGTGCGCATACGTCTGGCGAACGACTGGTGGGACTTTCTTCAGACAGCGCGTCCTGGGCTACATCGCAGGATGTTCGGCTCGACCTACAGTACCCGACGGCCGGCGTTGGTGCTGTGGTGACGTATGTGGAGGTGGTTGTTAATCAAAGCAGTAGCCAGGGCAAAGGGTACATCGTATCCGGAGGTATCGGACAGCGGTTTATCCGGCTGGTGATCGAGGCATACAGCACGACCTACTTCACCTACACTGCCGCCATCTATGGATTTTAACTGGAAACATTATTGCCCTCGTTTTAAGATCACGCAGGAGACAGCTCTTCAGTAATATCCTATAAGTTTGTAGGGAAGTAAGGCTATTTCCTCTAGCATTCCTTAGGCTAGTGTCTCCGCTCCGTCGGATGCGTGTTTTACGCATATGGTGTCACATTTTTGTATGGATTTGACAGAACTCATCGTACAGCAAAAAAACGCTTGTCTGGTGAGTTCTTTCAAATCCGTACAAAAAATTGACACTATATGCGTAAAAAACGCATCCGCCGGAGCAGAGACACCAGCCTTACACATTATTTTACTTAATCGATTTAATTTAACTTAGCGAAACGTCAAAAACATGGAAGAAATAAAACGAAATTTCTCTTTATTCAACTTTTTATTGGTATAATTATTTTAAAAATGTAATCCAAATGCCAAATCCGCTTTCAATTTATCGATGAATGTGTCGCGTGGAAATATAGCTCAAACTAGAGCAGACGCGCAAGGCCCCGTGCTACGACTCCGAAAGTTCTGAAAAAAATGGCTCCAAACAAGTCAGGCATCAATGCGAGAATGGAGAACCACAATCGCTGTGATCAGCGTTTCCCTTTTGCTAGCTCGACGGTGTGATTCAGTCGTGGCTTTTTGCTTATGTTCCATAGCCCAGTTTGTTCGATTGTTTGTTGATCTTTTGCTACTGTTGTAATAAAGAGAGCTGTCCGTTAAAACCAATTTATATTGGGAACGTAAACAGCGCGGTTCTTGCGGAGTCAACATATCGGATAGCTTTCCTTTCGTAGCAGGCGTTCGTTGAAATGTTCCAGTGAGGTTCCTCAAATCAGTTCGCAGTTATATCTCTAGCAGACAGCTCACGCTTCGCGGGCGTTATCATTTGGAAATGTTCCCACAAAAAGGGTGCTTTATTGTAGCGTTTTGTAGCTCTTTGTTATGCCTCTTCCGGGCTGTAAACGGAGCGGAGCACAACTGTGAGTTGGCTTTCACTTCGCTGTGAGTCGTTTATGAACCGAATTTCTCGCCGTTGACAGATATCTTCGACGCCACCGAGATCGACTGTCCCGGAAATGTGACTCACGGATCGATCACCCTCACCGCGTACTATCCACAATTTGACTCCGACCGGAAGCGCGACTACCTGGACATGCAAAGCAAGAAGCTCTACACGCTGCAGGAGTATCTGGACAACCGTGCGCCGTACGTCACCGTTGGAATGGATCCGGATCTACGGCTGCCGTACGGGAAGGAGGCCTGCATCCCCGAGCTGAACCGCCATTTCCGGCGTAACATCCGGCTGCAAGTGCGCGATACGCACGAGGATCTCCGCGGAGGCGGCTACCGCCGGGTGGACATCTGCGTCCGCACTCAGGAGGATAGTTACGATGATGTAGTGAACTTGCTGCAGGTTAGCTTAGTGCTGTGACAGGGAAGCCTGCTGTCACGTGGCAAAATTAGAGCGATACAAACGCCATGTTTATGGCGTCGAACAGATGTGAACAAAACAAAATACAATCCCTTATGGACACACTCACACCGGTTACAGCTTCGGCTTCGTTGCAGAATTAATTGAATCACCTTCCCAGCGACCTTGAACTCAGTTTGTTATCGTAGACAACTCGAGTATCATCTACCTTTTGCAGCCTGGAAATCGTCATCATCGGACCGGTTTGTGTAGGGACAGTTTCACTATAGGCACCGACGGACCGAGCGGAGTCGGCTGGCCAGAAGTACATCGTTCGTTCTTGTCTCAGACACCGCATCCACGAGCCGGTTTTTGCCGAATCGTACCAGCATACCCGAACCGTCCAAATCGATACGAAAGAGATAGAGAGCTCGGGGCAGCTCAGTGGAGCGGAGGAGCAAGCGGAACCAAAAGAGCAGACGATCTTTGATAATACAACGATGCGGGGTTCTTTTCTTTTGTGCGATTTCCGTGCTGCTCTTGCCGACCGACAGTCCTCCCGCCGCCTGAGCCAGCGTTGCCTTTCTTTCGTCGGTCGTGCGAGAAACTAGCTTTTGCAACAAGTGCCGTCATGAGCGCCACGAAACGTCAATGCGACTCAGTGTATATTCAGCTGTGAGGCTGACCAACGGCTTTTTGACACCCCAAAAGAACAAGTAAGAGGACGGAAAGAAAGGAAAAAATATAAAGAGAGAGAGAGAGAGAGAGAGATGGTGGCCCAAAGAGAGCAATGCAATGATTGAAGCGGATAGAGTGCAAGTGAAATCAGTGTTGTTGAGAGGGGAACGAAGTGTTCAAAGTGTGAGTCTCCTTAGTTCGAGAAAATAACAATACAATACAAGTGTTGTGGTCAACTACTAAAGGTGGTTGCCTCGAGAGAGTTCATTTTTGCTTTCTGACACCGAGATCTGACAGCTGGATGACATGCGGAGTAGAAGTACCGTTGTAAGCCACTGGCTGTCGGCGATATCTCTAGCAACGCTTTTGGTTGTCATTTGCACGGGCGATGAGCTATACGGTAGGTGTCTTCGGATGTTTTTTTTTTCTTCAATCTGTCTCTTTGTATTCATCGTGGTTTGCTCGCCTCCCCCTCCCTTCCAGAGTCGGACCCGTGCACTTTGCACACGGGCGAGGAAGGTGTTTGCCGACGGCCGAAAGATTGCCCGTGGTTAAAGCCCGCCTTACGTGCGCACGAGATCACCTACCAGCAGCTGGTCCGGTGTGGTTTCGATCGCGATGAACCGATCATCTGCTGTCGCAGCGCGCTCGCCAAATCGTCGTAAGTGACGGGGGAAGAAGGGGGAAAGGCCCCGGGGCGGAAGTGTTTCACTGACCAAAGACTGACTCGACCTCCTTTCGCTCAGCCGGATCGGTGTGCGGGGATCGGTGCAGGCATGCAGCACCTACGACGGGCTCTGGTCGCAGCTGTCGTTTCACATCATCGGCGGTGAGGAGGTGGCCAGCAGGACGGTGCCGTTTATAGGTGCGCTCGGGTACTTACTGGACGAGGCGGACCCGAAGGAAGATCCCGCCGATGGGACGGCTTACAGATGGGCCTGCGGCAGTAGCCTGATCACGTCCAGGTTTCTGCTGACGGCGGCCCACTGCATTGGCACACCGATCGGGATGCCGGTGATGGTGCGTATGGGCACACCGAACCTGCTAGCTCCGGCCAAACCCGAGCTGGTGCAGGACCGCAAAATCAAGGTAAGCAGTGCTCGACGGCAACACGCGCGGAAGGAACGCGATAATCTAATCTGGTTCTCGCACTTCCCGTCACCAGGCTGTGATCGTGCATCCGATGTACAAAAAGGGCCAAAAGTACGACGACATAGCGCTGATCGAGGTGTCTAGCCCGTTCCAGTTCGACGACGAACTGCAGCCGACCTGCCTGAACGCGAACCCATCGGACCTGGGCGATGCCGTCGTCCTGCTGGCGGCCGGCTGGGGCTTTACCGACAAAGGCGACTCGCCGCACGCGCTGCTCCGGACGAACCTCAGCACCGTGCCGGTGGACGAGTGCACCAAGTCGTACGCCTCGTTCAAGGCCCGGATACAAGACGGCATCCGGCCGTCGCAGTACTGCGCCCGGGGCTTTCTACGCGCCGACACCAACGACGGCACCCACAGCGACACGTGCGAGGGTGACTCCGGTGGGCCGCTGTACTACGTCGGTGGCAGCGAGAACGCACCGAAGTACTTCCTGCTCGGTATCACTTCGTTCGGGTCTGGCTGCGGGTCGCCCAACCCGTCCGTCTACACGCGCGTCTCGTTTTACCTCGACTGGATCGAATCGCACGTCTGGCCGACTAACCCAGACGAAGCCTGACGGTCGGTGCAGAGAGGATAGGAAACTGTGAGCATTAGTCAAAACGGTCCGGAAGTCGAGCTTTCCGGCTTCTGACGAACCTAAGACGGTGGGGATCTCTATAGTAAATTAATTATCTCGCTACACACGCTAAGCATCTATCTAAACCGTTCCAACCTTTTGGGCGAGCACGCGCCGTTCCTGCGAACAGGTTATGCAACAAAACCGGAAAGCCGAAAATCAATGCCGACTTCATTCGCGACTGATTGCGGTGCTCCATTTCGAGGTGTTACGCACGCACGGGCTAATGCTGACAATATTCACACTAATGTGCTGTTCTGTGCGTTGTACCAGTGGCGACAAGCAAGCGAGTCGTTGGAATGCTGCAATGTCTGAACTCACATGCCCACAAAAACTCCCCATTAGCCTGAAGTCTGACGGCCACTGACCTGTGCGGCCAGAAACGAGCCCAAACCGCACGCGAGACTAGCAAAACAAATTAATTTTAAAGTAAATAAAAAAAGAAGGAATAAACCTACACAGCCTCACGCCGGCATTGTAGCGATCATATGGGAAACCGAGTACGTCCGACGAGGAACACGTTTTCTTATGTTTGGCGTTTTCGTTCCTCCGCTTCCTGCCCGCCCGTCTCCCGCTCCGCCGCGGTTTATGTGTGTGTGTGTTTTTTTTTTATGTTGTTGTTATTGCGCTGAAGCCGGTTTGGAATTCCCGCTAGGGAATGCCCTTGCGTTTGCGAATCGAATTGGAAATCGAAATGTCACGGTACGGAGCTGGTGGTCTATGAGGTGTGCGGAATGAAGATTGCAGTGATGGTACTCGTTTTTTTTTTTGTTTTTTTTTTTCGTCGCAGCTCCGGTAAAACCGCAAACAATCGGCTGAATCGGTCGCTTTTGTTTGTGCTCCCGGGTCCCACGCGTACAAACAATATTCTCGCCCCGGAAACGTAGGCTCGAGCAGGCTCGAGTGTGCTCGTACAGCAGGCACCGGCATCGGCATCTCTGCAGAACCTGATAAGTGGGGAGCGCCCGATCGGAAGTAACACCTCGGCTGAAAAAGTAGCATCGATACTACACCACCATCATGCACGTACACATGCGCAGACGCCATGCGGCTCGTCGGCGGCAAACGCGACCGCCTCACACGCCCAAACCCGTTAGTCGCCTTTGTGAGCTTCGTCGACGCGGATCGTCCAGCGCGGAGGATCACGCGACCGCCCAGACAAGTTTGCAGCCGGCCCCCCCCCCCCCAAACGCCCAGCCCGAACGGGATCGAACCTGCAATCAAAACGCAAACGCGGGTGCGCGAAAGAAAAAGGACAAGACGCACACGAAAGAACCGGCACACGCACACGCAAACACACACATCACACCCAACCCGATGTTGACGACCATCAACCACGACCACGAGCAACGCCGCGGGGTCTTTAGTGTTTGTTTACGTGGTGCGTTTTACGGGTCCTAGGCGCTTCCTAGCCTGACGTCCGCATCCTGCAAACGTCTGCGGCTTCGTGCGAAACGGTGGTGGTGGAAGTGCGCTAGTGCGAGTGTTGTGCTTTGCGAAAGTTGCGGAAGCCTTCCACGTCCGACGTTTGAAGTGTGCTCCCGTCTCCCTATCGGCCCTATCTACAGGTTTGGTTGTTTTTGTGTTTTTTTGTTATTGCTTTTCTCATGTGAAATCATGCGGGATGTACGGATTTACTCACACGTTTACGTTCACCCTATCTAGCGAGGCAGGCATTTGGGCCCTAGTCCCCGGCAGGAAGTGCGGCGGTCGTAAACACTCGCCCCCCCGCGGTACGCACTGCGCCCGATCCGGCAATGTACTGGCGTTGCGGGAACGAGAGCGCACCAGCACGAGCAGAGCGAGAGAGGGCAACGACCGGTTGCGGACGACGACGACACATCAGCTACAGCGCGAAGAATCGTCCGCCGAGCCCACAGTCGGTCCGGCTGCCGTATCGGACAGAGACAGCACCGGCGGGTGTAGTGTGTGTGGACGAACGTGCGCGACGGTACGACAAATACTCCCATCGTTTTGACAGCCGGTTCGGTGCTCCTGGGATGCGGTACGTCGCGGGAACGTTCCTGCTGCTGGTGGCCATCACCGGTGGCGTCCTCTGTCAGGTGCTTTACGGTAGGTTTGTCGCAGTGTTTGCACCAAACACTTGTTTGAACGAACAGGTTGAGGAGGCTTTATCGGAGGGTCCTAGCCATTGGAGCTAGCTCTTCAAATGGAGTTGATGACTTTTTTTTTTCTTTAAGTTGGAAGATCTTATTCCGACCGCTTCAAGTACGAGTAGGGTCTTCCAAAAACGTTCCACTCGCGCTGACGGTGGGAAGTTCCCAACCACCCAAGTGCCTCACACATTTCCGGACCTTTTTTTGTGTTTCAAAATTATCCCGACCAAATGCGGAATCGTGGCTGCATTCGGTTGCGATAGGTAACCGGTACCGATGTGTGAGAAGAACAGCGTTCTTAGAACCCTCCGCTGATAACCCGCACGGGTCAGGCGCTGGGTTTGTAACGAACCAAACCACAGAGCGAGCGATCGTGCGTCCCGGCCCATGCACTTGGGAAGATTGTGAAATCGGTTGATACGCCGGGCGGCAATCAGTGCTAATCCGGCTAATCATTCCAAAACACCCATCCACCGCCGATGCACTCTGACACTGCAGGAGGGAGGGTTTTCTGTTTTTTTTTTTTTTTTTTTATTTCGGTGTGTTTCAAGGTTTATAGTCATTCCCGGGCCGCGAGCAAACCCGGGAAAGCGTGATGCGAACAGACGTTTGAGCGGGGTTTTCTTTCTGTTTGCAGAGGGCGACGCGTGCCAGTTGCGCGATGGTTCGCCCGGCATCTGTACCGACGCGACGGAATGTCCCTGGTTTCTGGAGGTGATCGTGAAGAACAAGCGGTTCGCCGAACGCGTCACCTGCGGCTTTGACGGTTCGGTGGAGGTGATCTGCTGCAAGTCGAACGGTACGGCCGCGGTTCGGCCACCCGGCCTACGATCGCGGCTGGCCTGCGAGAAGGTCCCGAAGTACACGTCCCGGCTAACGTTCCACATCATCGACGGGGAGGAGGCGAGCGATGGCGAATTTCCGTTCATGGCGGCGCTCGGCTACCCGACGGAGGATGAGGCACAGAACGTGAGCTACCGGTGCGGGGCGAGCCTGATTTCGCCCAACTTTCTGCTCACCGCCGCCCACTGCATTCCGACGGCCGATCGGCCCACGGTCGCTATACTCGGTACGAACAATCTTGCCCCGGGGAACCATGGCGTTGTGGTGGCCATTAAGGTAGGGGAGCTCAAGTGTGGCGCGCGTGCGAATAGCTAAATTATCGCGTTTTTTTTTTAATTTATTTTAGGCATTCTTTCCGCATCCGGAATACCGAACAAATCGTAACTACCATGACATCGCGCTGATCCAGCTCGAAAGACCGATTGAGAACGAACCGGACGTAAACCCTATCTGCCTGTATGACGACCCGAATGATCTGCCAAAGGATACGGTCCTTACGGCTGAAGGCTATGGCATCATCGATCTCGACCGTGCGTGAACCATCAACTTCACCCCTTCGAAGCCTTCGTGCACTGACTCTGTTCGCTTTGCTCCGCTCCCACACAGGCAACGACCGTTCGAACCAGCTGATGAAGGTGAACCTGACGACGGTACCGTGGCAGACGTGTAATCAGACCTTCGCCGACAGCAACCTGCTGAAGAACAATCGCAAACTGCCGCGGGGTATTGTGGCGACGCAGTACTGCGTGACGGGGCGGGAGAACGAGGACACGAAGGTGGTGGGCGACACGTGCCAGGGCGATTCAGGCGGACCGCTCCAGATCCTCGACGATGGCAAGTACAAGCTCGTCGGCGTGACTTCGTTCGGCAATGGATGCGGCAGCAGCACGCCTAGTGTGTCGAGCCGCGTTGCGGCCTACATCGATTGGATCGAGAACACCGTGTGGGGTTGAGGGATAACGAGAGGGAGAGAAAGAGAGAGAGAGAGAGAGAGAGAGAGAGAAAGAGAGAGCTGCTGCCATGTGTTTGATGTGTATGATTTACTGACAGGACTATCAACTGACGAGTGAGAATGAAACCCTACGGACTTGGAGTACACTGAAGAAATACGGAACTTGACTGCAAACGAATGTTTGTCTTTTTTTTTGGTAATTTTAGCGTTTGTAAAGAATTTTTAAGCCAATATCGCGTACCACCCGTTCGGAGCTGTCGTTGCGGAGCCTGCCAAATGTCCAGCTTGTAAGAATAATCCGAATATCTCTCATTCCCGCTCCCGGTGTGTATTGAACAATAGACTCAGGCTTAAAAGTACGCACCAAACTTGCGTGCTACACGATGCATGCACCTCGCCATCGAAGCAATGTATGTGGACGAATAAATATTAAGCTCAATTGCGAATAAATTAACAACGCCGCGTTTGCTATCTGGTCCAGTAGATCGCAGCACTTGCAAACGTACGATTATTCTTCCCCCGGGTCGCATGCGCTACCGGGATGGGTAGCAGGCAGTGTGATCATGAATTTTGTTTGTCAAGACTTGCTAGAAACTCGTTTTTCTAGGTTTTTTGCTCAAGCGTACTGCGCCTGCAACCGGTTGCTATCAACCAGACAGGATTGCTCCGCGCTCATGTTTTGGCTTTCCAAGCTTCATCCGCGTGACGCCGATGACACATTGGAGCAAACAATTGGTTTTGGCCTCCTGCCACAAACAATCATCTCGTTTCTACTTCCATTTTTTTGTGCGCCTTCCTGGGTCGCGTTTCTTTAGCAAAAGGTCGGTCTGGGAGCATCGCAAAACGTAAATAGCCCCGTTTTGAATGCCCCGGCTCCATGATTACACTGATGTACGGTGTCGTACATTCCATTCGCTCGGAACAAATCTCGACCCCGTCGCAACTAGCATTTAATCAGGCTCAGGCGTTTGTTGTTTACGATAGGTCCGGTTAATTATGCAACAATATTCTGACGAAGAAGTTCTTTTAACGACGAAAAGAAAGAACAAAAAACCCATTACGGCCATTACGTCGGGATATGAAGTGCGGATTGTCGGAATCTAAGAAAAAGAGGAGAAGTATAAGAACAAACATTTTTGCGTGTGCGCCGATAAGTGTTTTTCTAAATTGTAAATGAATAAAAAATAGCTTTCACTGAGCACGATTCTTGAAACATAAAAAAGACTGGCTAATGTAGGTTTGATTATTTAGATTTCGTGTACTCTGGATGTAAAATTCGGCAGAACTACGAAAAATCAAGCATATATTCATATCTACAATATGAAACATTCCGATCAAAAAGCGTTAATGCAAAAATAACTGTTCCGAAGAGGAAAAGGTTATGTTGAATATTCTGCACAAAAGGATCGGTTAAAAGGATTTTGTTAGTTAGACAACATTCAAAATGTGTTTATCACAGCAGAAAAACTGCAAGATATGTAAATGTATGCTATATATCTTTCACCAGCGATGAAGGTTACTTTACCGAATCGTTTACGATTTATTCCAACGATCTTTTCCTCGAATTAGAAAGATCAAAAAGAACAAAAAACATGTCGTCAGCCGATGAAAATGTTAATATAAATAGAAGAATCGAAAATAAACGAAAAGATTGGCCTCTACTGTCAGTAGATCATACTAGAATGCGGACCGTTTCTTATTAGTGGCACGTTTATTCCACAGTCGAACATCACTGCTGGTGAGCATAGCAGCATTAGCTTCTGCTTACTACCACTGGCGTAATAACGAAGTGATGCTGTGCGCAGTAGGTTGTTCAGTTGGCGCAGTACTGCGGTTTCTGTGTTTAGCTGTTCGCTTGTAGCGACGCCGTGCTCCAAAGAAGGTTCAAAATAATATTGTCAACATTAACGCTCTCGAAAAGCTACCGACAATTCGTCTTCCAAAGCAGTAGAACAAGTTTGAAGCGGCGAGTACATTAGATGCTGTTTCAAACCGGAATAAATTATTAGATCGAGTCGTGATCTCACATCACAAATCGCCTGAGCTATTTCGCGTTCCGGTGTGCACGATCGCAATACCGATCGATTATCTCGGTGTAACCGTGTCTGAAGCAGTCTCTAGATCGACGTGAAAAGTAGCTCAGTTCGAACAGAATCTTTCAAAACCGCGGTGGTGTCACCTGAGCAAAAAATAGGACCGTACTGTCAATTTCGTTTACATGACCGAAAATTACACAAAAAATAACAACTGCATTTAGCCAAACTGAGCTATCGATCAAAATCACGGCGATAAGATGGCTACACGTCTAGAGACTGCTTAACGGACAGCGATCAGCACGCACGTTTAAACCACTCAAACCCTCTTCGCTTTCACTGTGTGCGTGTGCAGGCACCTGCTAAGTTCAGTGGAATTGTTTACATCGAAAATTGGCCTTCTCTCAGCTGTGTGTGGGGAGGAGGCACGCTGCGCTACAACACTTGCGCACGAAAGAGTCGGAAGAGTTGGCGTGCAGGCCCGATCCGACAGTTGACAGCGGAAATCTTCAAGGTGATTTAACGGAGTACAAGTTGTTCGGATGGCACGTTTTCTCACTAATACTTACGTTGTACGTACCGCACGCTTCGCAACAAAACAAATCTCCAGATCCAGCCAAAAAATAATAATGGACGAATTGGTGATTGTAGCTTGCATTCTTACTGGAGGAAATGAATATTAAAACCCGAATCGATCACTGCGTAAGGAAAACGAAGCTGAATTTACTTGCATGTCAACAATTTGATCGCAAGTGATTGCTGGTTGTTTTTCAAAGAAACACTATTACTATTACACGAACCACTTTACGATACTAGTCTATAAGATATTCTAGATCAAAGTGAAATCGAATTAACATGTGTTTGTTACGATTCCAACACTAGGGTTTGTTTTGATCTGCAGCAGAAACCTTGGAAGCCATGTTCGACGCCGATACCTTGAGTTTTCGACGCCATCAGCGGGTCGGGAACCTGCTGACACTGATGGTGCTGGCGATGATGGGCTGCAGTGTTCTGTGCATGACCTCCGATCAGATCCAGCTTGAACCAGACGATATTATGTATGGTAGGTGGCAATGGCTCCCAGATTCGCCGCGATCTCCGCTTCGAATGTGACTGATTAGATGGTCTTATTTCTCGACACTCCAGAGGGCGATCCGTGTGTGATGCAAAACCAAACGCGCGGTATATGTCGACCGGCCAACCAGTGCACCTGGGCAATGCAGAAACCCTGGCCGATATCCGAGTTAGTGACGTGCTCGTTCAACATGTCGCTGCCGATTGTTTGCTGCCCGGTGGGACACGACACGCGCAGCGTGGGTTTGCCGGTGGCCAAGCGCATCAGCGAAACGCAGTGTGAGCAGTACCCGAACTCCACCTCCCTGTCGGATCACATCCTCAACGGGGTCGTCGCACAGTTTGGCGAGTTCCCGCACATGGCGGCTCTCGCGTACGACGCACCGAAAGGCGAAGAGTCCGACGGGCCGCACCTGTTCCTGTGCGCGGCGAATCTAATCTCCCCGCGCTTCCTGCTGACGGCCGCCCATTGTCTCAAGGATCGGCCGTCCTTCGCACGGCTCGGCGTGATCGAGCTGCAGCCGGTACGGACCGTCGATCCGCCGCTCGACATCGCGATCCTGAACCAGACGCTCCACCCGGACTACAATCCCATCACGTACCATAACGATATAGCACTGCTCGAGCTGGCGGAACCGGTCACCGGCGATTTGCCCTACGTCGACCCCATTTGCCTCTACACGAGCGTGGATACGCTCGACACCAAGCAAACCCTCTCGGTGCAGGGCTGGGGCACGCAGCTTCCAGGCGATGTTGAGCCGGCGAAACGCCTCATGAAGGCGAACGTTACCATCGTCAGCCGTGAGGAGTGCCGCAGCCTATTGCCCCCGAGCAGACGCACCCGGAACGGTCTCCATCAGGGGCAGCTGTGTGCTCTAGGGCGCGACGAACGCAAACAAACCGTCACCGACACCTGCAAGGGCGATTCCGGTGGTCCGCTAGAGCTGGTCGTCGACGGACGTCACTACCTGGTCGGCATTACCTCCACCGGGTTCAACTGTGGATCGCCAATTCCGGGCATCTACACGGAGGTGGCACGCTATCTCAACTGGATCGAGTCGATCGTGTGGCCGAGCACGTAACTCTTGGAAGGCTCGCCACACGCGCAACCGAGTGCCATAATGGACGCGCGACAAATTTTAATTGCTTAAGTTGGCCCGGCTGGACGTCAAACGTCCAACATCTCGCTCGCTGTGTTGTGAACGATAGCTCGCGCTAGCACACAGCTCTGTGATCATATGTTCGGTGATTCCTTTCTCCCTATTTGCTTGGAATACTCAGTGGCCTAGAATTTTCATCACTAGGTAGCTCACAGTAACAGGTAGCTCGTACGCAGGGTGGAGTGCTTTTGGAGCCTGGCGATTTTAATAAAATAAATATGAGTATAACTTGTACGGCGTGTTTCATTCCAACAGTCTTCCGCTGTTTTGGAGGTGCAACTTCCTTCGACAGTGATCGTGAAAGAAAATGCCGGAACCTCATACTACAAGGCTTCTTTGCTCTGAAAGCTGCTAGAACATTCGTGCTATGGAGGTTTCTAATCCACTCAATAATTCTCAACTGAACCAGATCTTCTGTACAAAGCAGCTATTGAGTATTATTTGCTAGTACAATTTTATACGTACTTTTCGCATGAAATAGACGCCTCGACCTCGAATTACTTGATACGAAATAATTTTCGGGTTATTTTGTGACGATCGAAATTAGATTTTTAAATTTACACCGCGTCGTTTTGGTTCTGCTCATGCTTCCCAAGCAATTCACGAACAACAACGACAGAGGGAAAGCTGGCTAGTGGGAGAGTCTCAGCAAAATAAACTCGCAGCCCGCTGATGGTATCAGCCTTTCGATCGCACCAACTCCGCGAGTTCAAGGATTCCGTGACGCAAGACGCGCTCAAGGCGTCGAATGCAAAAGCGCTCTGGAATCGCTGTTGACCCAATGCGACGCGGTTGGGAGTGCAAAATGGGCAGTCGCTTGCGTGTGTGGTTGTGTTAATTTAGCGCACATTTTGTGTGGACATTTAATCGATCCATTCCCTTTCGCAGCAATGCTCCGCAACGTAATGTCTTGAAAGAAAGGGAAAAAAGCTGGAGTCTTGAAAATCCAGTTTTTTCCGGAGATTTGACTCACTGGATACATACGGGTGGGTAATATCTGTGTTTGTGTGGATCTCTCACGCACGTTTCCTGCATTCCCCGGTAGCGAAATCGGGTGACGCTGCCGCCGAGTAGTATCCCAGGCGTCGAACGACGCCTTTAATCACCAACACAGCCTCCGACGCAGCTTAGTTTCGTGCGGTGTTTGGTGCCGGTAGGTGTTGCTGCCGTGGTGTGCGCTCGCACCACGAGTTGAACCGCATTAGACGAAGGGGGAAAAGCGCGTATCTGGCCCTGTCAGCCCTGGCAGAGCAAATGTCAAGTGTGCGGTGTCGAGCCGTGGCGATAACAACCGACACAAAGCATCGCGCATCCGTACGAGCTGTGCAGACTCGAGAGCGTCTAGTCGGCGATCAGCAGCCTGCTCCACGATGGGTCGTCACCACGCGATGAAATGGATGCCGTCGGTGTGGATCTTGCTGCTCGCCAACGCCACGATCGGCTCCGTCCTGGCCACCGAAACCATCTACCCGCCGGAAAGAGCCCGCTACGGTAAGTGTGACGTTCGCCAACTGCTCAATCAACTGCCTCCTCGCCAGTCAATCGCCAGCGTAGCGTCACCGATCAGCGATCTTTCTGGGTGCCGACGAGGAAACCCGAACCGGTTTCGGTGACGGAACTCCAAGGTTCCTGCTGGGCTCTGTCCAACTCGACTCCAAAACCTGTCTCGCAACACGAGCAGGAAGCGGCGAAGACGCGCGGTACCAGTGTCCTGGCTCTACCTCGGTGGTTGTTCACCATTTCTACCGTGGAGTGTGTGCCCGTGTATGTGTGTGTGTGTGTGTGTGTGTGTGTGTGTGTGTGTGTGTGTGTGTGTGTGTGTGTGTGTGTGTGTGTGTGTGAGTGTGTGCACGGCCTACACTGCGCCAAACGGAAAATCGGACTCTTAACAAAAAAATAAGTATCCGTTTGTAGTAGCTCTTTGCGGACTTCTTTTGCATGTCCGGAACAAGTCAAAACTTGCGAAACGAATGGAAAAATTTTTCACGTCCAAGCGGAAAGAGTGGCTAAAGCTAGAATTTTGGAACCCAAAACGAAAACATTTGGTCCGCAATTGAAGTTTGCCGATGGGTAGGAAAATATTAAAAAGAACAAATTTATAAGTGTCAAAACAGCTTGAAGTTAGCTACACGGCCTATGTGCTTATCTCAGGAAGCTAACGAAACACTTGGAATCGAAGATCCCCGAGCTTCTAGACCTCCTCCAGGCCTTTAGACATCTCAACCCAAAACACGTCCGCACTTGCGCTTGATGCACTGTACGCGCGGTGGTTAGCAGAAGTTTACCGCACTTGACGGAGCAGATGCACCGAGAAGCCACGCATCTTTCACACCTCGAAACCCAGTGGTTCTCTTCCCGGGGAATCCGGTTTTGGCGGCTGAGCAAAAGAGGTGGGGGAAAAAAATGTAGCTAACAACGAGGAAGCGCTTCAGAAAACCCATCATCCCAACCTGCTCCACGGTGGGAATCTCCGTACATTTGGGTTGGAGAGCAGGAAAAAAGAGATCGAGCCAACGGGGCGCATGTGTGTGTGTTTGTGTGTGTGGAGGCGGGGATTTTACGATCGGTTTGCTGGTTTTGGTGTTGGTGATGTCAACACGTGCCTGATAACGATCGCTTATCGAGATAGCCCGAGCCCGAGCTCGGCAGATCAAGATCAGGAGCTTGGAGCGCTCTCGCCCCGCCCGGAGGAGAATCAAACGAAGAAGAGGAAGAAGAAGAAAAACGTTAATAAACGTTCCACGGAAACGAACACACAAAAACAAATAAATAAAAAACAGAAAAACAACAAACCGGTATATTAGCAACCGCCCGCGGGTGCTAAGTGCAATCGTAGAGAATGTGTTAACGAGCAGGTTCTCGCACCGGACGCGTGCGCTCGTGTGTGTCAATCGGCGTTGGAGCGATCAGGCTTACGGGCACAGGCGCGCAGGTTTGCTGCAGTGAGTAGCAGCGGAGACGGCGTGCGAACCGTACGTACGTATGTGCGTGTTAGGCGACGATACGAGCTCGCACCCGACCGGATGGCTTGGCGAACATGGCGAACGCTCCGTCCATCGTTCGTTCCGGCGCCCGACGACAGCTGCCTGCCGCCATTGCCGCCATTGTTCTGTGCGCGCTGGTGCCGCCGGGTGCCGTGACCGGTCACGATTATTCATCGGATTTTTCCTTTCCCACCGACTCCAATGCACGCTACGGTTAGTTTCAGTGCGAGTGTGCGAAAACAGTGCGGTCTTTTTTTTTGTGGGTTGGGAATGACGTTGTATCAAACGTGCTTGATTGGACCAAGCACCGTCCGTCCGGTTGTAGATGTTGCAAACGCAATCGATGACGCACTTGCCGTCGCTTCCCTGTTCGTTACGGTCACAGCAGTTAACCTTGACTCACTGTGCTTCTCGTTATCTTCCAGAGAACGACCCATGCAGCCTGACAGGAGCGATGCCCCGGACGGGCATCTGCCGGAAGGCGGCCGACTGCCCGATCGGCATCCGCAGCAAGGGCGAGCGGTGTGAGTTCAGCGGCAACGACGCGGTGGTCTGCTGCCCGACCAGCGAAACCTCCATCAACCGGTACGGTGCACGCATCGCCAAGCAGGAGTGCGAAAACTTCGACCGGCACGGACACTCCAACCTGACCGACCATTTGACCGGGCGTCGGTTTCTGGTCGAGCTGGGCGAGTTCCCGTTCATGGCGCTCATCTCGTTCGGCGGCGAGGACAACGAGGAGCTGAAGTGCGGGGCGACCCTCATCTCCAACCGATTCCTGCTGACTGCGGCCCACTGCACACGGCAAAACATTTCGTTCGTGCGGTTGGGCATGGTCGACACGAACGACAAGGATGCGTCGGTTTACCGCGTGCGGCAGGTGCTGGTCCACGAGGAGTACAAGGGCCGCCGCAACGATATTGCACTGATCGAGGTGACCGAAGACATCACCACCAGCCGGTTCGTGCGGCCGATCTGTCTCAACACCGAGCTGGTCGACATTGGGCCCTCCGTTAACCTCACCATCATGGGCTGGGGCATCGATAATGACAGTAAGTATTGATTCGCGTCGAACTGGGATCCATCCAGACTATCTTGGAAGACTATCTTGGAGCTGTGCATGGAATCTCAGTAAGAATAATTCGCATTATATTACACGCTATAAAAATGATCGCTTCAAAACTGACGTGTTCATTTCTGCTGTGACAGGTGCTAAGTGTTGGGAACGCGTTTTTATATCAAATGTAGAAGAAATCAGGAGATCAATTTACAAATTTGGTCCTCACACATTCGACATGACATTGCTTACATATTTCCCTTAAACTAAAACCAGCCTTCGTACTTTCTTTCCCCACCTTTGCAGATAATCAAACCAACGTCCTTTATAAAGGAACAGTGAATGAGATACCGCTCAACGTGTGTCGGAAACGTTTCCGAGACCTTTTCTTCAGCAACACTATCAGCGAAACCCAAATCTGTGCGCTCGGTGAAAAGTATATGAACGGGACGACGGACACCTGCCCGGGCGATTCGGGCGGTCCGCTCGTGGTCACTATCAACGAAAAGCCATACCTTGCCGGTGTCGTATCGTACGGTATCACCTGTGGCCAAGACATACCAGGAATTTATACGCGTATTACCCACTATCTCGATTGGATCGAACAGCACGTTTGGCCCAACCGCTTTTAGGAGAAATATGCACTTCAAATGTACATAAAGAGGACGAGGAAGAAGATAGGAGGTAACGAGTTCAAATGTGTGGTGCTCAACTAAGAGAGCATGCGTTAAAAAATATCCAGTTGTTTCGATTGAAATATCTGTTTCAATAAACACCGGAACACTCAAAACTGAAATTTGTGGTGACATGAATAGCGCTTTCCGTCATGTCGTCGACATTCCTAATATACTCAAATGCTTTATTTTTTTTTTTCAATATACCAACACCTCTCTTCGATTTTGTCATAATACCATAAGAGTTGAAAGAATGCTAAATAATTCACGATGTGATGTACAGAGTTAATAACTCAGAGTTGCAGAATCTAAATTAGCTGATCAGTTGGTTTGTTGAAGACTCGAAGAGCAGGTTTTGATATGAAATAAAACTAGCAAGAGAAATCGTAATGCGAACAAAAACTCGAAAATGAGACATTACATTTGGTCCTTATGGAATAGGGACTATCAGAAATATTATATAGGGTAAATGCACCAATTGTTGTGCTAGCACCAATTGTTGTG
>KI915062.1:278837-309596 GCA_000473445.2 Anopheles farauti
GTGGGTTAGGAAAAACGCTATAACTTTTGATTTACGAGCTCAATCTGCAAAATTCAACAATGAAAATGTAAAAAAAACTTGTGTCTACCATTAACATCTTAGTTCGTAAATTTTGGTTCAGTGGATTTTGTATAATTAAGTTTTTCGTGAAAACGCTGTACAAACTCGTCCATAATTGGTGCACTTACCCTACGATAAAATACCAGTAAAGTAGCTTAAAATCCATGAAATGAACAACGTATTTCATTCATCTACAATAAAATTTTATAACTTGTGAAAAATTTTGGAAAATCGATAGAATATTGTAAAACTACGTGGCGTGCAATATTAGCTAACAGTGAGAATTTTATCCTAATCACTGAAAAAGACCAAAAATAACGTCCGAATTACATCTTCCGGTTAATCGAGTTGTGTGACAGTCGACGTTGAACTGTTAACCCTATTTAACGCAAACAGTGTTCCGATCAATCGAGGCGATGCTAGCCGAGTTATGTATGCCACAGTTTTTTATGAGTAAAAAAATGCGCATAAAAACATCATAAAGGACTTGAAACAAATTTGCTTCAAATCTTAATTGCAGGTAAGTAAATAATGATTTCAAATTCGTTTTACCTTCACAATAAAACGTTTCTTTTGTCAACAACTTCGTTCCGTTTGTCAACAACGGTTTCTGTTGGACAATAGAGGTGTTTCAGGAATATTTTGTGTTTTGATTGTATATGTCAGGGTTAAGACAGCGTTTTGACAGCTATTCAAAGTAGAAATGTAAACGTATCAATATGTCAAACTGTTGTGCTATGATGCAAAGCAGCTTCCGAGACGTAAGGATTTTTACCAGTGGTAACGAATGCAGTTAGCAGCTATATCTTATTCTAAACATAAAGTACCCAAACCGCCAAAAAAAGCCTAACCTAAACCAAGTGTGCGACAATAGTGCGACGCTTCAAGTTTCTGGTGATCAGCGTCATGTCGTCGGTGAGATTTATTTAACAATTTGTAGCTTTTATATCGCACGGAAACGATACATCCACCCGTAATGGCATGAGTTGTTAAAGAAAAACAAAAGGACATATAGTGTGGTTTACGAGTGCAAGCACTCAAGTAGATAATTTTCCTTTATTTTAGAACAAGTAAAAACATACGCTTCTACGCCGGCACGGGCCGTGGCGCAAGAAGAAGAAAAAATAAAATGCATTCAAATATGTGCGGGCTGCAACGTTTTCGTTTCGTAGTTGTACGCTGTTAACGTATCGTATTGTTTCGTCTGTCGGGTTGCTTGAAGCATCGGTAGAAATTCGTTTCGTTTTTGTGGTGCCATGGTGAGCCAGGTAGAATGCGTACCGGTCCGTACGCGCTAGAAAATGTGACGAACTGTTGACTTTGTCTTCACCATGCCGTGTTGTGTGCGTGCAGCAACGCGTTGCTTGTAAACCACTATCTTCACGGCTGCCGGAGCTCCCGTTTGCGGTTTACTAATCGTCTCTATCGTTTTAGGGATCGGTTACCACCGGGATCGGCTTTACTATCAGTCGCCGGCGATCTTCTAGCGAGTGGTTCCACGAGCGTCCTGTCCATGGTTTCTGCTTATAGATGACGATGGAAAGAGAGAAAAAAGGGAAGGAAGCGAACGCGTATGAGCAATTAGTGGAAAGAGCATAGTCAGGAAGCGGGCAGTACCAGTCAATTAAATAGCACTGTACAATTGTGCACTTGGTGGCTAGGTTAGGGATTGCGAATAAGCGTAACGAAAGGTGAAATGGAAACAGAACATAGGGCGTGTGGCGCAGAGAGTAATGTTCATACGTTCTGATATGAACTTAATTTCGAAGAGTACAAATAGCTCCCAATCGTTGTTAGTAGTAAACCTTTAACTCAATGTAAAGTTCGTAACAGTTCGCATGAAAACATCAAGTTCGGTTTTATACACACAGGATGCGAATATTTAACATTTGCCATAGATATCTTACAACATTGTACAAACAATGGCAAAACAGAATACTGCATCATACGTCGGATGTTTTACAACATGTCGTCTAAAGGGTATTAATAGCTGGAAATACTCTGCCATCGTAAAACTACGGGACATTCGGAAGTGGTGCTTAAATTATGATACACAAGCACTGCACAGTCCCCGCCTGCAGTGAACGGATGATTGTAATGCTTTAGAAGGTTATTTACAGCAGAAAGTTAACCCACACTCACACTAATTTTCAGTTGAAACTGCAGATGCGATCGCTGTTTCGTTTCGCTGTACGTGTGTGCGTCCTGAAGCAGTGAGTGTAGCGTTAAGTGACGTGGAATAGCGAGGAGGTGGAGGTGGATTTGCGTAATTAGTATGCGTCTTCTTGGCCGGTGCCTTTCAGACTGCGTCTCTACTTCTCTCGGATAAATACACAACAGACACACATACACAAACGCACCACGTACGCACAAAATAGATGGAAGCGGATAACGATCCCGACACCGAAAACCTTCCCAACAATGTATGCGAGAACGGGAGAGAACTCTTTATGCCGTTGGGTTAATGAATGGATGGAGCGCGAATTACATGCGTCGGTTTTGGGTTGACGCTGCTGTGGCATTCCTCACCTTGAAACGTTGTGGCCGGCTGGGGGAAAACTTTGACACAAACTGCATACCCGTTCCCGTTCCTTCAAATTGAATCGTTTTCCCCACCTCTCCCTCCCCGTGAAAGTACCCATCAAATATTAAGCACCGAGTGATGCTTTTCTTCTATTTTCCATCTGCTCGTTCTTTAGGCTAAGCTTATCTAGCGAGTTGTAAGTACAATTATCTTCCTAGAGGGCAGCGGTGACGCGCTCACGCATGCCGAGGAGAAGTTGAATCCTATTCCTACTGGGGGAGAGTGCTATCAATCTTGCTTTGGTGATGCAAACGGCTGATTTGGGATGAAGCCAGGGTTCTTTACGGATGGCGCAAGGGGGCGAAAGGGCGACCGCTGTCCGCTTCACCTGACACCGGACCGGTTGCGAAAGGGGAATGGGTGATTTTCTAAGAGGTATCTCTGGCTTCCTTTTGTCACGCACGATGGCGATGTTGGGTGCTGCTGCGGCTGAGCACGAACAAACCACAAAAACACACGACCACATGCACACACAGACTCGAATCTCTATCCGGAGTGGGAGGAGAGTGACAGGGGGATCGGCTGCTGCTGTTGCTGCTGCTGCTGCTGGTGGTGCTGGCTCCAGTAGGCATCCAATCCCGCATGGGCGTAGAATTCGTTCTGCAGAAGCCATCCCAACATTTTTCCCCGCCATTCCGTGCAAAGCGGAATAATGGAATCGCGAACAATTCGGATTAAGCATGTAGGAGGGTAGAGAGGGGGGAGAGGGGCAGGGGCGAAAGGGGCAAGGGGGTTCGCAGAAAGTGTGAAATAAGTGTTGGGCAGTTGGTTAGAGACGGTGTTAGAGGACACCCAGCGGAATAGAGCGATACAAACCGGCGGAGGGAAAACAGAACGTGAAGATCCATGGAGCAGGGAGGGAGGGAAGCAGTAGTGAGTGAGAGAGAGAGAGAGAGAGAGAGAGAGAGAGAAAATGGTGGAAAAAGCGTACCATGCGCCAAAGTGGTACCGAAAAGGGGGAAACAGTGTAAGGTGAGAAAGGGGAAAAAAAGAAAAAAAAATATGGAAAATAATAAAAAAAAATTAATTCTTTGATTGCAGACGCAGCAGACCAGACAAAGACAGTGAGGGAAGGGCCGTCACGAATGCCTGCGGGAGTGGCCGTTGCACCCGGACCGCAACCCTTCCAACGTCCTCCCAGCGTTGGTGCGTTTGTGTTCGTGTGTGTCTGTGCGTGTGCCAGGGGTTGGGGATTTGATTACAACGCCGGTTCGGTTTGCGACATCACGTCGGTGTCGGCGACGTCGGTGCCAAGCGTGTCGGCCGGCTCGACCCGATCCATGCTTACCGGTAGGCACTTGCAGGCGCTGCGATCGTAGTGCGAGCCGCTGGTGCACTCCTCGTTCCGCGGCAGGCAGTCGCAGCTGCACGTGGCCGGGTTCCACTGTTTCAGCTGGCGCTCCTGCAGGCACCGGTTCCGATCGTCGACGTTGGTGCACTCGCAGCGGCAGTTGTTCGGGTTGTACAGCTGGCGCTCGGTGCAGTCGGACTCCTTCACGCGGCACTGGCACTTGCACCGCATGTGCTCCTCGACCGGGACCACCTCCCGATGGTGGAACCGGTCCTTCTTCCCACTCCGGTACTCCAAGATGGCGACCTGGAAGGGATGGCAAGCGAAGAAATAATAAGACAAAAAAAACGATCGCATTTTAGCGCCAGTATCCTGGTCCTGGGCCTGGTTCTGGTTCTCCTCATCCACCGCAAATCCTACCTTGTAGAGGATGGTTCGGTTGGCGACCGGTTCGCAGACGAGCTGGTTGGTGTTGCAGCAGCCGCTGCAGCGCTTGACGCGCGTGCACGTTGGGTAGAAGTAGAACCGGCTGCCGGTCAGGTTATCGGGACGCAGGCTGACCAGCTGCGATTCGGGCTCACAGGCGGCCGGTACCGGATCGACACCGATGTCCCGTCCGCTGTATTCTGCGCGGTAAAGAACAATAAACAAAACGCGTAAGCCGAGTTGGTCCTAGCGAATAGAAAGCGCATGGAGAAAAGTGACCGTGGAGAGACTCCGAGTCGTGTGGAGCCCGGGATGTAAGAGCGCTCCGTAACTGCTTGCATTAAAATGTTCCGTTTCACCTAGCGTCTAGCGTCGCACTAATGCCTGCCCCTGTTCGCTAATTCACTCTCCCAACACACAGAACACCACCGAAGACGAGCGTAAGGGAGTGCTGCGCGAGTTCTGGCACACGCTATCGGTCAATCCGATCCTGCTGCGACCAATGCTGACGTCGGACGCGCAGCTGGAATGGAAGGGCCGGCTTGTGAGCGGGCGCCGGACCATCATACGCTTCCTGCGCCAAAAGCAGCGTTCTGGCAAGCTGCGCGGTCACACGTTCGACACAGCACGGCTGTGGAATCCGTCCGCCGGAAGTGGCACGCTCCTGGTGGATCATCTCAGGTACTAATGGCTACGGCTTCCGTATGCGTTGCTTTACGTCTTACGGAGAAATTTCTACGCATTTGTGGACATTCATGTCATTTTTCTAAATCGCGCACGTTTTCACGCACGAAGCTTTCGGCCAGTTTGGTTGGGTGTTTTCAATGTGTAAAAGTGACGTTTTAAAATGGCGACGTTTGGTGCGAGTAGTCTGTTAGGTTCTAGCTTGCGTTAGATGAAGGATCTCCATGTTGGATGAATGTTTCAATAATCGAATGTCTCTTTCGCTTCACGCAGTTACACAACACCCGCTGAGGAAACGGAACGATCCGCTGACCATGGCCCACAGGTGGATAATTCGCCAGCGAGCTTGGAACAATCATCGACTCCATCCACGTCCGGCACCAGCACGTTGGAGGTAACACCGCCGGCAGCGGAAGAATCAGCGGACGATGGGTTTCGTACGCCTCCAGCCGGCAACCAGCCGCCCACACCGCCCAACTACCAGGCGCTGTATCACGGCAAACCGGTTCGCGATAGCGACGACGAATCCGACTCCTCGTCTTCCACCGGCGAAGCGCGTGACGACAAACGAACGATGCAAACGAGCGATGAGGACGCGGATTACGGCGAGCGGCGGTCACTGCAAGCCACCGGCAAGCGGGTCGACCACCGCGGGAGCTGCTCATTCGACCGGGCGGAAGACACGAGGGTAGGGACCACCGCCGTCCAGCTGTGCCTGTCCTACCGGGTGCACAATCGGACGCGCATGCCACGCTACACGCGCATCGTGTACGATTTTCCGCAGCGCCGCAGCGAACGTAGCGCCGTCCGCCGGCGGTTGCTGTTCAGGACGGAGGAGCAACCGGTGCGCACGGTTCCGTACGGGCAGGCGGATGTCGCATCGCCCGCGGAGCGGCTCCCCGTACCGCCCGGCACTCCGATCAAGCGTCGCCGAAACGTGTCGATGCCGGCCGGTGCCACCGAGCCCGTGCCGGTACGGGTACAGCGCAGACGAGCAACGACGCCGCAACTGGTTGCCAGCAGCAGCGGTGCCACCGGTATCATCCGCCTGGGCAACGGTTCGCCCGCGGAGCAACCGAAGCCGGCCGAACCGACGGCCACTAAAACGCGGCCGGCCGCCGAAAGCAAACCAACCCCATCACGAAGGCATCTGAGGTTTTAAATTGTCTGCGCGCTGCCGGCGTTTCCTGTTACCCCAGCGACCCTGGCAATGAAATCATGCTTCGAAACGTTTACTACGGTTGTGATGCATTAGCATAATCGAGATTGGCGTCATCTTCCATCACCTACAACGAACACGTGTGTGTAGCACCGGACAAATGCTTCCAATCCGCGGGTGTGTGCTTTGTTTGCTTGTTTTTTTCTTCCCTCCCATTGTACCGTGACTTGCACCAAAGAGACTTTATTATCCTTATGTTTACGAACGTTATTCCACTGTTGACGGACTCTCTTCTTCTTCTTAATTGGCGTAACGACCGAATTCTCGGTCTATGGTGGTTAGACCGAGACTAATCACCACAGCTGGTTAGTCACTCCTCGCTAGGGGGAGACAGTCCGAATGGAATCATGGTATCGGTCCTGTCGTCTAAAGGACCGGCGCCGCTACCACTACACCACCGGGCCGCTCTGATGTTGACGGACTCTCTACCATTTGTATTTTTTTCTTCTAATGATCGCAAACGACACGTTCGCGTTCGCGCATTGATTCATTCGAGAGCCAATGAGAGCAGCTTACTTATATCGATTTATTCATACTTAGTACTTAGTCCCATTTCGTGATACAGTCATCGTGATACCTATATTTTGATAGGGTTTTTTTATGAAGAGCATCACGAAACATTCATCCAATCGTCATCTAAAAACGGAGCGCCATATATTTATATTTTTTAAAAATTAAATTAGATGGACTAGATTTCGTTCATATTTTCCTATTTTTTTAAAATATGTTATGATCCCACCGGGAGTATTAATTTGACAGGCATGGTGATAAAGGCTGTTCGTATACAGGACTCTCCCTCCTTATCCCTTATTCTACGTACCTCCACCGTCCATGAAGACGCGCTGATCGATGGATTCCGGGTCGAGTAGGTTGAGCATTTCGGCGGTGGAGTTTAACTCTGACAGCTGGCGTGCGTAGTCGATCGAGAGCTGCAGATAACAGAGGAACAGATGTAGGATAGATTAGTAGACCCGAATAGGACCTTACATCGAGGAAAGGGACGTGATTCATTTGTTTTTTCTTTTTATTATATTTTCTTGTTTAGTTATAATTATTTTACAAAATGCTGTGAGAATACATTTTCCTTCCATTATCGTAATGAAATAAAGTCGTAAAGTCGTCGTATCTCGAAAGTGTTTGTTTTGCTATCGATGCACATGTAGAAACGTAAGGCTGTAGCTGTAGCAATCATTTTCAGCATGCAGGAATCAAACGTCAAGTTTGGCGCAGATGATGTGCATAAAAACTATCGGATGCAAAGCAGATTTCCAAACATCCTTTTATATTTTCTTCCGGTCGTATCGATAATCTTGTTCTGAGAAATCTCACACGAAGTAAGAATTTCAAACCCTAGAGAGATGACATCGCTTTACATCTCTCCGATTCAAGAACTTTCTACTAAAATTCAACACTGCCGTCAGTTTCTATGGGCATATTTGTATATCGAGCTGTCAAAAACTGTCATACTTATTTAGTAGTCGTGTAATCGGGTCTTCCTTCGAACAAATACCGATCGAATGTAGCTACACTCAACGCCTTTGCATGGAAGAAGAGCTCGTGCCCGTTTGAGGGTACAAATAGGTTACCGAAACGTTACCCACAGCTACCTTGGCCAACTTTGGACGATCTAGAGCGCTTTTATCATTGTGCAACCGGAGCAGATTATGAAAGCCGACATTGTTATCGTTCGGTTATCACTAATAGTTTGTATTACCGTCGTAGACTACAGCCCAACCTAGGTCCTGAGTCAGGTTCACCTGCATCAATGCGTGTGCTTCCGCGGTAGAGTACAACGTCGCATGACGAAAGTAATAAAAAATGTGTTGAGCTTCTTAACGCACGTTATCAGTTGGATGCATGAACGATTGGACGGAAGCTCTAGAGTTGAATGGCATGCGTGCACTACGATCGTTTGATATTTCCCAATGCTCCTCAATAGCCGCATACGGTCTAGGTACGGTGTGACTAATGGCGCTTCAATGCGATGCATCTCGCACTTGACCCGGCGCAAGGTGTGGGGTTTCCGCTGCTGTTCGGCCTCTTATCTTGCCAGCCATGCCAAGTACGTGTGCTGAACTGCGCTGCTGTATCCGTTACCGTGTCGGTGTACGGGAAAGATAAACAAAACATGGAACTTGTCAACAGACAGTAGGGCCAACCGTTCCCGAGCACGGTGGTTTTGATGCCCTTATCTTTAGTGGCGAGAACGAGAGAAACTACGGAGTGCCGACGGAGGAGCAGATTCCATTAAACGAACAAGTTGAACATATTTATAACTCCACCAGTTCAGTTGGGACGAGCTCTGTGGCAGACACATGAGCTGTGAGGATTGAACAATACGCACGACTAGCGCCTTACAGTCTTTATCTTGTCTTCCATCTTCAATTCGATCGATACTCGTCATTGCTATGTAAACACTCTAGCAAAACTTGGATCTAGAGCATAAAAAAAAAGTCTCAGCAGAAGTGATAGGCTTTGGCAAACGCAAGTGACACACGGAGATGTTCTTGTTGGATTGTATGCAAATTGTATCTTCGTCAGCGCTTTTTGCTACGCGGCGCACGCATTCGTCACTCGCGTGAACCAACACGGCCCGGCGGCGGCGGAGGGTGTGGAAATTATGTTTATCCGGTTTATGTTGCCTTTTTCTTTCGGGGTTGGATCCAACACCAAGCTAAACGCCACACGCATGACTCACGCGAATAAATGCGTCTGGCTGGCGGAGACACACTGGGAGCTTTGTGTACGTCCATTGGATTATGTGTTTATTAGATTTGCAGTATTACCGAATCCAAAACAACTCATTTATTGCAAATCTACCGCAAGAGCGTTGGGGAGGTGAAAGAGCCGCCGATTATAGCAAGTCGTTCGAAGAAAGTGATACAACCAGGAGATATTCTTGAAGAAATTAGATATCCAGAGAAGAGAGGGTACAGGAGATAAACGGACATTTTTAAGATTTTTTTTATATGCTAGTGGAGTATAAAAAGTTTTTTTTTTTGATACCACAATCGATACAAGTTTCCAATCATTCCAAATTTCTAACCAAAGTTTTTTACACCTATTTGTAAAAGCAAATCTTAGGTATGTGAGAAAGAAGCTCAGTAAGAAATCCAATCCGCAACATCAATCCAATGGGACGTCCCGAAATGTTAAAGCTTGGTTAAATGTTAAAGCTGCGAAATGCTAAAATTTCAATCTCACAAATCGTTTGATTTTAACCGAGTAGGTCAATTTACGGGGAGGAAATCCCCTGAGATTAAAAATGTCTGTCAGTACAAGGCACTGACAATACGGCTCAATATAGCCGAAAAAAATGTTAAAATAAAATAACAAATCGTTTGATTTTGCATACGTTTCTCTAGGTACGGCCCCATGCGATTCCCGAAAAAATTGTATTTAAAAAACTCACGTCCTGGAGGTAGAAGAAAAATATTGAAATGGTAAAACTAATGTTCCAAAAACAAAACGATCTTGAAGATTGTTTCTTGTTGTACATATCTATGCGGTCTAGATTGGTTAATAAATCCATTGTTGCGAATGTAACGACCCGACCAACAAAAAGAGGGATCTCGTCTTCGGGATTTTAGTTATTTTATTACAACAACGAACCAACGGCTTGGCTGGTCAGGCTGGCAAAGAAAGCTTCTACCGCTGTTTCGTCCTGAAACCCCTCCTCCTGGACAACTCAGCGCGCACCAACCGACGATGGCGCCCTCTAGTAACAAAATGAATCGAGCCCTCTAGCAAATTAATCATGGACGATCGCGCGTCACCAAATAGACATAATGGCTTCCTTGCGCTTTAGCACCGGTCGAGGAGTTGGTTTGGATTGGGTCTTCAAAACCCCTTCGGGTATCATTCCATGTCCCGATTTGCGGGGAATTAACAGTCTGCAGTTCGATTAAGTAATACGCCCACGCCGCCCAGATCGGTGACTCACAGATATTCAGCGTACGCGTCGGCATTCCAAGCTATGGAAAGCCAAAGGGAGCTTGGAATCCACACTCGAATGGCGCCGGCGCCGGTGACGGTGCGTCATCCACGGCTACCTGTAGCCGTAACATGCCCTCCCCCTGCTCCCCTGCTCCCTGCTCCCCTGCTCCCCTGCTCCCCTGCTCCCCTACTCACCCCATGAAATTCGTCCGAACCGTAGCCATACTGATCGTCCCACGCGTCACTTGCCTCGTCGTACCGGCGCCGGGAGGATTCGGATTCGCGTTTCTCCTTCGCCTGCGTTGCACGCGCCTGCTCGTACCGGTTGCTCATCTCGTCCGGGAAGATGATCGCGCCTGTTCGATCGCCCGACTGCTGGGCCATCGAACCATTCGGGAGGGCCACCAGCGACACTAGCGCCACCAGCGCCAGCACCAGTATCGTCCGCATCGTTCCGCACGGCTTCCGACCACGGTTTCCGCTTTGATTGGGCGTTCGGTCTGGACGATGCACTCGCGAAACGTTCTCAAGCTCTGCCGGTGAGAAAAAAAACAGGGAAGAAAAAGCGAAAATTAGTCGTGTGCCCTGGGCGGGGGGAGGAGAGAGTTGGCGGGTGGGTGGGTGGGTGGGTGGGTTTGTGGGAGGTAAGCGCGAGTAAAACAACAACGTTCGTTCCTTTGCGAAGGGCTACGCCCGGGGCGGCGAATCGAAGCCATCAATTCAGGCCGATCGGCCGACTCTAAAAATAAAAACCAACCGTAAAGCGTCGGTGGGCGAATGAGCGCGAGGCGCGCCAGAAGAACGAAAAGGGAAGTACCCCTTACCCCGTTTTTTGTACCGTCTATCGTGTAAGTGTCACAGACACCGTTCGCAGCTTTGCACCTTCCCCTGCCCCTTGTGCGAGTGGTTAGGTACTAGCGAAGAAAGTAGAACCTCAGGCACCTCGGGCACCTCAGGCACCGTAGGGCTAGCAGAACGGTCCGTTCTTCTGTCAACCATTAAAAACCTCACCGATTTCGGTTCAGGTTCACTGCCGTGACCCGGCTGTGTCTACGCACCGATGGCGAATCGGGTCGGCTCCGCACGTGTTCGGCGGCTGCGACCGCAAAATCCGGCTCGAAGGACCAAAACGGCCGCTTCGAAGCCATAGCTGCACTACCGGAACCCCGAGCCGACGATTCCCGGCCCATTTCTGTACCTTTGTCGAACGCTTTTGTGGAGCACACTCGCTTCGAGACGGTGTAGCAAATCGATCAATACAATGGGCCCCTGCAACACTTGAGGTCTTTAGGCTTTGGAGGGCCGCAAGTGGTAGCCACTCGTTAGGTTAGTTAGTCATTTTTTTATTTAAAAAGATTTTTTTTTTAACTTAAACTTACATCGCCAGATATTCGCGCTCGATCGAGCAAAGTCTGATCCCTAAGATTTTGGTAAGCGACTTTATCAGAGCAAGATATGCTGACGTCCAGAAACGTCCAACCATTCAAACGCACGTTGCCGAGAGCGTGCCATACACGGGGGAGCTTCCAGGGCACACGTGACGGGAAGGAAGCCACTTGAGCGTAAAATATTACCCTTTTACCTGTTTGCTTCCAACAAACAGTGTGACACAAACACCTTCTCAGAATTGGGAGCCTATTGGAATGCCTCAAAGAAACGAGCCCCTAGATTTTGATCTCTCTCTCTCTCTCTTTCTCTCTCTGCCGCTGTTGGTTTGGACGGAATGTTCTACCGCATCCTTCTTCGCAGCGACCTTGCGTGGGTTTGTATTATGCAAGTGAAATGCCACTTTCCGTACGAAGGTAGATCCGAATAGCCTTGGTTTTTTGCAAGCGTTGGCTTCAGTGCTAGCAGATATCTTAATCGATTTGTATTCCGATAAACCATTTAGCAATAACGTACGGCTCAAGAATATTAAAATCTAAGCGATCGGAAGTTCTTCGTACTAGGTTAGGTACGACACTCACTGCGCCGGGAATTCCCGATAGGAACGTAAATCAACGCCATTACACGTTGGGCCGCTGCTATCTCCTCAATATTTCATCCACTTCTAGCTTCCCGACTTGTTTTGATCGTGAATCTCGGACATTTGGTGCGTAAAGAGAATTGAAACACGAAAAAAAAAACAAACTTCGCGGAAGGCTCATAAACTTGCTCTCATCTTGTCCACCTAGGCGGGAGATAAAAATCGTCACCACGTGTCCCCGCTGATGTCACAGGCGCAGCAATCCGGATTTAATCCGGACCGGTGGTTTTTTTTTTCAACCCTTAATGATTCTTTTTTTTCCTATCTCTCTCTCTTTTTCTCTCTCTCTCTCTCCACCGGCAGCTAAATGGGGTTTCGCTTATTGCAGCGTGGTTCCCTGCCGTTCCCTAGTTCCTGTGGGCCGTCCGATGCGTGAGCGATGGCTAGCCGGACGGAAATTAATAGTCGCTAAATGAAACGGATTTGCCCTCACGCGGGTGTGCTAATTGGTACGGAGCCCGTTTCATCTGGTGCAGTGTTTGCTTTTATCTTAGCGCGTGGACAGTGTTTCGCCTTGCTATGGTCTCGCCATCTTTGAGGATGATATTTGGGGACACCAGGCGTCACCGATCGGCTCCGTTCGCTCTATTTTCGGACGCAGTTCCAATATCCGGACTTCCCGCGAACGAATTCTGGAACCCGCTGGAGGTGTCTCCACAGGGAGCTTGCAAGATCTCGCTAGGTTGCACAAAAAAAATATGCAACAACAAAATATGCCAAACCGGAAGCTGCACGGTGAGTCACCCATGCCAGTCAGCTGTCAGGGCTGGCGTTTCCGAAACCCTCGTCAGCGGCGTTGCTTGACTCATGCCGTTCCCGTGTGCGTGCGCAAGTTTGTGTTTTTGTTTGCCATCCATCCCGCGTGCAAGCTAGCACATAATCAAGCCGCTAGTGTAGGCTACTTGATAAAAATCCCTTTCTATTAACTGATCCGCCCTTCCGTGGCCACCTTGCAGCGCGGCGTACGTGCGTCCGCCATGGATTCGGCAGCGGAGAATACAACGCACATGCTAGATCTCCGCTCCGGCAGCTCCAGTCTCCGTGTGTGTGTGTGTTTAATATGCACGGGCAAGCGCGCAATCAAGAGCGCAAAAGCGGAAAACGCTTGCTGAAGCTGCCATCATAATTGGGGTCCCCGGCCATTATCCAATTGTAGCCCCGCGGCGTCCCATGCCCGTACCCCCGAAAACCTTTGTTGGCGTCCGAAGTCGACAAGACTGTCCACGGACGTCCGTGTGCACTAGCGGTGCAGCGCAGGAGCGGCTCATCGTGCAGAAGGCTACGGTGACATTTACGGCGCAACAATGCAACATTGCGTATGCAGGAATGCGGCGAAAAGCGATCGCGAATATCACGAACTTAATGGGGATAATGGTGGATCAAACTTTGTGCGCGATCGATCCAACGGCCGGTAGTACAGCCCGGATGTGGTTGGAGCATCGAACGAATCTTTCCCATCATTGTGCTACTGCAACAACAAAAACAAACAAAAAAAAAAACGTTGCTGCTAGCCAACGCGCAAAACGGAACCCATCTGCCCAACAGACGGTTGCGTGGTCCTCGAGACCTACCGTACGTGATCGTGGTGGGAAGCTCGCACAAGGTCGCTGGTCTAATTCGCCAACACTCGCGAATGCGTTTTGACGCACGTGCCTTGGATAGCGCCGCACAAGAGCATCAGCAATGTCTAGACTTCACGTCCGGACCACTTCGGTGCAACTTGGCTCCTGGAAGTCTAAGGAACACTCGCGCACCCGCACCTCGCCTGGTTTACTACTTTGTCACTACGCTGTAACTTCCGGCAGGACACGAACCGAACTCAAGGCCAACACGAAACCGGCACAAGCACAAGCACACGGACGGGTTGAACGATGAAGCAAGTTGATTGGAGGACACTTTGGCACTGTTGAGTAATATTTCTCCGACCAGAACGTTTCAACCACACTCACTTTCACATGCGCACTAAGGCCAACCGGAAACTAGGAACTAGGCGCCAGGACCTAGACTGAACTCACTCGCTCACCGGGGACCACTTGGGACTTGGCAAACTACTTGGCCGCTGATCTAGCACCTGGGAAGAGGTTTCCCGGGACAGGCGAGGTACCAGCTCGTACCGCACGCACCGAATGTTTGGAAGCTTCTGACGGGGGAAGCGAAACCCGCACCGAAACCGACCGATCACGCTCACAGACAACGGAGACTGCCTGCACCATACGGTGACGAACGCGCAGAAGGCTTTGCCAGCCGACCTCCACCCGCCCCAACCGTCAACGGTCTTCGGTAGAATCTACAGGTCTACAAGCAGGTTTGTCAAACGCGAAATAGCCAAGCAATAGTTACGATGCAAAGAAACAAAGCACTTTCTAGTTTTGCTTGACTTTTCGCTGAACCTGAGCCAAAAGAGGAGGCCCATGACATCAACAACAGCTCAACATCTTGAAGTGTTTTCAACCATTTGTTTCGCACGAAAGTAAATTTTCAAAAGCAAATGTCGAACTACTAAACACATCACGATTTTTTCCACTCACGAAATGGTTTTTTCTAGGTTTAGGTAAGTGTAAATAATTTGCTACACATCCTATGTACTTCGATCCCATTTATAACAAAATGAATAGGGCAAAAACACTATTCCAGCATTTGTGTATTCTGATAAAAAGTCGGGAAAACTTTACACTCAAACATTTAAATCAAAAGATACAGCAACGTTTTTGTCATGTTTCAATGTCATGTCAATGTTTTGATTTAATGTAAAACATGTTTAAGAAATAGTGACTTTAATACTACTATTTCATCGAAAGGAAAATGCTAGAACATATTTTTTTAAATTTAATATAAAAATTTAAACATATAGTTTTGCTCTGTTATTACAACACTAGAGAAACAACACATTAGCTTCGGTTATAGACGAACTCATTAAATTGTTTAATGATAATATAAAGCGACATTTGGTTTTATTTTATTAGCAAATATTCCCTGCTAATGAAAGCAAATTCGAAATAAATAGTTGACGTACTTTGTTTTGAGTACGTCAAATGGAGAATTGCCGTAGTATTCTCGTCCACCTGGCTCCGTTTGAGTTTGACGTGCCTGCTCTAGATACACGGTGCGTTCTCTCACTCTCTCACACACCCACACGGGGGCGAACGTATGCATACACACGCACACGAAAGGTGTTGGTGGTGATACACCTCTACGGTTAACCTGGTGATCGGATAGTTAGTGTTGGTATCGGGATCACCGCATCCACGCATCACGCACACAGCACCTTGTCGACGTGGTCAAAGGGAGGAGGAGCGGGGGAAACGTGCGGTGCCTCATGACAAATGTATGTCGTATCGTCCCTCCCTCGCAGGTGGACGATCCCCGCCGTCCCTCCTGCGTCGATGCATATCGCATCTCACCTTGCGCTGTGTGATTTGGTTCTTTCTTGTTTGGTCACAGCTATCACGCACTTGACCATTCTAGTTGGGCGTCCGTTCCCTCCTTTGCCAGCCGGAGCCAGCGCTACTGAACTTTTATATTATACATTTATTTGAAGCGTTTTTTTGTTATCAAAATGTTTAGATTAAAAAAACGCATTCTCAAAAAGAGTAACGATGGGAATGAAGAATAAAGCCCACGACTAATCACCGACGCCGAAACTGGTTTGTCAAGAATATTTTTTTTTAATATTTCACCCAAGCACACCTTTCAGAAACGATTCAACGATTGTGTTTTTGAATATTTGAAGGAAGTGATGACTCTATCCAATCAAAACTAACAATCGGCTTAGCAACGTATAGTTGGCATTCCATTATATCTTCCCCTTTCGCTCGGCGCTTCGCACGAAATAGGTTTTGCGTGTGGCTGCCTTCGACAATGCATATTGCAGAAAAAAAAAGAAACGAGTTGGATACCTCCACCGCAGCAGACGATCCAACCCCTCCCAAACACACCTGCTCAGTAACAATACCACGACGACCTTTCCCACCATCGTTAGGACGTCATAACCATGGCAAGTGTCGCTCGTCCAGCCCTGCCAGCATTGATTAGCCCTTCCACCGGAACGGTTTCCTACCTGTGGCATGAGTCATCATCGCGTCTGCCGCGTTTGGAGCTGAATCGTTTGTTTGTTTACATGCTGCTACAGCTGCAGGCCTATGAATCGGCTATGAAATGCAGCTGCCTCGGCGAAGAATTCGTTTTGTGTATTACAATTTGCACCCGCGTATTAGGTATAATTGCATTTATGCTAATGCGCTCGTTTGTTCTAACAATATCGTGCCACGCGGAAAAGCCAGCCTGTCGCGAACGGAAATGCGTTTATGGGCAAGTGGTTGCCACACGGCACGATTATCCATCGAGTGAATCCAACGGGCTAGAGCTTTCGAAGGCCACTGGCCAACAAAGGAGTGCATCTTTTATGTTTATTTAAAATCATGGCCGACGACATGTGGAATAATATTTGTAGTATTGGAAGATTAACATTTCTAAGATGCATTTATTACCGCTAATGCTTTTAAAGTCATAAAGGAAAACAAGATAATTACTGATAAATCTATCAGTCAATCGTTTATCCAGTTTGCTCTGGTGAAAGATTCAACGCCATCAACGCCTAAATGCCGCCATAACTGTTGGACAGCAATTTCAATTTCATTCGGTTCACGTGGATCTTGCAAAACAAGGGAAATAATGTCCCAATCCATCGGTTCTAATAGGTTCAAACAAGCACTGGAATGTGCTTCTCGTTCTGACTAGACTGACGCGAGATGAAAATGATTGCCTATACATTTCAAACAAACGCTTCCGTTCCTTGAATCGCTCGCAGGATTCTAGCTTAAGTGTGCACATTCCAATCTAGGCGTTTCGTCGGAAACTCACTGATAAATCGATGTACGATAAACAAAACATCCGCCTACTCAAACAGTGTCACATACCAGACACGTACCGGCGTTTCGTTAAGTAATACAAATGTGCAAATGAGCACTTTGTCTTTGGCCCCCTTTTTCCAACCACGCGCACGCTTGATGTAACTCCTTTTAAGGGGGTTAAATTATAATCTCTGTTATGTATGAATGTATCAGGTACTTCTGCTTCTTCTTCTTTGTGCCTTTGTTCCATCTTGTGATATCATTTTCTTTCATTTTATGTCACTAGTACCAAGTACAGATTAAGCACGCAAGCAGTAAGTTCTCGGACCTCGGTTGCCTTTTCAAAAATAAAGACATTTTTCAATAAGTGGAAACAAATATTATTTAAATATTATAAAAAATGTTTATTTTTTTATAACAAAGTACTTCGACGTTGAAATAAAAAGATCAGAAATCGGCACCTCTTCTTGCAACCTCCTATATCTTATTTCCTGCGAGCGAAACGGAGTAATGCGATAAAAACAGCGTGGAAGCTTGTAAGCAACAGCGAAGAAAGTGTGGGGAGACTTGAAAAAAAAAACTTTACCGCCCCCGGGTGGACTCGAACCACCAACCTTTCGGTTAACAGCCGAACGCGCTAACCGATTGCGCCACGAAGGCTATGCTGCTGATTCGCGTTTTTTAACAGGTAACCACTGAGGACCTAACTTTACAACACATAATTTTAATACAAATAAATCATACCATAGCAAGTCATTTACGCACGTTGTTGTTTTTTGTTTTATTTCTATGAAAACGACGAACAAACAACATGGGAAGCTTTTTATTTTGATACTGATGTACTAAGTCTTTTTTATATGTCTCATAACAAAATTGTATTCGTGAAACCTTCGTGTGAACAACAAACCAACGATATCTTATCTTTGCTGAGAAATCTTACAAAGACATGTTTTTTGACACAAATGTTTTTTTTTAATTTTATCATACACGTACAAATGAGCTTGATCAAAGCAGATGAATGAAACAGTTGAACTAATAAATTATTATTTGAAGACAGTAATTTAATTAATTAGACAATACAATGATACTTGTTATAGACAATACAATGATACTTGTTATAGACAATACAATGATACAAAAATCCACTAAACCAACCAGTCATTCAATAATTTCTTCTGTTTCTCCTTTCTTCATTCTTTCTGCTGTTACTCTAAATTTCTTTTATACTTAGCAAGAAAACGTTTCCGTTATTTTACTTTCTAACAGTCCGTTATCCCTATCTCGCTATCTCAATCTCGTCCTCTAGCACAGCTTCATTAATCTTTCTTAGTTATTATAAAATATAGTTAAAAAAAAAGATAAAAATGTCCCGATTAGATGTCCAGCAATGGCTTTCGTTTTCTGTATTTCGCCACGTACTCGAGTATGTCCAGCTCATCCCTGTAAGCGAATCGAAAATGGACATGGAAATGAGAACGGAATGCAAACGCCGCTAATTGATTGCGCGACTTACCTTTCGTCCTTGACGCGCGGTGCCGGCGCTGCCGGTATGACGAACGTGTTCTCTTTGCTGTCCTGCTTCGCTTGTTTCTGCTGGTCTTCCGATTCGGTGTCCGCCGGTTCGGTGCCGGCCGGTTCCGTAGTCTCCCCAACGATCGCCAGCGGGTGGTTCACGCAGCCGGGCGGACATTTGCAGCTCGTGCCGCAAAAGCTGCCATGCTTTTTGCACCCGCACCGCTTCGTACCGCAGGAACCGGAGCAGCTGCAGGCGATCGTGCTGGTGTTCATCGTGCCCGAGTGGTTGCTCTGGAGCGTGCTCGATAGCACACTGACGCTCTGAAAGGGGCAAGTGAGAGGGCATGTGCGTGAGTAAGGTGGCGGTAAACGTGCGCTCTCCTGGTGCGCGCTTACCTTCTTCCGCTTGGACAGTGGCGTCCCGCGGAAGTCCGGATCGCGCTCGAGCTCGAGCAGCTCGTGCATCTCGTTTTGCTGGTTGTCGCCCTCCTCCTCGTAATCCATGTCGTCCTCATCGTACAGCGACGAACTGTCCTCGATCAGCCGGCGCGGTACCTTGCGCGGGCGGGCGGGCAACGTTGTCGCCGCCTCGTACGCACGCTGCAACGCCGCGTAGTCCGCCTGCTGCTGCTCGAGTTCCTCCCGCAGCTGCTCGATCCGCCGGATCGCTTCCTCGTGCACCGGTCCGTCCTGCTCGGTCGGTTGTCCGCTGCGCTGCGTTAGCAGCAGCGCCAACTTGTCCTCGAACGTCTTTTCCAGCTGCACCACCTGCTCCTTGTGCGTCTGCTCGATCTGGTCGCATTGGGCGCGGGCCTGGGCCAACTCCAGCTCCTGGCACTCGTTGCGCGCCTGCAGCTCCAGCAGCCGGTAGTGTGTCTCGATGAGGCGCGTCTGCGTCTGGACGAGCTGCTCGAGCAGCCGCTGGAAGGCTTCCCGTGCCTCCGGCAGCTTCGCCAGCGCCTCCCCTAGCACCACCACCTGGCTGTCCGTCTCCATCTGGTGGATCTTCTGCTGCAGGTTGGCAATCTGCGCGTTGCGGTAGTCGAGATCGGTCTGGCACTGGGCGTGTTCCTCCTCGAGCTTGGCGCGACGCTCCGCCACCGACTCACCGTCCTCGGCGGTAAGCGTGGCACGCAGCTGGCTCCGAAGCTGCGCCAACTTTTCCGTCTGCTCGACGCGCTGCGCCTGCAGCACCTTCAGCGTGACCGAAGCGTCGACCGTGTCGAGCAGCAGCTCGAGCTCGTGCTTCAGCCAACGCTTCGCGTCAGCCCCGCGCAGCGCCGATCCCGCCGCGGGCGCGTTGCCGGCTTTGCGACGCTCGCGCCGCTCGAGCGTCTCCTTCAGCCGCTTGTTCACCAGGATCGTCTCCTGCATCTTGCGCTGCATGATCGTGCGCTGCATCGTGTAGGTCGACTCGAGCTTCTGCAGCTCGTACTGCCGCTTGCGGTCCTTCGCCTTCAGCTGGCTTATCTCCTTCTCCCGCTCCTGGCGCCACTGGCGGAAGCTTTCGCTCTCGGTGCGCAGCGTTTTCAGCAGCTTGACGCGCGTCGCCTTCATCTGCTGAATTTCGGCGCTCAGCCCGGCCAGCCGCTGCGCGTCCTTCTCCGTCACCTTCAGCAGCTTCGCCTGCCGCTTGCTGGCCTGCCGCAGCTCGGCCAGCTCCGCCTCCAGCTGCTGCACCTTGCGCCGGCGCTCCTCCGCCAGCTTCGACCGCTTTTCGCTCGCCTTCGTGTTTTCCAGCACCGCGTTCAGCTCGGCCAGCTGCTCCTCCAGCCCGCGTATTTGGTTCTCGCTTTCGCGCAGCTTCTCGGTCAGTGAGCGCTCGCGCTCGGTGCTGAGTGTGTTGACGAAGGCACTGTTATCGGTACACTGCCGGTGCAGCTGCTCCTTCAGGGCCAGCTCGCGCTTCAGCTGGCTCAGCTGCTGGTGAAGCAGCATCTGCTGCTGCGTGTGCTTGCGCTCGTACTCATCCGCGTTCATCGTGCCATCCATGATCACCGGACGGGCACCGTCGCCTCCCACGCCGAGCGCGTACGCTTCCTCGTTGTAGGCCGCGAGCAGGTCCGCGATTTGGCGCAGCTGCCCTTCGCTACCTCCGTCGGTCTCGCTGGCCGCCAGCACCCGCCCAATATCTTCGTGCAGCTTTTCAGCCGTCATGGCGCGGACCTCATCCTTTTCTCGCTCGTGCAGGAGCGATTGCAGTTGCGCCTGCAGCGAGCGTACCGTTTCCTGCTGCTTCTGCTGGGCAGCGACCGAGTCGCCATGGGCATGGGCCGGCGAATAAATTTCCGGCTCGGTCAAACATCTCGCCAGCGGCAGCGGTGTGTGCCGAAGCTTACCGCTCGTGTCGGCAATGCTGTCGGCGCCGGCGCCATCGCATCTCACCTTCAGCGACAGTATTTCGAGCCGCATATCCTGGATGATGGCCTCAAGCTCGCGGATACGCGCCTGCTGCGGGTCCCGGTTGACGATCGGTTTATTTTTGATCTGGCACACGCGGTACGCGTACCGGAGCGTGCTGTGCGTTTCCGATAGGTTGTAGTCCGCCGGTGAAACGCACGCGATCATGAGCGTGCAGGAATTGCCGCCCAGCGAGTCCTGCAGCAGGCGCGTCAGCTTCGAACTGCGGTACGGCACGTGCCGGACGCCCGAGGTCGTGGCGAGCGCGGTTATCACGTTCCCGAGCACCAGCAGACACTTGTTGATTTCGACGCCCTCCCGAAATCGCTCGTCCGTCGCGGCTGTCTTCTTCGAGCGCTCTGAACCGGCCAGATCGACCAGATGAAATTTCGAACGCGTCACGACGGGTGGCTTGTCCATCGATCGCTGCTGCACTGTCAGCGTGAAGATGGCGTGGCTGCGGCTCGAAACATTGTTCATGGCCGTGGCACGCACGACCCTGCTCGCCGCACCGCGCGCCAAACAATCGAAGGCGTCCTGATCGGTGGTGGCCGGCACCTCCGTCAACCCCTGCAGCACGATGTCACCATTTACTGCCTCCCGGATCTCCACCGGCTTCCGATTCGTGCCGTTCTTCTCCGCCAGCAGATCGTACACGTTGTCCTGGTATACCTCGATAAATGAGCAGATGATGCTCGCATCCACCATCGCGCTGTTCTCTTGGATTGTTCGGAAAATATCCCTTATCGCGCGCGGAATCACCCCCATGTTCTCGCTCAGCTCGCCAGTAAAGTCCGTCCCCATGGTAAACGTTTTCCCCGAGCTGGTCTGGCCGTATGCCAGGATCGTCGCATTGAACCCGGCGAACAGCCTTTCCAGCATTGGTGCGACGGACGCCGCGTACAGGTCCGATTGCGACGTCCCGGGTGAGAACACGTAGCTGTAGGTGAACACATCGGACGGCGTTCGCCCTCCGCACACCAGGATCTGCGGACTGTCCGGTTCCGTTTGCTCAACCACCGACTGGCAGCCTCGCGCCAGCTCACTCTTTGACATCGGCCGAATGCGAATGGCCACTTTCACACACTCCGTACCGGACATCGTTGATTGTTGATTGGACTATTCAGGAAAAACGTAAACCAAGCTGGATACAACAAACACACAACAAACACAAACACAAATAAAGATCACAAACAACAACAGTAAATAAATTAGTCAGCTATTTAACGAGCAACGACGCCTGTGAGTGAAATAAAACACAACGACGATATGCACACAGGTAACGGGCAGTTTATCTGAAGCGATGAACCAGAAGCAAACGCCAAAACGAAATGGCGGTTAGAAACATTTAAAAGCAAATTGGACCCAACGAGCAAATACAAGGATTCAAAATAGTCACTTTCCCGCTAGATGGCGCATTAATTTGGACGTTGAAATTGTTGTGATTTATTCGTGAACCTCATCGCATAAATCTTTCATCTTAATTGACTACGACAATATCAAATAAAAATAACTTCAATAAGTTATGAAAACAGATTTTCAAATAGAGAAAAAATGTGAATCGGTCACAAGCAATATTCCTATCAAATTGAATTGGCATGTTTAAATTCAAAAATAACTAGTTATGAAAAATCGCTTGTTTGTACAAAAATATTTTCGTTTTACATGTGCATGTGAAGAAATTTCATAAGAAGTTCATTCTATTTACAAGACTTTACAAAACATATTAATGTAACATATTTCGTCAATATTTTTGCTGAATTTAACCTTACATGAACCCTGTCCTTAGAATTACAACCAGAGGGCGCTAACTCAAAAATTTCTTCGATTCGGTTTACAATGTTGACATCTCGATTTCAAGGTATATAGATAGTAAATGCATGGCACCGATGTGAACCATTGCTAAAAAGTGGTAAAAACTAATTGTTTATTCACTTTTTAAAGCGACGATGGTTTTTATTATTCTCCTTATTTTTATCCTATCCATGGAATGTAAAGAACATATCGTTTACACGATTGTAGATGAATGTTTATTTCAAAATGCGATTATATTTTATTCAAAATATGTATTTATTTCCCATAGTGCTTATCTGCAACGTTCAACTTGGTCGAAAGCTGTCAAACAAGATACCTACATAAACAGTGAATTTCCACGATTGCTTCTCTCTAATTTACAAAAAGTGATGAGCTTACAAAATGAGTTCGGAAAATTATCGTAGTGCAAGTAAATGTGGGTAAATATGGATGAAAACTGATTCTGGTTTGTTCTATTTTAACCGTGAACTTTTTTTTTAATTAAACCATTCCATTAGCACACGATCCCGGATGGAATGATCCACCTAAAGTAACCTCTACATCTGGTGTGGCTGGCACAGTTCTACCGAAGCCTTTGCTCAATAAGCGCGTACCTTTCCCGTTGCAAAAGCCACCGACAAACCCTTCCTCACCTACAGAATTAGCTGCAAGTCCAGGCAAGGTTCCACCCTCTTCAACGCCGACACCACTGCCGCTCATTCCAAAGAGCATTCCCACCGGCTCGGATGGAACTCCCGTAGTGAATATCCCTGAAGCACCAACAGAATTACCAACTCAAGATGAATTGTTGGTACAGATACGGACAGTGTTCGATGAGTTTGCGCAACAGCTGGAGGAAACACGACGCGCAGACGTTCAAAAGCGGGTGAATCTTATTTACGAACAATGGACCGAGAGAATGTTGCCAGCTGGACTGGAAAAGCATATTTATGATTTTTCGACCGGTAAGTTTTACTCAGGGCCCTTCATGTCGAAACTTATCTAACATCAGCATGTTTCAATTGACCTACGTAGCTCTAAAAGAGAAGGACGATATCCGTGCCAACGTGGTACATCGTAGCATTGTCTGTGATTATGGCAGTAAGTGCGCCCTATGGGGTCCCGCATTGCGTCAGTTGATTTTCGCTCTACAGAAGTGCAATGAACAGGAGGTGCAGGAAAGCTAAGGAAGTGCAGGAAACCTGTCTAACCTACACTGCTTGGCCATTCCGTTGACCATGCTCTTTGGCTTCTATATGATTTATCGAGTATTTGTTTTCTCTAAGAAATAAAATGCCTGCAAAACAAATGTTTAGTAAAGTATACCATCATTTAAAGAAAAATTATTGTGGATATATCCACAGTCAGATGGAGAATGAATTATAAAAGAATGTTTTCACCTTAGGAGTGCACCATTTTATGATTTTCATCAAATAATGTTCCCAAAACATTCATCATGGCACAATATGAACATTTATTTGCTTCTAAAAACATTTTTTTTTGTAAAACAGTAGAAACGAAATGGAAAATATTTAATATTTCAATATAAAAATATATACGACCGTGAATCACGGTTGCATCGAATTCATACTAGTCTCCTGTTGGGACGGTGCGCGTCCCGATCACATCCGCCATAAATTTAGCCGACTGCTTCGGTATCCGTGTAAGTTGAGGATCGCTGAAGTTGACGTAAAACAGTCCAAATTTTTCACTACAGGAACCAAAAACAAGAACTCTCTTTTAGTGCGATACGAAATTAAAGTGTACTAACCAGCGTACGAACCTGTAACCACGCAACCACTCGAAGTTGTCGATAATGCTCCAGGCGGTGAATCCGGCCACATGACACTGGTCGTCAACGATGGCTTTCAGCAGCGCGTTTAGATGGCGCCGGTAGTAGTCAATGCGTGCTGTGTCGTCCAGCTGCCCATCGTCCGAGTATCCATTTTCGGTGATCAACACTGCTGGATTGTGGTAACGAACGCGAAACCAGTTTAGGATGCCGCGCAATCCGTCCGGTACCACGTACAGCCAGGATGATTTGGCACGGCTCCAGGCTGGATCGACGGACTGGATGATTCGAGCGTCCCGCTGCCAGGACGGTGGTTTCGCCGGATTGTACTCGCCCGTGTCCAGCTCGGCCAGTCGACTCGAGTAGTAATTGTAGGCGAAAAAGTCGGCACTTCCTCTCAACTGGCTACGTTCCGCGTCACTGAATACGGGAAGGCGGGACCTGGTTCTACCCTCCAGGCGGCTATTATTTTCGATCTCGCTCACCATAATGGCGGGATAGTTGCCCTCGTTGCCAAACAAAGGGTCAGCAAACCAACCGATCTGATGCCGTCCGATGAGGATGTTAAAATTTTAGGCATTAGTAACATCTTATCAGTGTTTTTGCACTTCGTAGCAAGAATTCTCACCTGAAACAGTATCGCACGTTCGACCACATCTGGCGCGGTTAGGTTGGTGGCAGGATAGTAGTACCGCCCACTAAGTGTCAACCCGATAACGCCATTTTGACTCTGCCGATAGTGGTCGTTGTATAGGTGATAGGCGGCAGCATGGCTAAGTAGGACGTGGTGGGCACAAAGGTACTCACCAACGCCGGTTGCGTACACAAGAGGCCCAGTTTTCCCTGTACCGTAGCCCTCGACGCAGAAATCATACGGCTCGTTGTGCGTTATCCACACCTTAACCTAGGAAAGTGGAAAATGTCAGTAAGTCCTGAGGAGCCTGACTATAGATTTGATGTCCAGGATATTGGTCGCAATTTAAACATTGAAAAATTGTTCTAACAAAAATGTCCTATTGGTACTCCATTTTCAACAACAGAATTGTCTAAGGATATATAAGAAGCAATAGTGTTTCTCTTACTCGATCTCCGAACGTTTGGAAAAGTGTGTCGGCGTATTCGCGGAAGTAATCAACGATCAGTGGTGACGCGAATCCTCCCAAATTCTGTAAATACTGTGGGACATCGTAGTGCAGCATCGTCACTACGGGCTCAATGCGGGCCGCAATAAGGGCGTCGATCAACCGATTGTAGTAATCCACGGCGTGCGCGTTCAGCGACGAACGGTCGCCTCGGGGCAGCAGCCGCGACCAGGCGATCGAAAAGCGATAATAATCGAACCCAACGCTCGTCAGCGCTTCGACGTCGGCTAGATAGCGATTGTAGGAATCAGCGGCCAGGTCGCCCGTTGCCCGATCGACTACCAGTTCCGGGTGGGTGTGCGTGAGCGTGTCCCAGACGCTCGGTCCCTTGCCATCCACATTCCAGGCGCCCTCGATTTGGTACGCAGCCGTTGCCGCACCGAAGATGAACTCGTCTGGAAAGTGGAGCTCGCCGTCGGTGCTGTTCCTGACCACTGTATGTTGCTGGGATAATGCGTACACCAGGTTCGACCGAATGCTAGGAACATGCTCAACGATCTGCGGATTACCGGTGGTGATGTAGCTGTTGTATCCACTCAGACTTGCTAGTACCACGAGTACGACCGCGGTAAATGGCGGCTTCATACGATCATGATCCATCGTTCCAGCAAGCACTCACTTAATGTTTAACAATACACTAATAGCTTCCTATCAATTGAATGTAAACGGAACACCGGTTTGCTGTACGTTATGCTGGATGGTTTATTGAGTCCAACGCACTGTTACGGCCGTACAGCTCAATGTTCTAACGCATACTGGAAACGGATGGAAACCGGGTGACGATAGAAGGTACCTTATCTGTTTGTGCGTGTGATTCAGGGGACATCGTCTAAAGGGCATCGTATGAAGTGCTAGGAAGTTGTTGACGCGACTGGTGAAGCCTACGACGGCAAACCATAAGTTAATAGGATCGTGCCTTAATAGTCCATCTTCAGCCATACAGGGAAGCAAGTCAATGTTTGGTGAATTCTAATCAAATTTGAGACATACTTCCCGTATGCCCGCAAGCTTTACAAACAATAGACCTTTAGATCGTGTTTAAAACTTGGCTGGTGTGAAATTTCAACATTGTTGTGTGAATTGAGAAATTTGATTTCAAATTTCGACAAGACTGTCGCATTCTTATGTAGTCAGACTAATTGTCGCAGCAAAAATGATATTGATAAACAAAAGAACGAAAGTAATTAAACAATTTTACACATTTGCCAAAGAAGAACGAACCGGTGTTTATGCATGCAACGTTTTGTCATCAAATTGGAAAGTAGCACAATCGGTGCATAGAAAAACCGGAAACCAGCAATTGTTGTGATATCGCCATTTATTCCCCAGTTTATGCGGTCAGATAACTGTCGCAGTAAAAAAGAACAACGGAAAACAAAAATAAATAATGTTAAAAAGGTGAGTTGCTATTTTCAAAATTAATATGCCGGTTCAAACAAAATCATACAAAAATAACCTAATTACCTTTTGTGATTTTCTCATACATAATTGCAAAGTTCTTCCAGCTGGTTGAAACATTCCCCAATGTGGATGCTAACCCTAAAAATCTGAATATTCCAACGCTATGCCTGATTGATTACTATATCTAATAAACGTGGTCCGTTGTGAAACGACATATTTTGAAGAGGGTTTCAATATGAGTATGAAGTGGGAATTTTGTCAGAGTATTTTTTTTCATGAGAAATCACTGTATAAATTCGCCCATAATGTGTTACCCTGTTGGAAGCTGGACCACTGTGCGTTATTCTAACAATAACAGACTACATACCTTGGTCAACGTCAACTTTTATGCTAAAATAGAAATGTCAACGCAATACCTCGTAGCACGTACTTGACGGATCTTCCGTACTCCACAAAAAACGCAAAAATATAGAAACAGTGAAAGTACCAAGCTTCTACCACGATTGCCTACCGAAGCGCCTTGTTCAAAATCGGTTATTAATACTGAGGGCGGGAGTGTTATGTAAGGTCCCCCGGTAGTCCTGCCTTCTTTCGCTGTTTCCTCTCCCGTTGCGTGACACCAGCACCGATTGACCGGACCGGGTTGTTGGGTACCAAACCCAGCACCAAAATATGCCCACGGAACCGGACGGCATCGGAAAGTGGTCGCCCAACAGCATAGAACCGGAGTGCCGGCAGACGTGCGTCGCCAGTGCGGACACGTCCCTGGACGAGTTTCTCGAGCACGAGCTTGTCTGTTGGCTGAACGAGGACAAGCCGATCGGGGAGGAGGTGGCGGTCCTGTATCCAGAACTGTACGGTGAGCTGAGCCACCTGTTCCGGATAGCGGCGAACGAGACGGACAATCGGTGCGTGGAGGACATCCTATCCGAAGCGGAACGGTTGATGCAAGAGACTCCCCTGCCGACGGACGTCCGAAACCAGCCGCAGCAATCTTCGCCGATGGGTTGGAATGAGCTGCTGCAACCATCGGAATTAGTAAATGGATCGCTACCGTCAGGCATGGCCCGGCAGCAGCAGTTAGGCAGCAACCATCAACCCCACCAAAATGGACATCAAAATGTAAGTAATGGCAACGTTTCATGTCGCTTTGATTGCTTAAAAAAGTGGCTAGCTAAAACTATTCCCATCGAGAGGCGTTTCGTGCCGGAAGAGTATCGCATCATGTTTTAGACATTAAAAGAAGTCGATCTTTTGTGAAGATTTGTTTGACGCTTTTCACAAAGTGTTGGCGTGCTACTCGTTAGCTTTAGGAACACAGTTTTCCTCGCATTCCACGCGAATGTGACGATTCGTATGAGCGCCTTTATTGCTAGTATGACCGCCATCTACAACTTGGCGACCTCTTGCGCGACAATGTCCACAAACTGGAACGCTTCATCGCCGGTCGGTTTGATTTGGTTGGCCGGGAGCACGAACCCATACCGTCCGGTGTCTCGCAGCTCGACCGTGTAGGCGTACTTGATGTTGAGGGCAGCGCGGGCCCAATCGTCCGACCCGCCGGCCGCCGGGTAGAGCGTGCTGCCGGACGGTCCAACCGTGTATTGTTGTCCACCGCTCGCGACCATTTGCTGTAGGGCGGAAGAAAGAGGGTGAGGAAAAACAAGTTGGGCAGGTGATGGAACATTTGGCGCCTTCACGCACGGCCTACCTGCGCAGCAGCATCACCGACGCGTTTCAGATCGGCATGGTCCGGCGGTACCACCCGATCGTACCCCCACGGATACAGTATGTACTGGCCGTAGCTGTGGAAGGTGAGAAACCCCTTCCAGTCGGCGGCCGACGACTCCATGAACGCACTGACCGCCTTCGTTTCCGGCTCCGAGAACGCGCCCGACCCGGCGTAGATCTCCGAGCACGGTTGCTTCGACGTGCCCTGCCCTCCCCACTTGTAGCCGTAGTTGCGGTTCAGATCGACACCGGCGCACGGGCCGTACTGTATGCCGCCCCGGTTCTTGCGCCACAGCCGGTCGTACTGGTGCGAGTGTTCGTAGCCGTCCGGGTTGTGCACGGGCAGCACGTACCAGTCAATGTTGCGCAGATGGTCCGGCTGATTGTCCCAGTCCTCCACCAGCTCGTTCGCGATGTACGTGACCGTGGCCGGGCTGATCCATTCGCGCGCGTGTATTCCACCGTCCATCCAGATCGCGCGATTGGCCGCGCCCCCGTTCGAGATGCGTAGCACCTTCAGCTCCCGGCCCTGCACGCTCTTGCCGATCGATTTCGTGCTGCACAGATCCGGATAGGTTTGGGAGAGATAGTCCATCCAGTCGTAGATGTCCGACAGCCGGTGGTACGCCGTCCATGTCATGCGATGGCCTGCGTGGGTTAATACAGTCGTTAGATATTAGTTTGAGGTTAGCAAATCCATCTATCCGTTGGTTTTATTCCAACGATATAAAGAAATTGAAGCTCAGCGGGCAACTGTCTCACTTTACTGAGGTCCTTTTTTGTTTTCATTAAAAACAAATAGTGTCCAGCGTTGGGATATCGCTTCGAACTTACCGTTCCGGTTTTCCCACAGTTCCGTCTCCTCCAGCGACGGGTTCTCGGTGTCGATCGCACGCTGCATGTCCGCGATCACCACCTCGTACGGTATGTTAGCGGCGCGCAGAAAGCACTCCGCCCGCTGGATCTGCTGGCGCGGGACGAAGATATCCACCGAGGTGGCGTTGTAGTTCCACATAGACGCCTCTGCAACATTGAGAAAGGGGAAGGGGGGACGAATTAACAAAGCAATCGGTGAACGTCCACACGGGTCGGATGGTGCAGCACTAACCGAACCGATCCTGCAGCTCCGCGACGGCGTTCTTCTTCGGTTGATCGTCGTAAGCGATGCGCCACAGCTGGGCGCCATCGTATTTGACAGGTTGAGGTGCAGTGGCACGCGTTTCACTCGGGACGGTCGCTGGCGAACCTGGCGCACTGGGCAGCAACACCACCATCACCAGCCAAACAATCGCCACCGGGCGGGCGTAGCAACTTTGCGGCATGTTTGTTCGTTCGCAAACTTTTACGTGTCTATCAGCATGACCACATTCGATGCACTTTTCTTTCGGCGAAGAGGCAAGCCTTCTTTACACTTGCTGTCACTATACGTTTCCGCGTCCCGTCGATCGCAGTCTCGCCGTGATAGGCTCCGTTTTCAAACTGCCTGCCACCGGTGGCCGCGTATTGGCCTTATAAGGTCCCCGAGATCCCATCCCACCGTGCCCGCTCGCGCGTGTGTGTGTGTGTGTGCGTGCGAGTGGTTTGGTGACTTCCCTCTGACCGGACGGTACGACCGGAATGGTAACCACACGGTACTAAACAGGACAAAGGGGAGGAAGAAAACAAATCACATCATTATAAAAGCAAGCATCAACGAACGAGTCATGCTGGTTCTCAACTACTTTCTTTTGCGCCCTGCGAAGAGTCCCGTTGCTTTACGTTCTGTGCGCTGTGTTCTGTTCTTCGCATGGCGCCCGCCATGACGTGCGAGAGCGGGAACGAGCTACGGTCCCACCTCCTGAAACTAGGCCATGCGCATCGCACGGGAAGAACGATCGAAGCCCCCAATGAGAGGGGGGTGGGGGGGGG
>KI915062.1:309696-454717 GCA_000473445.2 Anopheles farauti
GGAGAAGAGGATGTGTGTGTATGTACTTATGAATTCCAGACATGCTGCTCAACGCCCAAGATGACGGTGGATTCAACACCCCGATCGTTGAAAATGGGGGGAATATTCTCGATATGTTCTCCTTATTGTAGGAAGTTTTCTAGCACGAAACGGTTGCTGGTTGATCTGAAGAGAAGTTGCGTATCGATCTTTTTGGTAAATAAGGACTTGCAAAAAAAAAATTATCATTTGAAAACGAAAAAAACACATTCATAACAAAACACAAAATGCAATAAATTATAAATGAAACTGACTTTGAAAAGAAAAAGAAAGTATTGAAGCTAAAATTCCTTGCACACGATATGTTATGGATTAGAACCAAACAAATTTATTAGGCTTTTATAATTTGTTGAAAACGAATCTGAGATTCTACAGGCTTCAACCTCCACAATTATCGTTATCGAAAACATTTTTCAAATATTACTATATTTACGCTTAAATCCGGCATTTTAATTGTTTGCTTTAAATGAAAGGTTGTTAAAGATGCCCATGCATTAACAGCGAGCTGAATTTGTTGTCCGATTGGTTGTTGTCTAATAAAATCAATCTACTTTCGGTCAGTCAGCAAGTTATGGAAATATATGTCGATTAAAGTATTGATATTCTAAATTATCGTTTATAAAGTTAGTATCTGAACCTTCTGGCTATATCATCAAAGAACATAACCACAGGTAGCTTTCGATATCCAAAGAGTTACGAATACTTTCGAGCAAGTGACTCCGCTCGAATTTTGATTTTCGGCCTGTTATTTTCTTTCAAACACGATTTGACTGAAAATTATCGAAACACAACGTTTAGCTTCTTTGACAGCCGCATTAAAGGTAATATTATAGTTTAGGCATCATTATACAGATGGTGAAAAAGAGGTCGTGGTTTCGTGAGATAATCCTGTATTGTATTTTCTGCATATTATAAATTTTTCTGTTTTACTCTCTATTGTACATCCCCCAGTTAAAGGATCCCGATTGGCTGGATTGCAATAATGGCACCGGCGATTCGCAATTCTCCCTGCGCGTCTCCGATTCGGACATCGCACCCAGCGTACAGTCCAGTTCACCACCACCGTTGGCATCGAAAAAAGTTAGTCCTCAGGACTCTCCCGCTCGTCGGCAGCAGCAGCAGCAGCAGCACGATTTATCAAGCAGCTGTTCGACAGCTACAATCAAAACCACCTCCACTCAACGGCAACGAAGGCACAGCGCCATCACCGAGCTATCAACGGCGATGAAGAACACGCACGACGTTCTGTCGCTCTACGTACAGTGCGTGCGAAACCAGTACGAAACGACCAGGACGAAGCAGGACGCAACGACCAATACCGTTGATCCCGAGGTGTGCGATCGGTCGACGCAACCTTCACCCACGCTGGAAGAGGCCGCTGCCGACAGCTGGGCAAAGGACCGACACCTCAGGACAAGGATCCTAGAGATACAGGATCGCCTGAAGGACACGGAGGAACGGTACAAGAGTGCGAAGATGCTGCTGGATGGACGGTCGGCGGCTTACCGCAACATGCACGAGTTGTACAGCGCGATCCAGCAGGAGAACGATAAGCTGCAGTTCGACATACGCAACATCACCAAGGGTGCCGACTTGATAAAGTAAGTTGAAGAAAGAACGCGATTTTATTATTTGATAAAAATAGGCTTTTCCGTGCGATTTTTGGGGGATAAAATCGGAGCCGAGGAAAGTGACAATAATATTTTTGAATATCGTTCGGTTTGTCGTCGATCGGTTATTTAGAAAATATTTGTTGGTTTAGTTACTTTTGCATGATGGAACAATAATTTACGGTGAAACTGATAAATCTATAGTGCGAAATCTATTGATGTGCATTCAATTATGCTAAACACGTTTGCCCGTTACGCTTTTTCAGCATACTAAGTTGTCATAAAGCGAATGAAAAACAGATGGTGTATTAAATGATATACACTTAAAAAAATCTACCTTTTTTGTTTCACTTGTTGTTAGAGACGCGATTTAACATAATCGTGACCTTAATTCATTTTCGGTATCGCGCAATGTTTACATTCAAAGAAGGTAAACCGAGAACACAATGGTTTTCACATGATTATGATAGAACTGAAGGAAATATTTAAATGCAGCACACGTTCATGTTCTGCTAGACACACGATTTCATTTGGTGATAAGTTGATTGGCTCGTTGCGACTGTTGAATACGTAAACGTGTTGAGAGATTTTTTTTTTCTGTAAAAGCCACTTGCGATCTTTAGTTTGATGGGATAATTGGTGCGTGGCCCAGAAGCTCCTTCCGCATGTATCTATGCTCGATTCGTTGTCGCTATATTTATGTTTGAGGTTAATGTCCGAATTCTGCTCGATTTCTGCAGGTCACAGCTGCAGGATGCACAGTCCGATCGCGATGCGGCTATCGAGCTGCAGAAGATTTTCCAACTCGAGCTGGAAGCGTCACGGACTGAGAAGCGGAGGCTGCAGGATGGTGCGGAAAAGGATCGCCGGATGATACAGGATTTGCAGCGCCAGTGCCGTGAGATGGAGCGTATACTGACGCGGAAGTATCCCGACAACGTGTCCAAGCTTATCGGTATGTATCTATGCATTTGCGCGGCAACCGGAGACGGTTCTATATCGCTCTTGCTTTCTCTCACCTACGCAGTCGGCTTCAAAACGAAGGACGAACAAGGGTCTACCCCGTCGTCCAATCGGCAGCAGCTGGTGCAACAGATCGAACAGCTGCAGGCGGACGCGAAGAAACAGGATGCGACCGCGCAGGGCATATTGGAGGGTATGCATGCCCAGTTTAACTCGGTGCAGACCAAGTACGAGACGCACATTGCCGATCTCGAGATGCAGGTGCTGAGCCTGCAGGAGATCAACGCGAAGCTGAGCGAAAAAATCGCCCGCCAGGCGAAGGCGCTGGACAGCCTGGTGCCGGTTGCACCACCGTCTACCGACAGCAGCTACACGCAAATCGATTCCGACTGCGGGCTAAACCCACCGGCAGCCGTCCCGATGCGCTCGAGCGCCATACAGACGGATGAGATCGGTTCGTCGGAACCAGCGGCGGCCACCCGAGCTGTACCCGCAACTAAAAAGCCGGCTGCGGTGGCACCGGGCAAGGAAGACGCCCATCTACTTGCCACCATCCGGGGCATGCGGATCGAACTGGCAAACAAGGAGAAAACGGTGCACCGGCTGACGCGCGAGCTGGAGGAGTGTAAGAAAACGATTCGGAAGCTGCAGAAAAAATTGGAACTCCCGGCAGGTGGCCCGGCGGTGCCGGCCGTACCGGCAAAAAACGACAATGGTCGAAAGCTGCGCAACCGGGACGATCGGGACGACGCGGAAACAAAGGTAAAGGGCTAACCGTCCGTTTATGCATCGATTGAAGTTGTTTTTTTTTTTTAATATAATTCATCCCATCAATTTATGTTGGCTTTTTTCGCTCCCTGATTTCAGCTAAGAAACCTGCAAGCAATCCAGGAGCAGGAACGTGAATCATTCCAAAAGTCGATTCGCTGCCTGCAGCAGCAGCTGGCGGAATGCGAACAAAAGCTCCTCCAGCGGTCGAACCTCCGCAACGTCTACTATGGACTCAAGGCAAAGGTAGTCGCGCAGAGCAGTTCGGTCGGCGCGAGAGTTGGAAAATCGCACATGGGGAAGAATGTTTTCATCCCCTAGCACCGAAATCCAGCCACTCGATCGATCGGCTCAGCTCAACCGACCGTTTGCTATTTGCTTTGTTTTGTGGTTTTTGTTTCCTCCACACCGGTTGGGTTTTAGTTACCAACTAATGTTTTTTAGTTGCGTTTTAGTTTGCTCTTGGTTTATTTTGTGTAGCTTTTTGACACCGCGTATCGCTTTCGTTGCACACACGCTAGCTTTCAGCAAGCCATCGTACATATATTAAAAAGAATTTCAATCTTTTTCTTCTCCATCTCTCTTTCTCTCACTCTCTGTCTGTCTTTGTTTATCTCTCTATTTTTATACCTTTTTTCGTGGGATTGTTGTGTCTGTTTTTTTTTTCATATGCGCAACTTCCTCCCTTCCCTCCCTCGCTGACGGCTTACACTTGATCTCATTGCATTAATTCGTTGAATTACACGATTGAATACCTGGCTACACGGTTGTATACTTTGCGTAGCGCAAGCGTTCGTTGCTGAAACGGATCGTAGTGCCACAAGGGCGCCTGATACCTGCCCGGAAGTGCTGGATGACGGCAACCGGCGGCAGCAAATCACCTTCGGTCGTTAAGGGATTAGTTCAAGCGTTGCTGCGAAACGATTTAAACCACTATACGAAAGCGAAGAGCTGCTGGCTGCGGCAAGTGGTGGCAACTGGCGACAGCAATGAGAGCAATTTCGTGCAACACCCAGATTGTTCCTCTCATTAGGGCTAGTAACGCCATTTTATCCCGTAACATTCCGTCTTTGATAAAACTATATCAATGCCGTTCCGTCATCGTCCGCTCAGAGCTACAAAACTTTATTTAAGATCATTTTAGCAGCGATCGTCAGAAGTGCAACAATTGCCGCCCATTGCCATTTAAGAGTACATTTTAAGTGAAGAAGATAAAACGCGATGTTCCAACAGCGTCAAATCGTCGCGAGAAGTGGAAAAATAGCGAGTGAAAAAATAGCGAGTTGCTTCTGAACGGCTCCCATCGTATTGCTTTTAAAGTCATTAAAAATGTCAATAGAAACCATTTCGTTGACAACCGAAATTAAAACCTTTTCCCAGCAACCCACTAATGTCGGAAAACGACCTAGTTTTTGAAGCCAGGTTTTATGAACAGCAAACAAAATATTGTTTAATTAGTTTCACAAACTTACTCCGCATGAGGAGTATATCATTTGTAATTTTTTCCAAAAAATTGGCAATTACATAAAAAGCAGCTAAAAATGAATGATTTCAAAATAACAATTTTTATTACGTTTAAACCGTGCTCTAAGCATTCACATCGAATGATGTACGTTTTATCGCTTTTGCGATATTGTACCTCGAGGAGAATTTGTTCTTTCAAGCCATTTTCCAACTTCTAGTCACACGTGTAGGGAGTTTAAGGGACGGGTGCAACACAGCACGTGACCTCTGTATTCTCCAGCTTCTTCTTCCGTTCATCCCCTTCCCTGGGTTGCTCCCTTTATTCACCAGGCCAGTTTCGCTTGATCCAGACAACTTGAGAGCTCCGCCGCGACTCCTCTGCGCCGCTTGCCGAACGGATGACTAACGTACACCCGCCAGATGTTTCTTTTCAGTATCCTTTTCTACCCTGGACGACGAGACCCCGTTGGCGTCATTCAACCCGATCATTCTATTCGATTGATTTTATTTATTTAAATTAAATTAAAAAAAAAACAATAACACGTATGGTCAAATGCATCGAAATCTGCTTTATTTCCAATGCAGGTGTCAATTAAAACGGATTATGAAATTCGTACATAATTTGCAGGAAATTTCAACTGAGCCTACATTTAGTTCAAAGGAGTAATATGTGATTAACAAAATTTTGCATTTTAAAATTAGATATTTTTTTTGAGTCGGTAGTTTGTAAAATTAAAACATTAAGATGAAAACCACTAGTCGATTAGAAGTTACCCAGAAGCTCAAAACGTGCCAAAGTTTCATTTGTCTTCTCATTTGACCGTTAGTGTTAATCATTTCCACAAATCATAGGCACTCCCAGACCTAAAGGATGCTCTCGCTTGTTTTTTTTTAAATAGTTTTTTTTTAATTCTAAACGTAGCAAGTTCCTTGGCACCGCCTTTGTTGACATTATTCGTAGTTTAAGCATCAGTTTGATCTCATCTGGAATAGATATTTTGTAGATTTATATTCTTTTGCGCTCACATAAACACGATGATCGAAATTATATATATATATATATATATATATATATATATATATATAATAAAACGTTGCCGTAGCCGAGCACAATCACTAGATTGGGTTATTAATAATGCTAATGCTCTGTTTTATCCTCCTTCATACTTTCTCCTTTTGCTGGCCTCATCGTACGGAATTCTTTTCTGTCGGTACTGTTGGATAACCATGCTTGTATGTATCTATGTGTGTGAGGTTCGGCAGGTGGCGTACCTAGAAAGACGTCACACTGAACGCGAGCAACGTCTTCTGATGTTGGTGGAAGCGCTCAGCAAATAAGCAATCCCCACGCGGGGCAAGCACAAACCTACGATTAGTGCGATTAAGGAAAGACTGTTCAGCGTCTACTTTTTCGGGACGCTCACTCAGTGCAATAACTGTTGACGGCTAACGTCGTCACGCAATTTTAACTTTACGGGCGTTCCTGCCTAACTACACCGTTTACCGAGCCTAATGTGAGCTTCTCTACCAGGAGCTCTACCAGGGGTCGTTGAGAGGTTCGAGGCACCCGGTAGAAGTTTCAATTGAACTAAAAAAAAACAAAACAAAACAAAATGAATATAATGTTACGGGAACGCGTGTTTCCGATCCTGTTCCGATTCATTCGTAAAAGATACACACAGTGGTTGAAAACGTCTTACCGGCGATACGTGAAACAACCATACAACGCTATACAGAGCGATATTTTAACGTAGCGTAACGCATTCAAGGTTTGAAATGATTGAAACTATCAACAAACGCTCGTCCCAAACGGTGTTACAGGGGTAGGATGTCAACGTTTTAATAGCGTGTACGTGTAGGAGCAGAAAAAGAAGGAAATCGTTCCGATGGAGGATCCGACATAGTTAGTAGTAGTGCCAATGGCTAGTCACGAGACCCAAATATATTGTATTTTTTTCCTAAGCATATAGATATCTTTAGTGAGTGTTAGAATCTGAACAGTGGCTCCTAGTCGAATCTTTCCATTCCATTCAGGATTTCTCCGAATACAATCAGACATTCGTTTGTGTGAAAAACTAGTTGAACCTGTTGCACTTATTTTTTTGTTTCACATTTCCTCCCTGAAAATAATCGTACAGTAACGAATCTTACAGCTAACCCTAGGCGTGGCAAACGTTTCGGAAGAAGTTTTTAATTGAAGCGCACGTGCGCATAATTTGTACTTGTTGAATGTGGTGGTGGACACCATGACAAAATAAAAATAAATGATTGCCAAAGAAAACACTTGTTGTTGGATTTTAATTGTGGTAGAAATAATCGTAATAAAAATTTTAATAACAGTGCGTATTTTTTATTAATTTTTTTTTATTTCAACTAAAACACGAATAAGAAATATGATGTTCGAAAGGATACTAGCTTCATTGAATTTATCGCTGATTTTCATCTGCACAATTTACACAATCCGTCGTAGCAGTTCTACTCTCTAATTTAATTTACCAATGATTTAAACCCAATTACAATTTTACATACAGATTAAAACATTGCAACACAACATACAGTACATTATATAAAGCATAGGAAGCAGTTATCAAAAAAAGATGAAAGATAAAAAGTAAATGTATAAATCTACTACAAAAAAGAATACAAATAAAATCCGAAAGAGCCTATTGCGTTGCAATGCAAACGCTTCCATGCATAATAAAGTTCACTCATCGAAAATGGATTAATGTTTTGTTTAAAAAGCGTTACAGCCGAAGAAATCGACTTTGGACTAATTCTAACATTGTAAGGAGTAGCTAGATCTTTACACAGACATTGACCTTAACTAACATAAAAGTGCAAAGGATGGCTTATAACTAACACGAAGGTATATAGGTTTGGGAAGATTTAGTTCTTTCTCGATGCGCGCCGCTTCATCGAGCTGCTGCATTGGGGACAGTACCATTTGCCTTTCGGCGATGAGCTGATGTTGACGCACGGGTAGTGGAACCACTCGAACGGGCACTGAAATTGGGAGCGTAAGAATGTCGTTGGTTAGCAGAAAACCGCACCAGCGAGCATCGATAAAAGAATCGAGGCTTGTGTTCCCCATACTTACACCTTCGTTGTCGCACGCCACCATGTCACCGTACGAGACCTGATTGCACAGGCAGTAGCGTGGTTCGTTCGGATCGAACCACTCACCTTCCGGTGCCTGCTCCTGAACCGTCCCCCCCTGGTCCGTGATGTTGCCGCCGGTACCACCGCCGGTACCGCTGCCGGAGGCAGTGGCAGCCCCGGAGCTGGAACCGGCGCTGGCGCTGGTGCTAGGATTGTTGATAATCAGCGTCTCGACTGGTGACGTCGTGTTGACCAGGCCACTGCCCGACGGTTGGGCGACCGTCGTCAAGAAGGATGATTGTTGCTGCAGCGCTTGTGGCAGCACTTGTGGCTGCACGGAGGGCTGTTGCAGCTGCAGTGCCTGCTGCTGCTGTTGTTGCTGTTGCTGTTTTGTTTGCAACTGCATCAGCTGCTGCTGTGCGATTTGCATTTGCTGCGGCGATTGCTGCTGCAGCTGCTGTTGCTGCTGTTGTTGCAGTAGTATCTGCCGTTGGCGCATTTGCGCCTGTTGCAGCTGCAGTTGCGTGTGTTGCTGCTGTTGCAGCGTTTGCTGCTGCAGCTGAATGTCTTTCTGCTGCTGGTCGAGCAGCTGCTGCTGCTGCTGCTGGATTTGCTGCACGCGCTGCTGCACCAGGTGCTGTTGCTGGGGCGTTTGTTGTGCCTGCGGCAGGAAGGACGTGTTCCGCAGCGTTTTCAGCTGATGCAGCTGCTGAAACTTCTGCTGCGTCGCAGGGGTGTGCAGCAGCTGTTGATGGCCGTGCACCGCTTGCATCTGGGTCGCATGCTGCAGCAGCTGAGGCTGCTGTTGCCGGTTTTGCAGCTGTCGCTGGGGCAGCCGCTGATGCGTTGACGCTACGACGTGCTGAACGTGCTGCTTTTGTTGCTGTTGATTTATGATTTGCTGCTGCTGCTGCTGCTGCTGCTGCTGCTGCTGTGGTTGCTGCACTTGCTGCGGGTGTTGCGGCTGTTGCGGTTGCTGCGAGAGTTGCTGCTGCGACTGCTGCTGGTGCTGCACGGGGGTAAGTTGCTGCTTTAAGACAGGCTGCTTCTGTTGCGGTAGGGATATTTGCAACAGATGTTGCTGCGGCTGCTGAAGAACAACAGGTGTGTTTGGGTGAATCAGCAACTGCTGCGATTGAACCAAAGTTACGTGATTCATTGACTGCTGCGGTTGCTGTTGCGGATGTTGTTGGATGAATGATTGCTGCGGTTGCTGCGGTTGCGGCTGTTGCTGCTGCTGCACCTGTTGTTGCTGTTGCACTTGCTGCTGCTGCTGCTGCTGCTGCTGCTGTTGATGCTGCTGTTGTTGGGGCTGATGTGATCCACCCATCGGTACAGCGGAATGGGTGACTTGAAGCGAGAGGGTTGCGATCGGCGATTGGTTCACTCCATTCGACTGTACGTTGGTGGTGGAAGATGGCAACATTGAGGATACAGTGGAAACAGTTGCAAGCACGTTCGAGGGATTAGGGCGTAAATTACCGCCAGTGTGCGATACACCCACGCTCTTTTTCTTTTGGTTCCTTCTTTGGATTGAAAAGGCGGTCGACTCACGTTCGACGGCCTGTAATGCATTATGGGTCGCACCGGCCAGTTCGCTATTGAGTAGCAACTCGTGCGAACCCACCCCACCGATGGCTTCGTACGAAGCTTTCAGGCTTGCCGTTCGACGGCCCTGTTGCATTTGCTGCGTTTGTGCGATCGCCTGACTGGCAGCAGCGACGATCGCATTTCCGGCGCCACACGTCTGCAGATTGTAGCTGCTAGCAACGGTCGGAGTTCCCGGGACGGTGCCAGGGACGACCGTTCCGGGCACGACCGTGGCAGCGGCAACTGGGCCCACCATTGCTACCGTTGCCGCCCCCGGAACGACACCCGCTACCACGGGGGAAGCGTTCGTCTGAACGCATGCAACTGCGTTGTTCAGGGGCTTCGAAGAGCCAGCGCCTTGCCGTTTCTCGACTGCACCGAGCGAAACCGAGGCAGCCACGCTATTGCGCCGCTTGTCTGCCTTCACCTTGTAGCGGCTGTCCGAACGTGAGGAGGGCGTATGCCCGGAACCGCCACCGTGCGAGTTTTGCGTGTCGTAAAAGCGATTTTCCTTCTGGTTCAACCCACCGTTGGTTGTCGTGGTGTCCAGCTCCAGAGATCGCTTCTCTAGAACTTCGGTGATGCCATTGTGGTCCGCCTCCAACTCGCACTTGAACTTGAACAGCTCGGTGTCGAGACGGCGCAAGTAACGCTCTACCAGGTCGTACATCTGCGCTGCAAGCTGAATCTTTTCGTCCGAATCGTCCAACACCCGGTAGTAATTGGTGCGGATCGAATCGAACTCGCTGTCGGCCATCGACGTTGAAATTTCGCCGCGGCGACACTGCTGAAACAGTGCTCGGACACGCTTGTCCAATGCATCCGTATTATCTATACAACAGAGGAAAAGAAGCATACAAAGGTACGATAATTGCACAGTAATGCTAGTGTGCCTTCGTTGCATTTACTTTGAACGCTCAGATCCATCTCACGCATCTCAGTGAATCGCTCTCGGAGTTCCTGCGGCAGATGCTCAATTACTGAAGTAGGAAAAAATACGCATGGGTAATTTAGCATTAATGAACAAAAATTAAAATGATGATTCGCTTATCCGGAACAAAGTAGCCAGAGCCATTCCGAATGTCGCACGGGCGGCTGTTTTACTTACTTTCTAGATAATCTTCGAGATACAACATCCTGGTATCGTTGCCTATTGATTTATTCGAGAAACGTAATGAACAGTAAAAATAATACACATATAAGATACACGCAGGAATTAAGGTAACTCCCTAAATTTTCACTAAATTTTTTTCGAGTTGTGCTCTGTTTGTGCTGCTTCAATTGCTCACGGTAAAAGATTATTCATTCTATGAAAAAAGAGAAAGAAAAAATTGACAGCTTTCAAATCGTGTCATGCGGGATTGAACACTTAAACTGAGTATTATAAATTCATTATTTCAAAACTATACAGTTGATGGGAATTAATCTCTGCGAACAATTCACATTTAATTTGTGTGCGTATGATTTGTGCTCGTTTAAACGGGAGTGAAGTGCTCTTAACATGCTAGTGTGGTAAAAGAAACGCCAGCAAATAAGAATGAGCCTGTGTTCCCTGTGGAAGTTTCAGCCAGAGTACGTTTGTTTCTCATTTAGCTCATACAGAATAGATTTTCCATTTCGCTTCAATTATTGTTTTTACTACTATTGCCTCAGACTCAAAAATTTATTCACCGGTCAATTAACTTGAACATTAATAGCAAACATAATATACAGTAAACATTACACACTCAATTTACATTTCTGTTAAATATACTTCGATACACTTTCGTCCGGAAGCAAACAATGGTGTCCATCAAGCTGTTGAACAACAAGTCCTGCAGCATTGAAGATTGATGTTTTGCATGAATGATGGATTCATTCCGTCCGTCCATTTCATTCCATTCGCCCATATTTTTCCTAGATCTCGCACCAGACACTGTCCAAGGTGGCCGTCCAATTGTTGTCAATTTTGACGTGTGGGTCTGCTGTCCGCGTCGTGTCTGCGCGTGCGGATGTATGTGTGTTTGATTAGGGGCGATGTAAAGTTGGACGCTATCTCGCTTTGTCACCTATCGCCGCTGTGTGTGCGAATGAAACATCGGTATACGTGTTGAAATGTGTTTGTGCAGTTGTAAATGACGCGTACGTGCCTGTGTGTGCGTTGATATGTGTGTGACAACGCATCAAGCGCGTGAGATGGTTGTGTGCCATCCGCAGCACCATCTTCCTTCTCTCGGACAACAGTGAGTTGTGAAAGTTCACGCGAACAGGGTGTGTATCGGGGTGTTCCGTTGGCCTAGTGTAAGGAAACGTCTGCCCGTTTTTTCGCCGATTGCATTCAATGGCGCCAGCGGAAGGGTGAATTGAAAACTGATGCAAAAACGCATACCCACGACGAACCAATTTGCGCGGTGTAGGGTTTGGCAAAAAGGAGGCGAAATTGTGTCGCACACTCACTACTGTCCACCAAACAGCGGAGAGTGCCAGTGACAGTGCCGCGTTTACGCTGCTGCAGCGGTTGTTCGGTGTTCGGTGCGATACATGGTACAGGAGGCGCTGGAAATTTTTTTCCAGCGGAGGGCGTGTGCGTGCGTGTGCAAAGCGTGCAGCGTGAGCGCAACAGTCAGTCGCGACCCCGCGTGATCATCCCTCTCGTTTGCCCGTTCACTACCTCGGACCGGCTCAGGAATGTGAAGCTGACAGCACCGAAACCACCAGCGACAGGGAAGATCATTGGTATGCGCACCGTGTACCAGCGTACTTTTGCTGCATCTTTCATGTGCGTGTGGATGTGTGCACGTGTGTGTATGTGCTTGTGAAAGAGGGTGGGCGTTGAATGGACCGACCGCTGGGTGCTGTGACTCTGTCCGGCAGAACGGAAAGAGCGCGGAATGAGCGAGAAGCTGGTTTTGTTGGCTGGCAAAAAAAAGTTGGCGTTAGTGTGTTTGTGTGCGGTTCGGTGCATCTGCAGCATAGTAGTGTTGGTGAGGAATGAGGTGTGCCATCATCCGCTTGACCCCTCCGCTCTCCCGTACACGCACACTTCACGCTTAGCCCACCTCACCGTGGTGAGGCGTCGTGAGAAAGATATTCGACGTCCGGGAGCTTAATACAGCACAATCAAAATCAAACAATCAACCAAACCACCACGCAACAACAACAAATCTCATTCGGCTATCAAACCCACCCCACCGCATGAGTGAGATGAAGGTTTTGTTTTCTTTTCCTGCCCACCGTGGTGAGAACAAGTGAGCGAGCGGGTCGTGAGACGAGCAGATGCTCGAGCGTTGACGTTTCGTGATTCCCAAGTAACAAACGGGAGGCAGGAAAAGGCGAAGGAAAAAAACGCGATTAGAGATGGGCTATGGGGCGTATGTGTTTGGGCGAGCGAGATAGCACATGGTTAGGGGACACACACACACACACACACGCACGCGCACACATGTACACCACCAGGTAAAGGGTCTAAATTCGCCACTTGCACGACGAACCGCTTCGCCAGTTGTTTGTATCATCGTGCCCCGGGAAGGTGAGGGCAAACACAAACAAAGTGCATACAAAAGGTAAACTGCTGTCCCTTTACAAGGATCAAGGAATGTGTGCGCGCTCGCGCGTGTGTGTGTGTCATTAGGGAAAAACGTGGGAAAACCTCCAGCTTGCTTTTGCCCATCATTTACTCGCGGGCACGGTCCGTCCGGGTAAGGGTGCGTCTCGGGTACAAAAGTTCTACTGCAATCAACCGAACCAGTGTCCTTGCTGGACGTGTTTATGCCTAACCGGGACGAACCCGCGTCCCTGTTGTGTCGTCCAATTGCTAGCGCTACTACGCAAACCGTTTGCTTCCTTTTTCCTCCTCGCAGGCATTTACGTTAAACCGTACGCGTTGTCCTTGCCGTTTCGTGTGCATTTGCTGTGTTTTGGTGTTTGCGTGTGTGTTTGTGCGCCACTTTAGTGCACCGATACGCGATACAGGAGCGATAAGGCGCTAGAGAGCGTTCCCAGGACGAAACGCGGATGTGCGGTGTACATTTTAAATCGTAATTGTGTGCGTGTGTTTTTGTGTGTGTGTGCGCGCGCGTGAGTGAGCCTTTGTGTGCGTGTGAGCGTATGTGTTTATGTGTGTGACAGGCAGGACCTCGGATGATCGGTGGAGGAGGCTGCCATCAGCAACCTAGCAAGCAGCGAACAGGCAACGATCCGCGGTGATAACGACGTTTCAGGCGACGGCAACGACGACGACGCCGCCTACGATCAGGGCGAGAGGCAGGCGCCGGTGGAGGGGAAGAAAGAAAAGGGGAAAACAAGGGCGAAGACAAGGCGTCCAGGCGTCGTGGCCACGGGTTTGCATGCTATTGCTGGCGACGAACCCGGCTGTCACCATCATCACCACGAGCAACGAGCGGCAGCAGTAGGAGCAGGAGCAGGAGCAGGAGCAGGTTTCATTCGCGTCGACGGCTGGGGTCACCGTTTGGGGACGGGCTCGTCACCACCACCACCGGCGGCAGGATGTTCAAATACATACCGATATTCAAGGGATGCAACCGGCAGATCGAGTACGTCGACAACCGGCACTCGTCGCTGCCGAACGTGCCGGAGGAGATCTTCCGCTACTCGAACAGTCTCGAGGAGCTGCTGCTCGACGCGAACCACATTCGCGATCTGCCGAAGGTAGGTTTTTCCATTTTTTTCTTCCATCGCCGGCGTTCAAGGCTCGACGTCTTCACACGCCAAGTTTCCTATCCTTATCTCTTGGGTGGTACAAAAAGCCAACGCTTCTAGATGGTGCACGAAGCATAATCTCGGAGAAACTTTTTTTTTTATTTTATTTCGCAAGAGTCCGCCACACTCATATAACGGTGACACACATTTTCACATTAGTCATCTCCAAGAAGTTGCTTACACACATTCCCGATGTTTCTTCGCTGAATTTGATTTTTTTTTACTTTCAAAAATGTATTTTGATTCGACGCTTGAGCGCGCGGAAACAATATCTGTAGATAAATTGCTCGTCGAACCACTGTTCGAAATTAGTTGTTTGCTTTTTGTGGAATATATTCTTTGGAAAATTATTTTTGAAAACTGCCTAGTATATTTTTCTAAAAAAAACCTTTCAATTTTTTTAATATCATTTTAACTGAAAATAAAACCGTATCTGTTTGGTTTTTTATTGCCGTTTCGCGGGGTTCCCATCGGGATGAACTAGCATACGCTAGATGATCGCAATTGTGTGCGTTTTATGCTGCGTCCGGGAATATTTCCACCACATCGGCGGCAGCAGAAAGTTTCCACAAAGGGGAAGGAGCGGGGTTAGGCTGGTGTCGTCATGGGCATGGCTTCTCATCGGTGTTACCGGTCGAGCCATCGCCAGCGCGAGGAAGAAGAATAGGCGAACGATAATGCGCTGCTCGTACTGCGTCGTTAAATAGCTGGGGAGAAAGAGCAAGAGCGAGAGAGAGAGTGAGAGAATGAAGGGGGAAGGGCGAGATAGCAAGCAAGTGAAACGATCGCTCATGATCTGCGCCGATCACACGGCATCAGTATGCCTACGCGGCGAAAAAGGGGAACAGACAGGAAACGAAAGCAGGCAGGGGCCGAAGAGCAGGAAAGACCCGGTTTTCTCCAGCCCGGTTTTGGGCACAACGGACGACGGGTTGGTTCACGAATCTTCCCCTCCATCCGTCCCAACCAAACCCCCCCCTCCTCCCCCTCCCCAACCGGGCCGACAGACGGACGATGACGACACCGCCCCATCCACCCAGGTTTTGTTTGATTCTCTTTTATGTTTCCCCCGCTTTGCGGTGTGCACTGGTGTGCGTGCGGTTGAGTGTGGACGCTCGCTGGAAAGCGTGTTATTTTCGTTACTGATGCGTTTTCAGTTCCATCCCTCCCCCCCACTACACCCACCCACCCTACAGCCTCCCACCTTCTCCAACAACACATCAGATCATCTCCGTTCCGGTGTGTCTGGAAAATGTCAGGCGAAAAGTGTCTCTCCCCCATGGTTGGCCTGGACCGGGAACTAATCTCACGGACGTTTTCCATACCCCGGGCCACATTGTTTGGCGGACAATTGGCATTAATTTCACTTCGTTTTTTTTTGTTTTTTATTCGGGGGTGAAATTTCTCGCGATCTCAATCGCGCACTGTCAATAATATTTAGGTCATACTGGTCAAACTGACGGGCGGCTGTGTTTTTCGTACCCTCTCGGGGATACAAGTGTGCGCCCGGTTCGCCCCTTTGTAGTCGGTCGGTATGTGTTCGCGTAAACAATAACAGCAATGGGTGGCAGGGGGAGGAGAATGTCCAAGCGCGAGCAGCCGGCCAGACGATCGACAAGCAATCGATTCGAAGAATGCACATTTGCGTCCTCGGAGGTCAGTCAGATTGGCATTGGTATGGCATGGTTGGAAAAAACATCCCAACAACACACTTCTCTATTAAGTAACACACTTGTATATTAAGAATAGTTTCTTTTTAATATTAAAAACGTTTAAGCGCTTTGGAACATATAACGAGTAAATTTACTTCCGAACTGCATCGTTTCTTTTGGAATTTCATCAAAGATATGTTTTACACGCTAGGCTTTTTTTTTTTGGAGAATTTTGTTAAATCCAAAGCGGAATTCTCGTTTACTTGTCTATAAATTGCTGTAAACAATGTGTTAAATTTTTTACCAAATGTGTAACTTTTTGTTTAAATTTTAATTTTAATTAAACATACTTTTTAACACACTAGGTTTTTTTTAAAGAATGTTGTTAAATCTAGAGCGTAATTCTCCTTTACTTTATTGCCAGTAAATGTTGGAAAAAATATGCTTGTAAAAAATATGGTTAAATTTTTCCACCAAATGTGTAATGTTTTGTTTAAATTTTAAATTTAATCAAAGATATTTTTTTTAACACATTCGGTTTTTTTGGAGAATTTGGTTAAATCCAAATCGTAATTCTCCTTTACTTGCCGCCTATAAATTGCTTAAAATAATGTATTTGATTTTTAAATGTTTCAATTTTTTGACCAAATGTGTAATTTTCTGTTTAAACTTTAATAGTGGATATCTAATTAATATGTGAACATGCATACAATAATGCATATAATATGTGAAAAAAATATTTGAAAAAAAACACGATAAATATTTACTATCCGTTTTCATGTCGGCCTAGTACGACGTGCGTTCCAGAAGTTGTTCTTCTCGCAAACGCAAACCCAACCACCCTAATGCCTACCATTCCTAGGACAGGAAACAGACCCTGGGAAGCCATAGGAACGGGCACAGCAGAAAGCGTGTACCACGTGCATAAAGAAATCAGTGTTCTTGCTCCCCTTTTCGACGAACGTCCTGTTTGCATGTGTGTGTGTGTGTGTGTCTGCATGAATCGCCCAAAGCCGGTCTGATTTATCTGACAGATAACGCTGACAGAAAGGGGAGAAGACAGGGCAAGAGGAGACATCCTGTGCTTCCCTGACTAATTGACAGCCCGATTGATTCGATCGATCTTGGCGAGCGAGATCTTCCACCACAACGGCAGTTGCCCTTACGTGCGTGCTCTCCTCCTGCACTGCTACTGCTTCTTGCCTGCGCCAGTTATGACGTACCGTTTCTTACGCCCGACCACCGGTAATAGCCGACCCGGTGGAGTTATGTGTACTAGGCGTACGTAAACTAATCACGGCATAACAGGTTACATTAGCAAGCAAGAAAAACATTTGCGCTTTATGGGCCACAATTAGCACGTGCCGTGGCACTGACGGGTACCGAAAAGATCGCACCGAGCTGTTTTACTGGGCTGGAAACGAGCTAGCAACGTAACGTGTTATTTCAATTTATATCTATTGCTCTAAGTATAAACCCAAGTATGGGACGATACAATAACGAAATATAATTAGTTTCAATTTACATTAAGAAGTAGTCACATAGAAAAGGCGATTTAATTATAAATCACGGGCTCGCTGCTCGAAACTAATTCAAATATAGTGAGCGAGTGAGTCCCTCACTCGGTGTGAGTTGAGTTAAAAGATCCCCTCACGGAAAAATGAACAGCTGTCAACCTTCTAACGATGTTTATACCTGTCTTCGATTAAAGCTTTGCTAGACTCATACCAAATTTGAATTTTGACATTTTGGTGTCAACAGTTTCAATTTCAAAACAATCAACAATCGTTGCTCAAATTTGTTTATTCTATACGTTTTACAATAAATTATTTATTTCCGCTGTTTTATGTTAAGATGATTGTTTATTTCAACACAAAAAACACTAATTGCTGAGATACATATATTTATCCTACATTTTCTACAATAAGCTAAACAGGTTATGTTTTGAAATTCATCTTTTTAAAACAATAAATCATATTTATGGCATGTGTTTGAATAAGTTTACGGAAACTGGCAAGTTATGAGTTTATTTTTTATTTATTATTTGTATTAAAAAGCTTTTTGCAATTAAAAGAGATGCTTCACTTAAATCAACTTGAAAATATATTTTTTATTTCCAACCAAAATCCAAGCATAATAGAAAAATAATTCTTCAAATTTATCTGCAAGCTCGTTTAAAATTCGCTGCTCTAATTCGTTTCGTTCTCAAATGTTCTTCCCCTGGTGGATTTCTCTCCCTAGTCATGTGAATGGGTTTTCTTTGTACAAAACGCGTACTCGGCAATCAAATCGAAGATCACGATTCACAAACTTTTATCTCTCGCTCTTCACTATTACACGTTCGATCGATTTAAAAACATGATCGATGTACTTGTGATATTGCGCTGATCACAGTCCTTGGATGTGTTGCCGTTGGCTGGAATGTGCTTGAAGTGCATATTTACACCCCGCCGTTCGTTCCGCAATGTAGCAACAGCCGATAAGATATCTGCGGCGTGTGCGATATGCTTCATCATGAGTCACCCGGCAGCTAACCATGCCCAGCGTGCACGAAATGCCTCTAACGGGTATGGAAAAAACAATGAAACGAGAAGTCGTACCTTGACGCACCCAGCAAGGTGCTTTGTCCCGTTTGGAATGGGATGATAAAAATATCCCTAATTGCATCTCGCATCTTCAGCACAACAGGTACGGGGCGGACAATAAGGTAAAATAAATTTCAGCCCACCCATCCACCCACCCTTCGGTTGAGTTAGCGCAGCGGCTAGGAAATGGCTCACCTAGGGTTGTTATTTTATTCCCGGTGGATTTCTTTTTTTTTCTTCTCCCTTCTGTGGTTGTGTGCTGCTGCTGCTGTTGCTGGCTGCTTTTGTCCACCATATTTCCCGGCTTGGTGTATGGGGGCAGCCCACTTGTTGGCTTGCGATGCTTGCGAGCACTCTCGCCCATTATGCCATAACCTCATCATCGTTCTGAGACCCCGAAGTGCAGCCGCCGAGCGCTGGGACACGGGACGATCCGCTCATTACGCTCCACTTCTGGCGGGAACCACGCTAAATGTATAATCCCCAAGCTTTATAACGCTCGCCACAAGACCCCGGGCCCGGTGGATACATTGCAACCATTCCGGCAGATGATCCTGGGAGAGAGAGCGTCCAATCCAATTCGAGATGTGTTTGCTATGTTCAGGGCCGAATCGGGACGCTTCGAATCCCGAGGCCACAGGACCTAGTTTTTTTTTTGTTTTTAGTTTTATTGTTGCTCGTTTAGGTCGTTTATTATTGTAGCTCCTGCCAGTACGGAAGGGAAGTCCGCTGTTGGTGGTTTTTTCGCGTCGGACTAATAATAACACCAGGCGACACAGTGCTGAGAATTGGATTTACCTTCCGTCTCCTCTCACTCGCTGGTCTCGGAGTGGGGGAGTGGAGACCCAGCCAGAAAAGGATGTCAGAAATCCGCGGGGTTTACGATTGTTACCATCACTTCATGAAGGCGATGTGTGTGTGTGTGTGTTTTTGTGGTGATCATCGCTCCGGGGTTCCTCGGGTGGGGCCGAGTGGGTTGGCCGTTGGCCTATATAATCATTGTTCTCGGCAAACTTTGCTACCGCGTTCGAAGGAGGAGCAGGAGAGGAGAAAAAAAAAGAAAACTGCTGCACATCCTGGTCCACCCACAACGCCATCACCAGCGTCAGGATCGATTGGTTTCCGTTTTTCTCCTGCATCGCTTGATATTCTGCAAACCTCGGCCCACTCAGCAACACGCGCTTTTGAAACAGTGGGCGATGGCCAGCGCTCCAGGTGTTGCGCACACTTTGATTGATTGATTGATTTTAGCACAAATATGGACAACAATTTGCCGTTTCGATGAACCCACATTTTGACACATTTTAATACACATGATAAGGGAGTGTGATTGTTACTGTTTTTTTTGGTTCGTGCAAAATTTATGAATTTTGCAAAATAAATTGAATTAATTTTGTGAATTTTCTCGAATCCCTTGAAGACACCTGGTTTTGGTCACTATAATTTTCGCAGGTAGCAGGTTTCCTGATTTTACGGAAAAATTGTTTTAATATGTTTAAAAATCCAAATAAAAATTATTCATATAAAATTCTTAAGACTTTTGAGGAGTTCGAATTTAGAAAAATTTGGCAAAGTTTGTACCGAAATGCTAGAATGGTTTGCGGTGGTAGATATTTGGAAACTGGTGGCTTTATTCAAATTCTGAGAATCGAGGCCCAAAGTTTGGAGCAAGCAAATTTGGCGAAAATGAAAATATTTGGACAGTAATAAAAAACATTTTTTTACTCAACATGGAGTTCTAAACTATCGTTGTGTGCCGAAACCGGTAGCTTTATTCAAATTCTGAGAATCGAGGCCCAAAATTTGGAGCAAGCAAATTTTGCGAAAACGAAAATATTTCGACTGTAATACAAAAAAAATGTTTTACTCAACATGGAGTTCTAAACTATCGTTGTGTGCCGAAAAATTGAGCAATCTATCGGAAAGAGCTTCGATTTCTAACGAAATACGTTCGGACTCCAACAAAAAATGAACCATCCAAAGGCGCTTTCACAATCAGCCAATTAGTTCGATGGTTATTTTCGAACCTTTAAGGTAGCAAATTTGTATTTATGACCGCTTGCGTGCCTTCAACAGCTCCACTGTCCATCGTACGTACATCACTCACACCTGACCGCGCACAGGACCCTCTCCCGGTGCGAAACTATGGATACAGTTCGCAACAACCGCCCCCGATTTGCCGATTCCGATTCAAAACCCATCCAGGGCTACGGGCAAACATTTAATTGAATTGGAAATGTTTTTAGCACACCGGTCCCGTGTGCGGGCGGGTGGGGTGTGTGCGGCGCGTTGGCGACCGCAAAGTGTTTGTTTTCGCGAGCGCCCTCCACCCATACACAATCGTTCTCGACCGACGACAACACCACCACCAGTTGCTAGCTGCTAGCTACCGCCAGCCGCTTTGCAAATGAATGCGCTCGTCGAAAATGCGGATGGCCCGCCGCTTCGTTTGCACCGAAGGACGAAGTGCAATCGGTGGGTTTTTTTTTGTGTGTTGTTCCCTGGCTATTACTTCGCCCGCTCGACCTGCGACCTTCCCATCTCCCGCCCGCACGTGTGCATTTGAAACGTACATTGTGTTTTATTTGTTCTTCCTGCTTCCGCCCCGCCAGCTTCGTTGCGCCGTCGTCTTCAGCCGCCCTCAGGAGACGGGACGCGGATCCCATCAACAACGTCGGTTTCTGCGGTTAATTTCGTCCGCCCTTCGCGGCCCCTCCCGGCAACCGGAGCGGAGGGACCGAGTTTTGCATCTCCCTGGGGCGCACCCACCCACCCCCGTTCGCGTTAAGGGGCCCATTTGTTTCGATATTTAATTACGAACGTCGATTCGACGCGCAGAGTGTGTGGTCCTAGCGAGCCGAGGTGTGGTCGGTCGGCCATTGTGGAGACGTGCACGGCTGGACGACGTGGGAAACTGCTAATAAGACTGCTTAATTGGAAGCGTTTTCCACTTCGGTTCGGGCACGAAACAAAGCAAACCCTTGGAGGAGGAGATTGGAACCGGGCGATGGGCGGGGAGATCTTGACAGTTTGGTTGAAATGTTGTGCTCGAAAACTAGGTTATTGTTGTTTGGAACAAACTAGAACTGCAATCTATTTTATCTCTTCATTGTATTAACCACACGAACAAATCGAAGATATTGGACAAAGAGGTTAGGAAAACGTTTACAAATCTTTGTGAACTGTTTGCAATTTCTTCAGAGATCCAGAGTTTCCATCCGAAACTGTAAGACGGTATCAGTGGACGAACTGATTGGACTTTACTGGAGCATACCGATAATGAAGATATCAGTGTAAGATATACGACGGTCATGATGATTAATCCTAACAGCGAGTTGCTATCGGGTTTTGTTTTCACCAAAGGATGTATTCTAGTGCTTTGGACGTTCATTAAAGAATTATCATTGTATCCGTTTGGACACTATCAGATGGTTTTTATAGTGGAGATATTATTGCTAGGAAGATCTGACTCATTCGGGATATTGGAGATATAACCAAACGTACTACAGCAACACTATTTAAGATATTAGATTATTCAAAGTGTATTATTGTATTATTCACACGGTGTATTATTCAAAGTGACAGCTCGGCTTTACACAGATTGACTCGTATTGAAGATGTTAGATGTTGAAGAGATATTTAAAGTTAACTATGTTCCGGACGTAACAAGACGCTCCCGAAAGATTAGGAGCTATCCATATCTCCGTATTAGACTGGGCTTTTTGGAAACTAATGATACTAATTTAAGATATAAGAGATTAAGAGATCACACCTTCGCAGATCTTCGAGATAGCTAACAATTCTCCAAGGCCTTACTTCCAATCAGGCATTACTTCCAATCGCCAATAGCTTAATCCTGTTGGCAGTGAAGATATTAGCTTGTGCCGTTAGACTAAGACGTGCTCCAGCTTTTCGGGACAACGACCTGCGTGCACACGTCCCTTGGCGCTGGTGGGAGTCGGTGGTATTTACAACCTTTCTTAACGATGGACCAAAAACCCACCCCCACCCACGACCTTTCTCTCTCTTTCTCTCGCGGGTGCGCCCGCGCCTGCTCCTGGCTGTGTGCGCTTTGTGTTTGTGTATTTGAAAGCAAGAGTTGTTTACAGTAGCCGCGCAGATCCATTCTGCCCGGCGCGGACATCGAGATCATGTGCGGGGAGGAGAGAGGGCGCCTCCTGGGTGGGCCAAACGCGCTAAACGGCCGGAAGCCGGACCGTTTCCAGGAGCGTTACTCACAGGAACAAGAAAAAAACCTCAGCGCCATTTGAATGTTATTATAAAGTGGTGGCGTCAATGTGTGTGTGTGCGTGTGTGCGTTAGTTTTTTTTTACCGAACGCGCACGCCTTTTTCCATTGCTCCATGGGTCCGGCCCGATCGCGCATCAATTTCGTGGTAATTTAATTTTAGCTATGATGGGCCAAACCCCGCCCTCTCCCCCTCGCCCGCCCGCTAGCGGACTCGCTTTTATTTGCACAGCTGCCTGCAGCTTGGGCCCACGGCTTGGGTTCACCCGGTTCCGCTACACTTGCGTTTTATTGCCGTCGAATGTATCGGTTCCCCGGCGTTTTTTTGTTGTTGTTGTTTTGCTCTCCTCTGTTACTGTTGTTCCTGGATTTTATTCGGGTTTAGCCTGCCGGGTTCGGGGAAGGGAGAGCAAGGGCTGAGGACGCGGGGGTTGTTTAATAATGTTACGAGCGCTGCTGTTGCTGCTGCGGCTGCAACACCCGGAAAAGGTACTTTCTTCGCTCAAGTGTAAATTGTTGAACGCCGAAGTGATGGCGGACGGACGTCCGGATATTGGAGGCACCAGGAGACACCTCTCCGAACAAAACGAGTTAACGTGCTGCTTTAGTCGGGCGAAGTTTTGGCGAGCGCACCGAACTGTTTGCCGGACGTCCACGGTGTGCAAATCGGTTCGGAAAAGATAATTTGATTAAATCGTTGCCCTTCTCCGCTCTCGCTCTCCTCGAATGTCCCGTATCTCCGGTTGAGTACCGATTTTAACGCCATACTGTCATTTTCGTTACAGGGATTCTTTCGCCTGTACCGGCTTCGGAAACTCGGACTGAGCGACAATGACATTATCAAAATTCCATCCGACATACAGAACTTCGTCAATCTGGTCGAGCTGGACGTGTCGCGCAATGGTAAGTAAGCGTGCGCCCCTTTGGCCTTTGGCAAGCTCGACGCGAGGCTAACGTCGGTTTCGTTTCGTTCGCACAGAAATCGGCGACATACCCGAGGACATCAAGCATCTCCGCAGCCTGCAGATAGTCGACTTCAGCTCGAACCCCATCTCGCGGCTACCGGCCGGATTTACCCAGCTGCGGAATCTGACCGTGCTCGGGTTGAACGACATGTCGCTCATCTCGCTGCCGCAGGACTTTGGTTGGTAAGTACACACGTTCGGGCTCGATGCATTCAAAACAACAACAACAACAAAAACACACACACACACTCATACACACAAAAAAGAGAGGGTTTCAATAGCGCAAGAACGAAAGAAAGAGTAGAAGGAACGGTGTTTCCCCTCGTAGAAAAACCTCCCCTTTGCTCTCTCCCCGATGATGTACGGCATAACGGGCCCCACCCACCCTCTCTGACTTCACATCAAAAGAGTCGATGTTCCGCACGGTGTGTCTGTGTGCTTGTTGTGTGTGTGTTTTTTTTTTCGTTCTTGCCGCTGTGTTAATGCTACTCAAGACCAGCGAACCAGAACCCAGCCCGCGTCCGCTCGCTGGGTCGGGGTTGAGTGAATTCTTTGTACTTTTGAACCCGCTCCAACCGGACGGGGAAGGGGGGAACGGGGTCGGGAACAATGGGCGCTTTTACACGAAAAAAGCCCTGATGGGAAAACGGTGTGTTTTGATCGGTTTCGTGAGGAGGGCGAGGGCGGCACATATCTGTCGAGTTTGAAATTTTCCAACAAGTAGCTAGCCCGGTGTAATGGGCTGTACTTGCCGCGGCCGGTGGCTCGGTTTTTTTTTGTTTTTTTTTGGGGGGGGGGGAGTTAGAAATGTTCTGATCGATACGGTCGGTCGAAGTTTGGAGCATGATCCGGTTTCCAACAAGTCTGGAGATGGTCCGGACTTGCGTTACCGTGTTGAAACAAAAAAAAACTTATCCCTATTGATTCTTCGCTTTCCAACAAGTCCGGAGATGGGCCGTACTTGCGAATCGATACGAACGTTTGGTTGGACGATTAGCTCAACGACTCCGGTCGTGGTTTTTCTGCCCTTTCCTGCTTGCAGCTTGTCGAAGCTGGTGTCGCTGGAGCTGCGCGAGAACCTGCTGAAGAATCTACCGGAGTCAATTAGCCAGCTGACGAAGCTGGAGCGTCTCGATCTTGGCGACAACGAAATCGACGAGCTTCCGTCGCACCTCGGCTACCTGCCGTCGCTGCAGGAGCTGTGGCTCGACCACAACCAGCTGCAGCGGCTGCCGCCCGAGATCGGGCTGCTGAAGAAGCTCGTCTGCCTGGACGTGTCGGAGAACCGGCTGGAGGAGCTGCCGGAGGAGATCGGCGGGCTGGAGTGTTTGACCGATCTGCACCTGTCGCAGAACCTGCTCGAAACGCTGCCGAACGGTGTGTCGAAGCTGACGAACCTGTCGATCCTGAAGCTGGACCAGAACCGGCTGCACACGCTGAACGACAGCATCGGGTGCTGCGTGCACATGCAGGAGCTGATCCTGACCGAGAACTTCCTCAGCGAGCTGCCACCGACGGTTGGCAACATGACGGTGCTGAACAATCTCAACGTCGACCGGAACTCGCTCGTCGCGGTACCGAGCGAGCTGGGCAACTGCCGGCAGCTCGGTGTGCTGAGCCTGCGCGAGAACAAACTGACGCGCCTGCCGGCCGAGCTCGGCAACTGCAGCGAACTGCACGTGCTGGACGTGTCCGGCAACCTGCTGCCCCATCTGCCCTACTCGCTCGTCAACCTGCAGCTGAAGGCGGTCTGGCTGTCGGAGAACCAATCGCAACCGGTGCCCACCTTCCAGCCGGACGTGGACGAGGCGACGAACGAGCAGGTGTTGACGTGCTTCCTGCTACCGCAGCAGCGCTACGTCCCGTCCAACCCGAGCCAGCGCGAGGACACTGACTCGGAGAACTGGGAGGAGCGCGAGGCGTCCCGCACGCCGTCGGTGAAGTTCACGGAAGACTTCGGCGCCGACCGGGACACGCCGTTCGTGCGGCAGAACACGCCGCACCCGAAGGAGCTGAAGATGAAGGCGCACAAGCTGTTCGCGAAGGAGCGCAAATCGGACGACCTGTCCGGGAACCTGGAGACGCTGTCGGAGGAGTCGGCCTCGCGGCCATCGCTGCTGAACCGCTCCGGGTACGGGGCGGCCACGATGGAAGACATCCAGGGGCACGCGATACCGCACGATGAGGAGTCGGGCGCCGACCCGCTGCAACAGCTGCCGCCGAACGATCCGGCGGCGGACGGGCAGGACAACGATGGCGGCGACGACGACGACGGGTACGAGAAGCGCGTCGGGTTTGAGGTCAACGAGGACGACGAGGATGACCCCGAGCGGCATCAATACGGCGGTGGGGAAGATGGCGACGAGCACGGCAAGAAACCCATATCGAAGCTCCATCGCAGGTGAGTGCAGAGCGCGCAACGGAACCACTCCCACACCCGTTTTCCGGCCCGGCAAACAACCGCTTACCGCCTTCGGTTTCGTTTTTTTTCTTTCTACAGAGATACGCCCCATCATTTGAAGAACAAGCGCGTACATCACACCATCACCGATAAGAACACGAATCTGATGTTTTCGTCGCTAAAGCTGAAGGAAATGACACCGCCAAAGCTGGACGGGCATCCCGTGCTGGAGCAGGCACCGTCGACCGCGACCAGCATCGCCGAAGGTAGGTCCCAGGCCATTTCAATGCGGTGACAGTGGAAGTTACTGGATTTAAACGTTCGATTGAGGTTAGGTTTATGTTGATAATTGCTGCGTCATCAATCTGGAGGGGAAGTAAGATAAGTCTAGAACGCGAAAAATGAATTACATCCAGTAGAAGGAATTCTAACACAGCCAACAGAGTTAGGACCGGATGTCGATCTAGTTCCATTGTTGGAAAAAACAAACCGTGTGCCTAGTTATCAGGGTGGTGCCACCCTTGTAGGTCGTTAAGTTGAACGCAAAAGCGCAAATCCACTTATGCCGCGGTAGTCGCGCGCTGTTGATGTTGCTCTCGTGCTAACGACATCCACTCGCACTCGTGATCTTTACCCGGTGTCACCCTTCAGAGCAGCTTACATCATCCGCTGGCTCCTCTTTCGGCTGCGCCGCTAGGTTACATCATCCTCTCCGGTCTCCGGCTGCGAAGTCATCACGCATATAAGCTGGAAGCATAAAATGTCGAAACCATGACCACCCCGATCCCGTCGCATACTTCCGATGTTGACTCGCGCACTTGTCGCCACATTCCGATCGTCGTCATCGGTTGCTGTTGGGAGGGTGGGGTTTAGGGAGGCGATAAGATAAGACTGGGCCTGGGGGATGCGTGTAGGTGTCTGTGTGTGCTCGTACCGATCGTCCGGAAGCGTTGTGTGCTTCGGAGCAACGGGAAACCCTGGAGGTAAACACACAGGCTCGCGTTTGCTTGGAAGCGATGTTTGTTCAGCGTGTACGTTTGGTGCCTTCACACATTGAGGTGCCTTTAACTGCCGCTACTTGGCCGCTACTTGGTCGTCACGCGGAGATGGTAATTAGCAGTTGAAGTGCGGGTACGCTGTGAACCAATCCCGAAGGGCATGCGTTGTTATTGTCGCTGGAGTTACGGTCGTTTTTTTTTATTGTTTGTAGCTGTAGAAACTCGGGTGCGTAATGGTCAACAACGTCCAGTCGCCATTCGTTGTGCCCCTCGTCGCCATTAACACCCGCCTGCTGGGGCTGCCAACGGCCAGGCGATGGTGCAAGCGCAACGTACAACAACACCGAACCGTCCTGTAGATAAGACGGCCAGACCAGAGAGGGTTTTCGATAAACATTAAATTAAATCACCCGGCACCTTACCCCGGGGCGTTGCTTATCGGACGTGAGCGTGCGTATGTGCGCGGCCAGAAGACAAACAATCGGCTTTCTCCCTCCCTGCCACCATGCAATCCACGGTGTGACAAAACCTCCCTCCGTGCGATTGTGTTGCGCTCGTTTCATGTCAAGGTTTTCGTTGTTCTGCTTCGCCGCAATGTTGGTTGTAAGTCGCTTGCTCGCGCCTTATCAGCCGCGTGGGCCAACAAGGGTGGTTGATTTGGGAACCTCGCATATATAAAGCAACCTGTCGCGTTATCGGTGATGATGCGTCAGGGGTGTCAAACTCGCCATTCGCCTGTGACGTGGTGAATTTAAACGCTCCGGCGAGGGTTGCATCCCAGAGTGGACTTTCACCCGAGTGACGCCATCATAGACGTCTGCTTCCGGCAATCGCAACATCGATCAATAGTGTTGAAACAAATTCAATTGGATATATTTAAATCCGAAAGGTATCTGAAAAAAAAAAATAATAAAACCATCCAAATTGGTAGCAAAACCCGTCCACCATATTGCGATACAGATTGCATACTTTATGGGTTGATTAAAAAAAGCGTTCTTCTGAAAAAGTCTTTATTTGGGGGGTTCGCTTGCTTGCTGGCTAGGTCTTTAAGGTTCGGATTATAGGACACAAAGCACTGTTTTATGTTTTTGTTGCTTTGATCTTTATTTGTGGCATCACTTCTTTGCGAGTTGTTAATAGCATTTTTAGTTTTTTTTTTCAATAAAAAAGCTGCTTGAAAAGTGCCGATATCAGCACGGATAATCCAACCAAAATTGCGATTCACCTTTTGCCATCCCTGCCGCTCCGATATTGAGATGTAACACAAATACATAGTGGCCATTGCTGGCCGTTCGCTGTTTCCCCGGCATCACCGAGGCGATAAGGCTTTTATCGCCGCTCGCGTTAGTTATCGGAAAACCAGAAGAGACATTGAGCGCACCCCGCTCAGGTTGACAAATCACCGGGAGCAGCGCTGCCGTGTGGTTGTGCGAACACGGTCTCGATTTCGCGTGTGTGTGTGTGTGTGTGTGCTTGTGTTTTGGGAAAGGGAGGTGGCGAAGGGAGGGTTGGAGAAACAAAATACTAAACTACTAAACCACCAGAGGCGGTGGCTCTTCGCAGCGCGGCAGCAACGTTAAGGCACTGCGTAGCGAAGTACAAACATCCGAATTCATCGTGCATTGCAACGTCAACCCTCAATCAAACGTAAAGCTGAGTCTGAGTCACAGGCCGTGGACGCCACGATATATCAACCAGGGGTGTCTTGAAGTGACCCGCTTCAACTAACCGACCAATTGGGGCGGTGAAGTTTGGGTTGCTCCCCCGGCGGGGCCAATTAGTGGTAGTGGGTCGTTCGGAGTGCGATGGTCGTCTAGACGCGGTGGAGCTAGTTCCAGCAGCAGCTTTGTGCGCAACGTGCAACGATTTTGGTTTTCACTTCCTCAGGACTCAGGACCTTCCAGTGGGAGGATGTACTCGGTAAAGTTTAAGGTAAAGGATGCCGGCAAGGATGGGTCACTGCGACGGCGAATGGGTGGGGCGGGTGGCGGTGGCCGCCCACTCTCCCGCCGTTCGTCCGGTGCGTCTTCCTTCCGCTCGAACGGTTCGTTCGCACCCGCCAGCATCCTTTCGAACGGGAAGAACAAGAGCGCCCGGAAGGACGACAAGCGACGGATTCGTATCATCACCGCGGTCAAGGATGGGCGGGGTAAGAATGGTGGTGTTGGTGGTGGCAGCATGCCTCCAACGTCATGGTCGTCATCGCCGTTGTTTGGGAAGCGGAAAGTCTACGGTAAGCGCGATAAGAAGAGTGCCCGTGTTATGTGTGAGTGTGTGTGTGTGTGCTGCATACCGATAAGGTGACGAAATCCCTACGGGCGGCTCCCTCACGTACGCGATGTTCGCCACGCACCGCCCAATGCAAAGGGTGCTGCACAGTGTCTGTATCAGTGAATCAATCGATTCCGCTGAAATTCATCACCGTTCTGTACGGGCTTGCTCCATTGGGATACCTCTCCAAACATTGGACCTAACGTCGGCGATGTTGGCCTTACTCGCGTATCTCACGATATAACAAAACTTTCTATTTTAGAGATTCAGATTACTGAATCTAGCCGTCAGCAGCTACTTGCTCCATTGATATACCTCTCCAAACATTGGACCTAACGTTGGAGATGTTGGAGCAGATTCAGACTTACTCGCATATTTCAAGATATAGCGAAACTTTCAATTTTAGAAAATTACGATTCCAGAATGTTGACGTCAGCTGCTACTTGCTCCATTGATATACCTCTCCAAACATTGGACCTATCGTCGGAGATGTTGGAGCAGATTCAGGCTTACTCACGTATCTCAAAATATAGCGATACTTTCAATTTTAGAAAATACCGATTCCTGAATCTACACGTCAACTACTCCGCAAGTGCTGCGGAAGACCTTGGTACGGCTTTACAGTCGCTGGAAACTTTGCATTTGCCTCTTTCCTGATACTGTTTGTTTGCACAATTACGAGAGCATTTGTTGCTAGCGTGTCCAAACAAAACAACCTCCAAGCCAAGGGTCTATTATTGCAAACACAAGCCCGACCGACGGCATGTAGTATCAGAAGCAAAACATGAGCGGTTGTATCGAATAACAATTTCGGCACGGCGTAAACGACGCCCGTGCGGCACAAATGGTGCATCTCAAGGTTGACTTCCAATGGAGCGATGAGAGCTAAGCAGTTCGGGTGTATATTTATACTTTCGCCACACAATTCGTGGCAGCGCTAATGTCCGGTAGCTCCCAAGAGCGAAAGAGGGGAGTTGGGTTAACACAAGCACTACAAAGGAAGTGGGGGGGGGGGGGAGAGGAAAAACACAATAGAGAGTCATCCGAAACCACCTCACGACGTTTGAATCCACTGTAGCGGCTGCATCTGGAGGCAAATCGCTTCGCGATGCGAAACCCTTTTGCGAACCTGTTGAAATTGACCGTCCCCCGTTTGCTTTTAGATACACTGGACACCTACACGGCACTGAAAGAGGAACGGCTGGAGATACACATCGAGCGTACGTCCGCCGGACTCGGTCTGAGCATTGCCGGTGGCCGTGGTTCGACCCCGTTCAAGGGCGACGACGAGGGGATCTTCATCTCGCGCGTCACCGAACGCGGACCGGCGGACCTGGCCGGGTTGAAGGTTGGCGATAAGGTAAGCGATGCCCGACGTTAGATGTTTTATGTTGCCAGCTCGCTAACCCGGTTTAACCCATTTTTTTCGCTCCCCCGAAGGTGTTGAAGGTGAACGGAATCTCCGTCGAGGACGCGGACCACTACGATGCGGTCGAGGTGCTGAAGGCGTGCGGTTCGGTGCTGGTGCTGTTCATCGCGCGCGAGGTAACGCGCCTGATCGGGCACCCGGTGTTCGACGACACCGGTTCGGTCGCGCAGATAAATGTCGTCGAGCAGGCCGGGGGACAGGCCGGGGGACAGGCCGGGGCCGGTCCACCGTTGGTGGGCGCCCCGCTCGGTTTACCGACAGCGAGCGAACCAGCGTACCACGGGGCGCACTCCCCGAACACGGTCGGGTTGCCTAATGGCGCCGGTGGCACGCTCGAACTCCCGAACGGGAACGAAATCACGCAGAAAATCATCCTGCACACGACGCTGATCCGCGATCAGATCGGGCAGGGGTTGGGTTTCAGCATCGCCGGCGGCAAGGGGCACGCACCGTTCCGGGATGGGTCGGAAGGCATCTACATCTCGCGGCTGACCGAGAACGGGGTAGCGCACAAGGATGGCAAAATCATGGTGGGCGATCGGGTGCTGGCGGTAAGTGACGGCGCGTTAGCGGGAAATTATTGTTGCGATGGTAGAGTAACGCTTTCTTCACTCCCCCCCCCCCCCAGATCAATGGTGTCGACATTACGAACGCACATCACGATTACGCGGTGCAGCTGCTGACCGATCACCAGCGGTTCGTACGGCTGGTGGTGCAGCGCGAGGTAAAGGGACCGTTGGAACCGCTGCACAGCCCGCGCAGCCCCGTTGTCGGCCCGAATCGCCCGACCGGTGGCTACATGGCCGCCAACCGACTTGGTAAGCAGCGAACCGAACCAAACCGGAATGAGTTTTTGCGTTGAATAAAAACATCGCGTGTTTCTTGTTGCAGCATCCTCCTACACCAGCTACCGGCGTTCGACCGACGAAAGCCAGGAGAGCCAAACCGCGCCCGGCCACCAACAGCAGCACCCGGGTGTGGCCGATCCGCAGGTAAAGTCGCCCGACGGCGCCGAGCCGAAGGCGGTTGGGGAGGAGCACCAACAGCACCACCACCAGCAAAAGGTAACTGGCGTGGCGGCGGCGGCAGCTAATGCACACTCACCTAGCTCCACATTTGCACCGCACACGCCATCATCATCAACGCAGGTGGACGCTGCCAAGCAGCAGCAGCCTCCCCTGCCCGCACCGCGTACAGTATTAATGCAAAACGTAAATAACAAACACGGCACCGCTAGTAGCGACAACAACGGTTTGATGCATAAGCAGCAGCAGCAGCAGCAGCAGCATCACGAGCAATCGATCGACGCTTCATCCAATAATGGTGTGGTAGCGCATACCGGCGCCACTAGCGATGACCCGCAGGTAAGTGACGGGTTGTGTACCGGCGCTGATGGTGATGATGTTGCTGATGTTTTCTGCCGGCCTGCTGCAGTACCCTTGGACAGCCCGTTCCCGATGGCCTCCCATTTTCCCACCCTTTCTCTCCCCCATTAACCACCACACCCGGTTGAGTGTTTCTGCACCAGTGTTGCCAGTGTGTCTCTCCTCTTTCTCTCACTCTTTCACGCGAACACACACGTACAAGAGTGTGTTGAAAGGCTCGCTAAGCACGCGCGTGTGTTTGCTTCAACACTGTGGGCACACGCGGCACAACGCAGCACGAGAAAATGCTTCCCGACCAACATCATCATCATCATCATCATCATTCACGAAGTTTATCACACCCACAAGCTCACCAACACCTTATCATGCTAACCGCAACCCGGATCCACTTCCCCACTCAATCACCAAATGGTCCCGAAAAAGGCTAACTAACAGATGAATTTCGACGATCCCCTTCCCTACCCTAATCAAAGCTATCCTGCCGGACGGGACAAGCTCGAGCACTCCCGAGTTCCCGGGCACGTCACACACGCACACAATTAGCGCTACTTTTTTTTTGTACCTAACCAACTTGTAACACCGTGGCCCTCTCACCACCGTAACCAGCAATGCAACAGCATGTCCTAATCCAAGGTTTTTTTCCCCGTTTTTTTTCTCTCTCTCTCTCTCTCTCTCTCTTCTCTTTTGTTTCTTTTCCATATTTCCTCCCATCTTCTCGTTGGCTGGCTGCGCGCCTGCGCCAAATGCGTCGACCCGATCTGTGTCCGATCTGTGTATATGTGTGTGGTTCCCGGGCTCCGGTTTCTCCCTCCGCAAAACACAAAACCAAAATCCTGTACATGCAATATGCTACACCGCAACCACATCGCGCCATCCATTGCCTTCTAATCCGTCCTGCGTCCTCGCTCGATCGCCCGCTGTACTATCTTGCTCGTGCGCGTGCGTGTGTGCGTGCGTGCGTGCGTGCGCTCTCTCAAAATGGCGTGCCTGTGTGGGTCACGCTCTTCTCGGCGTCGTCGTTGCGTTCTCTTGCGTCGGAAACATCTTCAACACCTGATCTCCGCCATATACTCCCATCCTCGCTCGATCCTGAAACAATGCAATACACATACACATCCACACATTTACACACACACACACACACACATGCACATCATGTCCACCCAAACCAACCGAAACCACCTCCACCAACGCAGGTTGCAGCGAGGCCCATGACCAGCGCAGACTTTCAGGCCATGATACCGTCACACTTTATCAGCGGCGGGCGGCAGGTAGTACAGGTGGACAAGTCCGAGCACGGACCGTCGGTCACGGTGACGGTGCAGAAGGCCGTACCGGACATGCCGATGTTGCCGCCGGCACCGACCGAGCTCGGTACCGTCACGGAAACGATTACCAAGTCAACGTTCACTGAGACGGTAATGACAAGGGTCACTGACAATCGCTTATTGGAACCACTAATCAGCGAGGTAAAGATACATTCTCCCCCCCTACACACACACACACACACACACACACATACACACACCCAACACACACATACAAACAAAAATGCAAATTTTACCAAACCAAGCCCTTCGACAATGCCGGATAAATAGATAAATGTACGCCACTCGCAACTTTCGCCACTGTCGGAAAAAAGAAACCTCTTTCAAGAAACCGTGTGCTAACTACACAACCACTCTCGCATCGGCAAGTTCGGCTTTGGAGCACTCCATACAATCCATGCGCGTCATCTTGAGTTTTAAAAAACTAAACCCGCTTAACACTACAAGAACCGCCTGGGGCTGGTTGAGCTTTACCCTATCTGCAGCGGAAGGCGCCAGTGTGAATGATAATCTTCTTTACTTAACTTAACTTAGGAACGCTGAGAGTTAAGTTTTTGCACTCATACAGCTTTGCTTACGTTTCCTTCAGACTATCTCACTGCCGGGTTGTGAAATAACGAGCAACATTTTCAATTGTTTCCCAAGATGTCGCAGACACACTCAGATCGACGCATCTGAAACGCCATTACTAATTGTCTCCTTACTTGCCGTCTAAGTTACCGCTTGCGATACAGATAGTTAGAGTCACTAATAGGGAACATCTGCAAACAAAAAAGGCAAACTTCATTTTTGTTGGTTTTCTTTTTGCGTCTTCCGGGCACGCTGGAGATATTTCGAAATGGGATTTCCAGAAACTCCGTCCAAAATGATCTCTCGATCTTACTGGATCTGACCTATTGTAGTTTAAGGTTTGACACTGACGGGGGAAGCTGACACGAGTTTTACACCCATGCGATCATCCTGTGACTTTTTAATCGGTTCTGGTCTTAGCTCTTCCGAAGCTTGTCAAGGCACCTATTCTGTTCTAAACTCTTCTTTCGATGTGCTTACTTACCGCTGCCGTTGTTGACAGCTCCGGGAGAAACCGTCGAGCCGTTGCGATTGAGCGTGAGCTCCCTCTCATCTGCATGTGTTTTAACATCTCCCATGAAGCCAGCCCAGTGGAGGTGTTGTGAGCGAGTCCGGGTATCCTTCGTACACCGGGCGGAAACGTGTATGTCTACGCTTAAAACTCCCCATCTCCCCGACCTGTGAATAATGAACCACGCATTACCATACTCACTCAGCTGCTCAGCTTCCCGGAAGTCTCCCGACATACCAACCACTAAATCATTTAACGTACCCGCCGGCCTCGTTAACAAAAAAAAACCATCAACTCGGTGCTTTGCCTCGGGCTCGTGCACGTTTACCGAACCAACTCTCACGACAACAACACCCACAACCGAACATTACTCTTGTTACTCTCTGGTGGGGAACGACCGCAAACTGCTCGCGGGGTTTTTTGTTTTATTTTCGGATGGGGGACAGGTACGGCACCGCTTCACTTTCCGCGTGCCTCTAACACACACGGCGTTCGGCGGTTTCGGAGCGCCAACACCCGCTCCGTGCTAGCTCGTGCTGGTAAAGCGCGTCTCTCACGCATCCCTTTCGTCCCTTCTCTTTTCTTTCCACCTTCCCTTTCGGATCGTGACCCGCAGGAGGTGATCCTGCCGAAGGATCAAGGTTCGCTCGGCTTCAGTATTATCGGTGGCACCGACCATTCCTGCACCCCGTTCGGGGCAAACGAACCTGGCATTTTTATTTCGCACGTAAGTACGCACCCAATCCGTCGGGAGACGGCGCAGCATGTACTAATCATTGCCCTTTGTTTTTTGTCCCGCACAGATCGTTGCCGGTGGTATCGCCGCCCTGTCCGGCAAGCTGCGCATGGGCGATCGCATACTGAAGGTGAACGGGACGGACGTGACGCAGGCGACGCACCACGAGGCGGTCATGGAACTGCTCCGGCCGTGCGACGACATCAAGCTGACCGTACAGCACGACCCACTTCCGGCCGGCTTCCAGGTACGTGCCAGAACGCCGGGGATGATCCGCTGACCTACGGCTGGTTTCCCTGTCGCGCTGGGTGCATCCAATTGCTGCGACGACTGAGCCAGCTTGCGTTTCCGGAAGTGTATCGACTCACAATCGTTAGGGTTGCGTTTATTCCACTAGAACCTTTCTCGTGCATCCCCGCATCCGCTAGCTAGAGAAGCCATTTTGGGGGGCGTTATTTATTTCTCTTCCAAAACCGCTTCGTGGTGGTAGTGTGCGTGTGCTGTGAAGGCAAGAGCAGCGTCCATCAGTAGCGGTCCAGGTCTGTGGTACCGGCCAAGCACGCGAAAGCTTCTCCCGAGCCGCTGGTCCGATCTAGTACACCTTCGAATGCTCTTTGCTTCTGTGCTTTTTTGCGCCATGCTCGGGTTTTGTCCACCCGCCATTTGCTTCTTTTACTACATGCTCTCTTTATCTACTCTTTCTCTCTCTCTCTCTCACTCACTAAAAAACACACACACTCACTTCGCCAATTCCACATACATACTCAGCATTTTGAAATAGTTGCATTAAACACTGAGGTACGTAAACCAGGATCCATCTGTTCAGTGTTTTCGTTTCCGTTTTACCCTGTTGTTTTTGGATTTTCGCTCGCCCGTTAAACATAGCATATAAGTTTGTTCATTTGTTCTTCAAGCGTGTAAATTTCCATCTTGAGTTTTGTCGCGCGGTATATCTTCGCCTCCTTGGGATACTCCTAAAACAAGTCGTTTTTTTTTTACTTTGTAGCGTGCATGTCGCTGTGTGTTTATTCTCTCTCTCTCTCTTCGATAGTATTTACCGAATGTGTCTATGTCGATGTTTTATCATTTCCTAAGCCGATGTGAGAGGAATCACTGTGGGAGGGGCATTTGCAAAACAATACGATTGCACCGACTAATGGCTGCTCCCATTTCCGCAGGAAGTACACATCGTCAAGCAGGAGGGCGAACGACTCGGCATGCATATCAAGGGCGGTCTGAACGGGCAGCGCGGCAACCCGCTGGACAACGCGGACGAGGGCGTCTTCATCTCGAAGATCAACGCGAACGGTGCGGCCAAGCGAGACGGGCGGCTGCGCGTCGGAATGCGTATCCTGGAGGTGAATGGTCTGTCGCTGTTGGGTGCCACCCACCAGGAGGCGGTCGATGCGCTTCGCGCGTCCGGCAGCAACCTGCAGCTGGTGGTGTGCAAGGGTTACGAAAAGTCCGACCTGCTGCATTTGGGTGGCAGTGCGGGCGGTATGAGCACCGGCCTCGGCAGCAACGGTGACAGCAACGCACGGATCGGTAGGTTCTCCTCACGCGCTGATAGCATGCATCCGCTTTAACGTTAATTTCCATTGTGCACCCGTGTAGGATCGCGCGCTTCCGAGACCGGTTCGGAGCTAAGCCAGAGCGTATCCAGCCTCGATCGGGACGACTCGGTCGTGATGGCCGAAACGCACCGCAAACTAAGCGTGGACAAGATCGACGAGGAGGTGATCGTCGCGCCCGTCAAGCAGCAGCAACCAACCGCCGTCGAGCAGCCGGTCGAGCCCCAGCACGAACCACCTACCTCCCAGGCGCTTATCAGTGTCAATCCCAGCGAGCAGCAGGTAGCGCTCGCATCGAAAGAGAAAAGCACCCCCGAAAAGGTACGCTGATGGGGGCGCTCCGTGAAGCACTAAAGCGAAGAGAACTTTGTGAGAATCATTCTTTGGAAAAATTTGAGACCGTGCTCTCCGCAAGCAGCGGCAGGGAATTAAAATTAAAACTAAATCTTACCATCAGTACAACCATCACATATTTCGCCTAAATAGAACGCAACTAGTAGCTCTTGCATCGCGTTGTCCATTCGATCTCATGTGTGCTTCCCTTTCCACAAACAAAACACAAAAAAAAAACAGGTACTGGACTTTGTGCGCGCAGCCGAATCGCTGGCGCTCGGTGGCCCGCTAGTCGAAAATGGACCCCCGAAATCACCGACCGAGGTGGCGACAACCGAGCCGCTCCAGAAGACGACCACCATCGTGATGTCCAAGCACACCCTCGACACCCAGGCACCTCAGGTAATTAGCGCCCACAAGCCTCCGTGACTGCTAGCGGTTACGATTCACACATTCTTATTGTTTTCTCCGCCGACCCCATGTTCGTGCTGCTTTTCCTCATGTTCGCTTTACTACTGCCCCCGATCCGGGGGGAGGCGCCTATGTGTATGTGTCTGTTGTTGGTAAAAGCAAAAACTCCTAAATTCATCCTCTCTTGCTATTGGTGCTGTACAGGATAAACATATGATTGATGGTGACTCGGAAAATCGTTGCAACACCTCCCGTGTGCTAATCGAATGTGTTAATTGGAAGGCAAATGGCACACACATACACATGCATAAACCGTCCGTCAACAGATCCCAACTCTGGTGCGACGCCGAGTTAACATAGACACACAAACACTACACACCACGTCCTCCTACACCAACACTCGATCACACATTTTCACACACTGCCAAGGGCACTTACACTACACTTTTTGTTTGTTAATACTTTCGTTCGTCCTGATTTGTTCGCAGTCGTTTTGTAATAAGTTTCGGTTGTAATGAAGTTCAGACGAGTATATCAGACGGCGTTTTTCAAGCTCACCGCGCGTGTGTGTGTGTTAGTGCAGTACACAATTCTTGTATGGGCTTACTATAAATACCACAAGCTTCCGTACATGATCGAATCTGCTGTAATGATACATTGCACAAACCGCCACGTAGTAAATGTAATTACGCTTTCGAACTGACGTTTAAGATTGTTGCATTGTGAGTACAACAATTCATTACAATACTCATTGGAGGTGATACGATCGCAGCTATCAGCGATACCTCTGGATCTATAAGAAGAGCGCTTAAAATAAGTATAATTTCTCTTGATTTATTACTATATTTTGTTTGTAAGATTTGGACACAGTTTCCACACTACAACAAGATTTTCGAACATATTGAACCGAATCTATACATTCTTGTATAATCCAGACCTGTTGTTCGTCAGTACAACCGTGTTCGGCGCGGCGTTGGATTTGATTTTTTTTTTAATTTGTTTTTTGAATACCTTCCAACCCGACTCAAAACACCCAGCCAACTTTTTTGCGCCTTTTTCCTACACGACACCCAATTCCGAGATGTTATATGGGCAATTTTGACAAGTGTTTATTGCGTGACGTGTAACCGGATTTATCTAAATGAATCTCTTTCTCTCTTTCTCTCTCTCTCTTTTTCTCTTCTTCTTTCCCCCTTTTTGGTACATCTCCACGTTTGATTTTCTCTTTTTGTTGTTTTGTCTGTTTGATTTTTTCTTGTTGCGTTGGTTGTTGGTTTGTGGCGCCGTTTCTACGTTTCACCACCAACGTAGTTACGTACATCGACAAACAATCTTCCATAATATTAGTTTTTTTATACAACTAACGAAGACTGAGATACTTATAATTTAGTGAAAAATATCCAATTGCATAGGGGACCGTGTTCGAGTCCAGAACCACAAAAGGGGAGAAACGGCGGGGGCACCTAGTTCGATCGGGATTGTAGCCAATTCTGTTCGAAATTTATTCGTTTTTGCTCCCCTCCCCTATTAGAACCACGCGAACAAGACAATGTCGTCATGCGGGGAGGAGAGATGGTGTGTGTGTGCGTACTCACACACTCAAAAATTTCGCAAAAGCTATAATTAAAGGCGTGTTGTTGCACGGTTCAACCGAGCGATCTAAAACGGTGTACTACGGTGCACGCTACACGCCCTCTGGTGGCCAAACGCCATGTGACGTACGTCATATGCTATAAAAAAGGATTAAAATAAGAGAAAGAGATAGATAGATACCTTTCAAGGGTAAAAAAACAGAGCTGGAGATTGGAGAAAGAAGGAGGAAAATGTTTTTTTAAGTGTCATTAACAATTGTAACTGTCTCAAGAAATACCAAAACTATGTAACAACTCACTCAACTCAAAACTATATGAACCTGCCATCCTGCGGTGACTCGCAAGCACACAAACAAACAAACAAAAAAAGGGAACGCAAACACAAACAAAAATGGAACGCGTTCGTATTTATACCTTTTGATGTTTCCATATTATATACGACCGGAGCCCGGAAGTGAATTAGCTAGACCTTTTTGTATCGTTTTTGTCCGGGGCATAGAGAATCAGTGAGGAAGAGAGAGAGAGAGAGAAAAAAGAGAGCGAAAGAAGTGAGCCAGACGAAGTAGTAGCAGAAGGGGGACGAACAAACAGCAAACAAAACCAGAAACAGAACCAATGTTTGATGGGTGTAGAGAAGCGTCAGAAGCAAACAAGTGAAAACAAAAAAAAAACCGATGCAGACAACAGTAATGTAACGTACAAAGCTGAGCAGACAAATCACCTGAATCACAACGCGCGGTACACACGCAGGCAGCTGTACTACCGGTCTCTGTGTCTGTGCATAGCATCCTATACACGCACACCGCAAAAACCCGGTACGCACCCGGGTATATAGATTTATTTTTTGAAACGCGTGGGCGACTGCTGCTACTACTACCACTAATACTACTGCTGCTGCTGCTGCTGCTACTGCTGCTGCTGCTACCGCTAAGGTCGCTTTTGTGTGCTGCGTTGAACAAAGCTCAAGCCTCTTTACACATGTACAAGTGCAAAGCACTCACCGTGCAATCGTAGCGCGGGGCTAATGTTTTCGTTGTTATATCTACTAATGCAAACACGCATATACACCTCTTGTTGCCTGTTACGTTGTGTTTGACTAGTTGTGTTGCAAAAAGCACTTTGCGCGTGGGTGTGGGTGTTTTCTTTTCTTTTTTTTTGTAGCGGTAGAAGCTTCAGATGATGCGCCTTTTTGTTTTGTTTGCTACAACGTGGCATAGGACGGATTAGTTGACAGATTATCGTAGAGGAGCTGTTCGGGCTCACGTCACGAGTTTTTTGCGCGAGGGGATTCGAACTTGTTACCGAGTTAGGCGTTAAAAAAAATCATACACACACACACACACACGGAGAAGCTATTCATATACACCACTCGCGCGACTCCGACTTTAAACTTTAGTAACGTAGGTAACCGATTTGTACTCGGGAGGGCAGCGTGTAGCAAGCAGGAACACTATTCAAAATGGGGAACAAAAATATTACAGCAGACCGCATGCATATACATACAGATATATATATATTATATACTATGTGCCCCGTTCTCCCTTGCGAGCACACCAGCACACCCTTCGCACCTTCAGCTCCACAACGATCTTTTGGGAAGCGGGTTCTTTAATATCAAGCAAAGGAAGATAAATTCCAATCGTGTGTGTGTGTGCGTGTTAAATGTGTGTTAATCACGCAAACTAATAAGATGTTTCCTACCGTGTAGATGTTTAGGCTAAGGTGCATAACTGGAATTGTTTATCTGGAATGGGGCGTGTGGAAGGTGGTTAAGAGTGTTTAAGCTACCGGAGCAAACTAATAAGTACATTCGGTGTTCGTATGTGAGAGGACGGCAATGGGTTTCATACGCATTTCAATACTGCTAGGTGATGAAGTGAGAGATATAGTTTCGTTCTCTTTAGCTTGTAAGGTCAGGTTCGTCAAGTGGAACTCGTTTGCGAAGGAGAACTTATTGTTTGCACCGCACAGTAAAGGCGTCCGTGTGCGTGCATCTTGTCTCACATCCTCTCTACTACACTACCAGTTTGAATCGTTTTTTTTTTTTTGGTGAGAAGATTTTGACATAAAGCGTTGCGCACTGTCTGAAACTTGCGTGACTTAAAAAAGCTATTTTGTTGTACCGAATATCGGTGTGTTACTTTTATCCATGATGCGTCAGTGTGCGTGCCGACCGGTACTTCTGACTCGCTTACCACCGACGAGTTCTGTTCGGCTCGCTGTACCGAATGTTACTGGATGCTGGCACATCCATTCTGTTTTCATCTTCAGGCTGATTTACTCAGTAAGGCCTCCAACGCTAGCTCATCCCGGCAACCATTCCGACCTTTCCGGCCAGTCAAGCACACGCACACAGGCATGCATGAGAAACAAACTATTAGGAAGATATAAATCAATTTGATTCGAACCGAGTGTGCAAGGGGAGAATCGTCATCGTCCGGTGATGATATCGGAAAAAGCCAGTTTATAAATCGGATGAGAAGGTACGGCACGGGGTGAGGTGGAAGCTATGGTTAATGTGGGGAACGAAGGACAAGAACTTGGATTTAATCGTGTTAGATAATCTTTTGCCTTTCACTATATTGTTGAACATTGTAAATGACATTGGTGGAAAATTATCTATATATTACAGCCACACTGAAATCCTCCACCGGTCCCTCTTAATCCAGCTGTTTTCCACGTGTTGCAAACCCCGCCACACTTCTGTACCGAAACGATGTGTATGTGTGTGTGTGTGTTTTCCGTTTTTCATTGTCAAAACTCACTCGCACGCACGTACAGGTGTTAAATTGCTGTCAAAACGGCAGCCCTCAAAGTGACAGCCGCAAATAAATAAAACAACACACTAAAACAAACACTATATATCGGAAGAAAAGGAGAAAAAACACAAACAAATATGCCAAATTGGAAGCAGAGAAGAAAAAAAAAACGATTACAAGAGAAGAGAGGCGGCAGTTAGGTTAGAGAGCCGAGACAACTGGACGAAAAGACGCGCAAAATAAGTTCATGCGGATGTTTTTTTGGTGCTGGAATATATGTGCGCTCGATCTGGGGGTGGAAAGTCCTTTACACACTGTACGGTTCAATAAAAAGCAAAAAAAGGAGATCCTGTCAGTTGCACCTGTGAAACAACAGATGTGTGAAACAAACAAATACATATTTGACGCCGTACGACGCCTGGTTTCTTCTTCGATCTTGCTTTTGTTTTGGTTTTTTTTTTGGGAGAAATTTATGATAAAGCTCCTTCTTACCCTTAATAAGAAGCTTTTGTTCTCTTTCGATGTTATGGATTATTTGGTTTTGTTGTTTTTTTGTGCGCCTTTTTTGTTTTGTTTATGAAACTTTCTCGTCTCTAGCGTTTTGTTGAAACATGCTTCGGAGTTCCTTAGAGAGGTAGCTCACTGTAGCGACGGGGAACTTCGATGAGAATCAGTATCGGTGGGAAACCCGCAACCGCCATGTGGTAATTATGTACGCCTGTTCCGATTCTGCTCCGATCGGGCGTTTTTCTGAAACCGCGTTCTTTTCAAATGCTGTTGTTTGATATCGATTTTGTTTTCTGCTACATTTAATTGCCATTTTAAGATGAATGTTTTCTTCCTTTCTACTGTTACGGGGTATTGTTGTTTCGTTTCTGCGTGTGTGAGTTTGAGTGTTTGTACAGTTTGTGAACCATGTTTTTGTCCTTTCCCTCGATAGCTTCTGGTGAACTGTGAATAGTAGAATGCTTGTGGTCCTCTCTAAAAAAAATACTCTAGTGTCGGTAGAATATTAGCGTAATATTGTCCGTATACTTTTATGGTTTTTTATATATGCGTTTTGTTATATTCTGCTATCTCGTGTCGCATAATACACATTTGCAAGACGTTACTAACACTTAAAAGAAATTCAACCCAAAAAAAATTTATGCGTGTTTCCTAACCTCAAAATTCCCTCCAAATCTAAAAACCTGCCGTTTTGTGCTCATACTCATAACACTTACGTTTGTGTGTGCGTGTGTGTTAAAAAAACATGTCAAAGGTAACATTACAACCCCCTTCGTTCCTGCGCAAACATCCCAGAAACGCTTCGCCATCCTCATCCCGATTTTACATCATCGCCCCGTTCTCTCATGTTCTCTCTCATTGTTGTACGTCTCTTTCTCTTTGCATATATGCGACAACTCCGTCGTTTGATCGATCTCACGCAAACACATGCATCTTCGTTTGCCCAAATAAAAAAAAACAATTAAACCGAACCAAAACAAACCCCCATTCTCCGCGCGCAACAACGCCACAATTGTAGGTTGAACGCCGCTTTGGAAGCGTACGGTCGTTGACGCATGCGAACGAACCTCCCATCTCCTCCATTAACTCCTCCACTGTAGTGAACTCCGCTGTCGATACTACCACTAACAACCACCACCACCACCACCACCACCACCAACCACCGAGGGCCGAGCAGCCACCGAAGATCGTGCGTCCGCACCGGCCGCCTCCACCACCGCCAACAAACAAGGTGCCACAATCACCAACGCCACCATTGCCTACCACGAAGCCACCGTCGGCCACCGGTCAGCACCGGAAGTCGGTGAGCTTCGATCTGCACGAGGATGGGCACGGTTTCGATACGGCGTTACATCACGCCCGGGCTGCCTTTGTCGGGCCGCCCCTGACCCCAGTGGCAACACCCGATCTAAAGGGCATCCTGCGCGCCGGCAGTCCATCGACCTCGAATCGTAGCAACAGCTCCACGCCCGAACAACGTCCGACCAACGACACCGGGATGGGGCGACGTGTGGCGAACGAAGATTCCGACCCGGACACCGCGTCCGACACCGAGTCGTCCGAGACGGGCGTGTCGGATACGGAACCGGACGTGCCGCCACCAGGAACCGCTCTGCCACCGATCAAGCGAGCGGAGGTCGTACACAACCAGGCCGCCCGGAAGCTGCGCGAAGAGTTCGGCCAGGGTGATCTGATCGAGTACGAGCACGACACGGTGACGAACACGATACGGGAGGTGCGCCCGGAACGGGTCGAGGTGCTGGCGGCCAAGTTCGACACGCTGCCGGTCAAGCGCACGGCGCAGTTCGTGCACGAAAACACCCCCAACAACCTGCTGGTGACGGATGACGTGCACCGGCAGGTGCTGCTGGAGGAGAACGAGGTGCGCAACCGGCTGCTGGCGCAGTACGCACACGAGCAACAGCAGCAGCAGCTCAGCTACACCACCACAACGACCGTGCGTCACCATCACCACCCGGGCGTGGTGGAACCGATCGTAGGGCGCGTGCCGTCGCCATACTTTTACGATTCCGGCACTGCCTCCGTCTCACCGTTGTCGCCACCGCCGCCACCACCACCCCCGCACTACCTGCCGGCTGTGTACGATCATCACCATCCCTACCAGCACCACCTGGGGAAGCTGAGTGCGGTACCGCCGCCACCGATCGACACCCATCACGGGCTGCATCTGCCCCAGATCTATCCACCGGTGCAGATCCTTCCGGTACACTACACCAAGCTGCCGACGCCCCAGCACACGATCTACACGTACGCGTCCGGCACGATCCCCGTCAGCCATCCGCCGATCATGTCGGCCAGCAGCGGCGGCGGTGTCGGCGGCAACACCACGGCCCTACCCTACCACATCGTGTCCCATCCGTCGACGCTGTACGGCGGTGCCGTCGGTCCCAGCACGACCTACGTCGTGGCCTCCGCCTCCTCCTCGGCCGCCGCAGCAGCACCACATCCGACCATGCCGGTGAGTGAACCGATACCGGTAGTAAGCGCACCACCACAGCAGCGTTCGGTCGCTCCGGCAAATCACCACCCGCACCAGCAGCACACCATCCAGCGTTAAGCAAACCGGCCAGCAACAGTTGCCACCATAAACAAAAACAAACCACAATGTAACCATCATCCATCGTCACACACACACGTCACACGTCATCCAACCGCGCACCGTCAACATCCACAAAGCGCGTGCACTGCGTGTTGCCTACCCTGCGGGCGCGCGCGCGCCCGGCAAGATGGCCGCGGTGTGTGTGTGTGTGGCGTGCGCACGCACTCGACGGGATTTCACACTCATTTGTGGCTAACACTGCAACACCGGGAGCGTGCATAGCTACGGCAGGCGGGCACCTCCCGCGTACGCGCGTTTCTGGCTCCCAAGCGGCGATGGTCGCGCAGATTGCGTTGTGTGTAGAAGTAGAGTAGTTCTTCCCTAACCACCCGATAGCGGGATAACAATGCACGTACTAACCCCACCACAGGTAGCAGTAAGAGCGCTCGCGTAGTTTGGTTGGTGTAGGCACTCCCCTGCACCCAGAAGCGTAACGTAGTGTACTAATTCGAATAAATTTCGATCGCAACTGTCCGCAAGAAACCCGAGAACCTTTCGAATACCCTTTTATCGATGCCGATTTCCTGTTCTTGCGCCTTTTTGTTTTGGATGGGCTTACGCAGGCCGGGCTTTTGCGCAGCCATCACCACACGAGAAAACCTCCCCGCATGGGCACGACAGAGAGCACAACGTTATATGTTCGTTTTCTTTTTTTTTTCGCTTCCGCCTGCCGCGCTTGTTCCTTTCTCGGTGCATGCGCCAGTGTTTTCTTCGGCTTCTGCCGCGAGGAAATCGGAGTTGCGTTTGTGTTTAATGTTGCCTCCTAACTCACCACCGTGTGGTGTAGGTTTTTTGTTTTGTTTTTGGGGAACAACATACTTTTTCTCTCTCTCTCTCTCTCTCTCTCTCTCTCTCCTAGCATCTAAGTTTTCAGGCACAGTGATGCATCCCTATTAGGTGGTTCGGTTGGCGCCTTGGCTTGGCGCGTGTGATTACGTTTTTATATCGTTCTTTCCTAGTGATCTTCACGCAGTCGGGGCATCTCCGAAGGAATCGCCAAGTGCTCACGCGCACGATGCCGGGATCTGACTGGGAATGCCTGTCGGATGCTCCATTCTCTTGCCCGCCCCCTCTAAACTCTGTTACCGTATTCGTTTCCATTCCACAGTCACCGCCTCTAGGACCGAAGACACCCAAGAGTGTGTCCGACAAGAAGCGATTCTTCGAGAACGCCATGGAAGATCAGCAGAAGCCAACGCCGAAGTCAGGTACGTGTGTGGAATGAAGTTGTGTCGGCGTGAGATAGTGCCAGCACGAGGAGTTCTTACAAATGCGTCCCTATCTCGCACCTGAGCTGGTGGATCTTCTACGTCCGAAGTAGCTCCCGTCAACCACGACTACTAGATCCACTAAATCTACTTCTGGACAGATGCTCAATACTTACACGTTCTCCGTACCGATCTCTCTCTCTCTCTCTCTCTCTCTCTCTCTCTCTCTCTCTCTCGCCCTGTTCGCGCAGAAAAAGTCTTCTCCTTTCTCTCGCAAGACGAGGTAGAAAAGCTAAGGCAGGAAGAGGAGCGCAAGATCGCGACGCTCGGCAAGGAACGGATGCACCAGCGCGCCTACGGTGACGACGATGACGACGACGACGACGACGGTGGTGGCGGGGGTGGCCGCTCGGACAGTGGCGACGGTGAGCAACCGGTCACGGCGGCCGGGGACAAATCGGACATCAACGACAATAACATGAGGTACGTACAGCAGCAGTGACGGATGCCTGCCATCTCGCTATCCACGCTGCTTTGCCAACACCGAGGGAGGAGCGCGTGCAAGCACAGCCGTCGCGGCCATTTTGTCGCGCGCTAAAGAACCAAGCACGAACGGACCCAGAGCTATTCGATTGAGCGGAGCGCGGAGCGTCGTATCTCTTAGTGGTAGCGGTAGTAGGCCTCTCGTTTGAACGATTTCTTCCATCCGGCTGCACATTGCTCTAGGCGTTTGCGGTTTGTTTGTTTTGTTTTGTTGGGTTTCTATACGATTTTTTTTCCTTTTCTATCCAAAAACTACCCTACGCCCCTTCTTGTTGCCAAGTTGTATTCGCTTTTTACATTAGTCTACATTTCTTGGGGCATTCGGTCTTAGCTCGTTCACATACACCTACACACATTATCTCTCTCTTTTCCTCGTTTCACCCACCATCTCCTATTCTGGCTCGAGATCTATTCGAACGTAACACTATATAGTTTACTAATCAACAAAAAAAAAACCCCAAAACCAAACCACTAGCGTGTACGGGCCTATCCTGCCCTAGTCTAATTAAGTTCGTACTAGTTGGCTGATCTTATATCCTAACCGTTTCACCTTGTGTACTTCCCTCCAGGAACCCGTTGGCAGAAATTGACGCTGTATTTAGATCATAAACATACACAACACATACACAACACCCACACATATGGACTAACCAAAAACAGCAACAACAAAGAAACCAAGATTATCTAATTGTATGTCGCAAAAAAAAACAACATACAATGGCAGAGAGAAGCTTACACACAACCGTGACGTTGATCGAATGTGGCGCTCCCTACGCGCTTTCCTTCCCTCTTTCTATCTTTCGCTCTGTCCTCATGTCTCGATAACGTCAATGTTTCGCTATATCACTACCAAAAAAAACCCGTGCTAGACAGCTAGCTAACTCTTGAGACGCGTTGCTTCAGCCTCTACATACCCTTACACTCATAAATACATTCCTCTACGTTTTTATCGTAAACGGTTTGCGTACTTTCGTTCGTTGCCTTCCATCGGAGCAGCTGGTAGGGAGCGGCGCACCAGGTTTTACTCGTTGAAACCGCCTCCAAAACACTTAGGCTTCTAGTCTCTCCTAGAATCGGTGTTTTTTTTTTTGTTTTAAGACGGTGTTTTTAATAATTTTAGTACAACCGCACAGCATTTGATTTTAATTACGCTAGGGTTTTGATTTTAACCGCTGAGGAAAGCCGTGTCGGTGTAGTCTTAAGGAAGTAGCAAGCGACGATACTTCAGGAACACTTTTGACACCAACGCACCAACACAGACAAACACACAGAACAACACACAAACACACACCCCGACGAAAGCTGCTATCGGTGCGTCTATGTAATATGTCTACATATTAATATATTCCTATTTTAACGAATCGTTGTTTTATACCTTACGTTTAGATGTATTATACACACAACCCACACACAAACACACAGCTCGTCTTTACAAATCCGTTTGAAAAAATTGTTTCTTTACCGGTAATAAAGGCTTGAACCCCCTTTTTTACTCCCTATCCGTTACGTTCTAATTATTTCTTTATATATTTATCCGTATTTTTTTTTTGTTTCGTTGTACATATCTATTAAAAAAAACACATTACTCAACGGTCCACAATATACCATAGTGGTAATAATAAAAACTAATTATCGTTTATGCTTGGAATGCGCTCTATTTCTTTCTTTATTTGTTTGTGGTCATTCTCCTGCTCCCCCCTCTCCCCGTATCGTTTGCCTGATTAAGTGACGCCTTTCGCTAACATCTGTCGGTTTGCCAGGCTGCCAGGGTTGGGATTTGTATAGCAGAAAGGACGCGAGAGCAGCGCGCCTGCCTATCACTGATAATTTCGCCTTCTCCTAAACCTAAACATGGGACTGTTGTGGGACTCGTAGATAGATCATCCATCCGCATCTGGAGCTCTCTTTCTTCCCTATCGATACACTCTGTCGCACTGTCGCGCTCTCTCTCTCTCTCTCTCTCTATCGAAAGTTCTCGTCGTCGTAAAACTCGTAAACATCATGTTGTTCTTAAAATGAACAGGCACAGAAATCGGGGAGCGTTCTATTAAAAATGTTTGCTTTCAAATATGACCCCAAGTCGGTAGAGTTTTGTATACAAAAAAACAGTTTAAACAGTAGATAACATACGTTCACCGATCGCTACCGGGCGTCTCGAGTCCCTAGCCGGAAAAGATTGAAATAAAAAGTCGACTCGAAATAAAAAGTCGAAATTCCCGTCAGCGGCGCGGACGCTTTTGCGCGGCTTTCTCGGCTTTGTTGTGCGCTTGCTGTTTAACACAATTTCACTGGATATGAAAAACCTCAATCTCATCCCAAACAAACCAATCCCCCTCGCCCTCGTCACCCTTTTTAACCAATGCCTCGACGGACTCGACGGACGAAAAAAAAAAAACACGTGCCCTGTGACGTACTCTCCCAAATCCCGAAACGGCAACGCGAAACCGTTCGTGTTTTTGTGGTTTTTTGCTGCGGGGGTTTGCGTGTCGCGGCTATTGGCAGGGAGGAGTCGAAGCTTGCCGGGGGTCTGTCGCCACTCGCCAAAACGCCCATCAGTCGTATCCCGATACGGACCGCGAACGCGGAGAAACGAGCCCGGGCGGCCAACTGTCTGCCACCGGAGTACGACGAGTCGAAGCTGAGCCCGTCCGAGATCCGGGCGCTGCGGTAAGTAAACGGGGTGGTGGGTGTGTTGGGCGGTGTTAGGGCGTTGTGCTGACGGTTTTCGTTCTCATTTTAGGGCCCAGAAACGGGCGGCCTGGCGGCAAGCGCGGCTAAAGTCGATCGAGAACGACGCGCTGCAGGCGCAGATCATGATCCAGGCGATGAATGCGACGGTGCTGGCGGAGGAAACAACGCAGCATAGTGCCAAGGACGGCGTGGACGGTGCGCAACCCGTGGACGCTTCACCCGCCTCTCCACCGGTGGCGTCGAGCAATGGCGAGCAGGTAAGATCTGTCGAACAGCTCGAAGTAACCACGTCCACAATGTCGTTCCTCCTAACGCCTCCCTCCCCGTTCCGAAAATAATAACCCCAGACGTGTCTAGGCTTGCCTGTGGTAGGCTCCCGTACTGTGTCCCCAACCCCTAACCCTCCCTCATCCCACCACACCACACCCGACGTCGATTCCCGATGCTAGTACCAATCCAACCTCTACGACCTGTGTTTTCTGCGCTCGAACCTTCCATTGCCCGTAACTAAACCGTACACGTACACCAACACACCACCGAACACAACCGTCACTAGCAGGCGGGAGGCGGGAATGATACCGACCACGGTTCACAACAGCACCACAGCAGCGGCGAGAACGAGGAAGGGGAAGGGGAGGACGGTGCCGACCGGTTGGCGCGCCGGTTTCCACGGCTCGCGGTCAAATCGCGCCCCGGCAGCGAGGTCGTCGTACGCGAGACGGAAACGGTCGTGGAGGAGAAGGTGACCCGCCGCACGGAGGAAGCGCCCGGCGGGGGCGTCCGGACGGTTGAGTACATTGAGAAGGTCATCGAAACCGAGGTTAGCGAACGCGTCCGCAGGCTCCTCACTTTACGTGCACACAAACACACACACACACAAACACTCACCCACACACACACATAAAGCCCCCACGCGCACCTTCACAAGGCTTTGTTCTGTCCGTAGTGCTTGCCCGGCAGTTTAGCAGCTAGTGACTTAGAGTCCGTTCTGTGGATCCGTCCTTTAAAAAAGGTTACGCTTATACACGGCACATGCCAGCACCGTAGACATGTAGTAGTGGCATGGGCGTATGTTTTAAGGAGCAAAAATAATGTCCATTTACTAGTCGAGCGAGAGTGAGCGAACGTCGCGGGATAAAACGAATCAGATGAAATAGAAACTGCACGTACTCAGCGTGTACTTCCTCGAGAAGAAATACACCTATCCAATCTGCATTTGCATAAAGAGCTTGTTAAAAATTTGTTGTTTTTCTTTTAAGTCAGATGTTTTCAAGAAACTTGTTTTACAATTAATTTGTTTATTTTTTTTAGCAGCCTAGTTGCGATAAATTCTTAACTGTCACTGCTTTATTTTTCATGTAAATTCTTTATTTGTAATTTTATTTTTTGACGTTTCGTGGCAACCGTTAAATATTTTCGATTTCGAAAAAAAAAAATAACGTTAACAAAATGATAATAAATTTGCAAGTTTGCTGTTTACAAGTATACAAACAATCAAGTATTCGAGCAACAATCAAGCAAAAAGATTGATTCGGAAAAAAGCGTTGCTAGAATATAGAAATTAATAAATAGAATAGTGCAGTTTCATTTTTACGTTCTCTCACTATGTATAAGTGTTGGTTCCTATTATTCAGAAAGCTAGTCGTTAGCGCATTTGCTTTTTCTATTGCCATTATTCAGGATTCATCCGTATTTTAAGCATTGTCCTTTGCTTTAAGAGTATTTATAGAAACAAAAAAAAAATATGTAAATGTTCTAGACCGATTTTAGTCGCACGGCACACGGGATACTTTTGTTTGCAGTTTTATTTAGATAACGCACCCAATTTCGTTGCATCTCCTGTTTCGCATACTTCCTCCTGTTGTGCTCTGCTTATTGATTTTACTTTTGTTTCTCTCGATTTGTTATGATACAGGTCGAGACGATGCGTGAGAAGATCATTGTGTTCGAGCTGGAGGACTCGTCGTCCGGAGACAGCGAGGAGCAGCAGGCGCAGCAGCCAATCGGTGAGCGAGTGGATGAGAGCAAAGGCACCCCCGAGACGGACGATGGCCAGTGCTGGCCGGAAACGGAAGCGGACGGTAGTGAGTTGATGGATGATGACGAGGACGAAGACGAGGACGAAGAGGATGAGGAAGAGCCGCAGCAGGAACCGGAACCAGTGCAGCTGCAAACGATCGTCGAGGTGATCAACCCGATGCTGACCGGCGACGGGCAACCGAATGACATCGCAATCGGGCGCTACAACGACGCCGTCGCGTACGTGGGCGAGGAAGAGGACTCGCTGGTGGTGATGCCGCGATACGGCGCCTACGAGCACGGCACGTACGAGTCGATCAACGACAAGATGAAGCACGTGCTGCGCGAGCTGAAGCAGAACGAGAAGGTGCGCCAGAACCTGTCCAAAAGCCTCACCGAGGATGAAATCATCGCGCTGCAGGCGCAGGAAGCGGAAGAACAGGACGTGGAGGAGGAGGAGGAGGAGGACGACGAATCCGAGCGGTACGAGGAAAAAACTGGAGCGATCGGGACGGTTTTCATGGTGCGCGAGCGGCTCATAAACGACTTCTACACGCACCAGAGCGAGCTGGCCCAGGAGCAACAGCATCAGCAGCGAAAGTACCAGCAGCAGCTGCTGGACGACGTCGCCTCCTACCACGACTGCGAGGTGATCACGAACCCGAACGCGGAGCGCTTCTCGCCGCCCGCCTCCTACGACAACCATTCCGGCCCGAGCCAACTCTACCACCAGACGCTCCATTCGGAAAAGCTGAAGGCGGTGTTCGGCAGTGACGACGAGGACGAGGACGACGACGAGGAGGTGACGGCGGCGGCCGCCGACCAACGCAACGGCAATGCAGTGGCGAAGCAAGAGCACGAGCAGGACGACGAGGAAGAGGACGATGGCGAGAGCGAATCGAAAGGGGTGGCTTCGAGTGCCGCCGGCACCGTCACCACCTCCGCAACCGCCATTCCAGCGTACGCAAGCAACAACGCACCGGCCGCCAACAGCAGTGACAACAAAACTAGCAAACGCAAGAAGCGGAAAGGGAAGAAGAAGAAGTAGGAAAGTATCTTCCAGGAGAAGCGCCCCCGTTCGGGGCCGGAAAGCAATATCGCGCTTCCCGAGCGTCTGTCAACTGGTGCGGGTCGTTGAGAGTGTAACTTCTTTGCACGTTGCTAAAATGTGGATCGATTTTAAAACGAACACGTGACGGGTGTGTGTGTATGGGTGTGTGTGTGTGTGGATGAGAGAGAGAGAGAACGCACACAAAAGTCAGCACACACGCGTCCGCAAAAAAAAAACGGTACGAAAACTGCGCAGGCAGCTGCAAGAGAGAACGAGAGCTTCAGATATATAGATATATTATCCCAATAATTCTTAATAATTAGGTCTCAGTTTTAATAATTTCTCCATTTTTACCCCCTTTTTTTAAATGCTAAATCAACTTATTCGTTTTTTTTTAATGCTGTATAGGGTCGATTTGTTTGTTTTCCTTTAGCGATAAAGCCTTATCGGAGCCTGATCGATCCAGACTAATTCATTTTATTTATACGAATACACGTTACGTTCGACTGAAGAAGGATAGAGTGGGAGCTAGTGCAAACAAAAAAAATGAACGTAACGTAATTTGCTGCAATAATTAGGTCTGTTTTAATGCTACTTCATTCATTTCGCCCGCCCATTTTTACATGTGCGAGGCGTAGTGTCCCCCCCCCTTCCCCTCCCTCTATCGGTTACGAACTACATAAATTCTTTTTGTTTTGTCCTTTCCGCTTGCTTTCACATATCAGGCTTTATTATATAATTAGCGTGTATTGAGCGCAAGAGTCCGCGCACACGGGGCGAGGGGCGAGTGTGACAGTATGTGTGTGTGTGTGTGTGTAGGTATGAGTGTGAGATTGCTGGGAAAAGGATGCCAGGCAACCGACGCGAGCACTTTACGTGAACGGCCTCCATTCCTTCGTTCGGGCTTGTTCGTGCAGCATTTTCTTTCCCGCCGGCTGTCGGGCATCCTTTACTCACACGCACGCGACCAGAAAAGGGAGTAATAATATATTTTGTCCAACTTTCGAATGCTTATCGTATCGTGTGTGCGTGTATGAGTGTGTGTGAGTGTGTGTGTGTCGCCCGGTATCGGTCTCCGGTATGGCAATATGTAAACCCAAGCGAAATAAAACTATTTAACTCGAACGATACTAACACTTATGCGCGGCTGGTTTTTGTTGTTGTTGTTTGTTTTCGAGAGAGAAAAAGGGAAAAAAGCACACCACCAGGGCGTTCGCCGTCGTCCGTTTCGCGCGTAAAACGGAGCTGGGATTCACTACTGCTACTACTACGGTTACTATTAGCACTACAAACGCTACTTCGTCTATTCACTAACACAAGAAAGGGCTTCCGGAAGGCTCCGTTTTCACCCCCGGCGGTTGACGCAGCGTAGAAATGGTAAAATGGTTGATTGGCGCGGTTGGTTGGTTGGCTTCGCAAGCTGTCAAAGCGGATGACGTTTGACACGTGCGCACTTGGTTTGATCGCGGCCTAGTGTGACTCCTGCAGGACCTTCTTCGACGGTTTGCTCAGCACCCGGATGACGCTCGCCCGATTGTTGACGCTCTTCTTGCCCCCCGCTCCGGACTTCTTCTCCAGCGTGCCGTTCTCGTTCGCGAGACCCAACATCGGGCTGCCGCTCTTCAGCCGCTGGTGCTGGGCGAAAAAAGCCAAAACAAAAACAACAACCAACGTGAAACGTGGCGCGAAACGGGGCCAGGGGGCGCTTACCGGGCCGCTTACCTTGCTGTTGCTGCAGCCCTTTTCGCGCTCGTGCAGCTTGTCCTTGTAGTCGTGCTCCTTCTTGTCGCCACCGTACGCCATCGGTGGTGCGCCCTTGCCCAACCCACCGCCCGACTTGTCGCCCAACAGGTCGACCTTCGTGTGGTCCGGGTGGGCGAGCCCACCGGACCCATCGAGATGGTAGCCGTCGTGGTGGTGGTGGGAGTGCCCGTGGGTCGCCTCCAGCTCGTACTCGGCGGGGGAGGGCTTTTTTGCACCGGTCGGGGTGGTGGTGGCGGAGGTGGCGTGCGATTTGCCGTGGTAGTCGCCGAGCACACCGGCCGCGGACGGGATCTGCGAGATGTCCAGGATGAGGTTCTCCTTCTCCGGCTTGGTGATGATGTAGTTGACGCAGATCACCGTCTGGTCGCTCATGTTCTTCGTCTGGCAGACCATCGTGCAGCAGGACTGGATCCAGAAGTAGCCGGCGTTCTTGTTCAGGATGCGATAGAACGGCGTCAGTACTTGGCCCTTCTGGATCACTGCGGGCGAGGACGAATCGTACACAAATCGGCATGAGTATTGGGGTTTAAGAACTTCCCGTCTTCCAGGACCAGCATCTTGTCGGTCAAGAATCGAAGACCTGGACTTTGGAGCTAGCAGATCTTCAAAGCTCATCCATTTTAAAGAAATATCCAATCAGCTTCCAATCACGAACTTATTCAAGGGTTTATCTTCTTGTCTAAAATGCTCCATTATTTGAGCAGATCTAGGACCTCCTGTTTCTTCTTTATCCGGAAGAATTCCTAAATCCCACATCCAAAATCTGGATGAATTCTCCTCGGTTAGCAATAAATCTTAACGAAACGTAATTGAACGACATTCCAAATATTTAATTCCAACACTTCTAAGATCTGGAGTGAATTGGAAGTTTCCAAATAGTACTAAAAAGCTAAAAGGTCACAACTCCAAAAAAATCCAACTATCTTCCAAACACGAACACGTGGTCGGTTTCTTCAGGAGCTTGTTGTAGCGTCCATCTTCATCTCCTAAATCTTTCACTTCCTCTCCTTTGGGTAGACGAGAAACAGTGAATCCGTTGTTGTTGAAGTCTCCCCAAGGTCTCCCCGTGGTTAGCGGCAAATCTCAAAAACCCCCGTAAATGCTACCCAATACTTACGCTCACTGTGGCTCTTCTTCAGCTTGTGCGCGTCCTGGCCGTGGCAGAGGCTGTAGATGCTCTTCCCGTTCAGCTCGTCCGCGCTGTAGTCCAGAAAACTGGAAATCCTATCAGACAGTGAGAATCGGTGCGTATCGTGGCAAGGGTGGGGTGGATTGGAGGCTCAATCCTGTTCATACCTGTTCTCGCAGTGTATGATGGTGAGGTCGAGGCTGGTGCGGAACACGAACATGTCCGACTCGAGCTTGATCTCGTGCAGCGATGGCGGCGGTAGCGCGATCCCGATCCCGACCATCCCGATCACCGTCTGCTTGTCGTTGACGGCGCCATGTTGCTGTTGCTGCTGCTGTTGCTGCTGCTGCTGCTGCTGCTGGTCGTCCCCTTGGGTGCCCTTCTTGCGCAGATGGCAGAGCAGCAGGATGACCCGGTAGCCGGACGACTTGAAGTGGCAGCCGCGCTTGGTGAGCGTCGACTTCATGCGGATGCAGAAGGCGCGGTCGTCACCTTCGTACGCTTCGCCGGGGAGCAGACCGGTCTTCGTGCCGGTCGGTTCCTTGCCGAGCTTCAGCACGGTGGGCTTCTCGCCCGGCTCATCCCCGTAGCCACCACCGTACGATGCGTACTCCGCACCCTTCTTCACGCCCAGCTGCTGCTCCACCTCCGCGTGGTCGTTCTTGTGCACGTAGTCGAAGATGCTGCTGCCGGTCATCTCCACCTGCGACAGGCCGAGATAGATCGAAACCGTCTCGGAGATGTACAGGAAGCGGCCATCCACGCCCGTCGAGATGGCGAACCCGTCCAGCGACTGGAGGATGTGCGTGCCGAGGTGCGTCTCGAACATCTCGTTGAAGTACTGGGGCGCGTTGTAGCTCTGGAAGCCGATCGGTTCCTTGCACCAAGACGGCACGCCGTTCTCGCTGAACTCCTTCAGCTTGAGGTAGCTGATCGTCAGCCGGATGATGGACGCTTTGTCCAGCTGGCTGGTAATGGCCGCCGGCAGCGGCAACATCTTCGCCAGCTCGTAAAACTCGTAGTTTTCCTTGCCACGCCGCGACCGAGCCGCATCCCGGGATTTCTCCTTCCTCAGCTCGATCAACCTATCCGGTGGTGAAGACGTTAGAAGATATAGCGCTTTTTCCCTATCTCTCTCTCTCTCTCGGTTTCTCGGTTATCGTGACTACCTACCCCGGCTCGACCGTGGCGAGATTGCTCGAAACGCCCGTGTTGTGGCCCTGGATCGAGGAGTACGTGATCGGGCAGAAGTCCTGCCCGGACACGATCCACGAGTGCGGGAAGCCGGAGTTGCTCATGCTCAGGGCGTTCGACATGATTTGCGATGAACGGTGGAAATTGCTATACTCGACTTGCAGGGAGGAGAAAGGGAACATAATGCTGGAAAAATAGACGACAAGTAACTTGCTTTGAGAACCTATGCCCAGGGAGAGTTGCTTCGGTTGCCTGCTCGAGCAAATGTTGGAAGAAACCTGGTTCCAGAAAACGTTCGTTAAGTTTGCCACTTGCTTGGAACTAGGACCAACGATGGGTCGCAAATTTTCAATCGGATTGATATTTTCTACACACCGTTTTCCCGAACTATCCCTAAACACACGTTTGCACGACAGCCAGCCACTGGGTAAAAGTATTTTCACTCCCGTGGTGCCCCGTCTGTCGACGCGCGGTTTTTCGATGTTAGCATTTCAAACAAAATACGTTAATGAGCGCCCCCTGCCCCTGTGCGGTGCCTTTCACCAGTGGGCTGCTGGTGGATATTTAAAAAAAGCCCCCTCGTGGTACTTACGAATGCCGATTTCCCGGGTTCCGTGGGTCGTTCGTTGGTTGGACGGCCGCCGCACAGGAAATTGGAAGCAACGATTGATTCTTCGCGGAGCGTTTTGCGATTCCGCAGCGGCACCACAAATTCAAACACCACACACGACCACTCACACGTTTTCAATTGTACATCTCGTTCGGCCGAGCGCCACCAGTGGGCGCTGCGTGTCGTCGCGGGATGACTGCACGCACACTAGCGCCGCCCGTTAACGAAGGCGGTACGTTTAGGAAGCTCGCTCGGTCGGACTCACTGAACCGGGCTATAGGAGCGATGACATGTTTTTGTTTTGCATCGAGGAATCAGTTTCGAACGTAAGTTTACTCTTTTTATTAGAAACATGTATTTTTTCTATGCTTTTATAATCAAACAACTTTTCCACAATCCGTAGAATTGCATTCGATTTTAACACATGTTTCCAAAAAGATGTTCACGTAGTTTTTTCCGATGTAAAGCAATTCCTGTCTATTGTTTATTTAGACACGATTTAAAATGAATTTCTTTTAAACATTATATAAGGAATTAGATAAAAGCAATGTCCTTTTATTGGTATATATACGGGAAACAATTAATTATTTGAGTGTAGAAAAATAATATGGAATAGTTTAACCAAAACAAAATTTTATGGATAAAATAGTTTGGCGAGACCGAGTTGTTAAATGAAATGTAAACACGTTAGGTCAAAATCAAATTTAACATATAATTTTACGAGCGCGCTAAATTCTAGGCTCAGACCATCACTACATCCCGGATAAGAGGCAATTCCCGGAGGATAAGATAAAAAATAAAGAAACAAATCGTGAGCAGCCGTCAAGAAACTCAGAAACCCGTTCGTTAAAATTGAATGTGCTTACGATGTGAACATTCGTCAAAAGCTTCCCGGGCCATTGCAGAAGCTTTGTAGAAATGTTTTTGTCGTCATTTGACAGGACGAGCCCAAATGTTACCGGGCCTTAGGTTGTCCTTTGGTTAACCGTAAATAGCAATTTCGTTAAATTTCGATTTCTGCGCAAAAACGCGCTATTGTCGTTTTCCAGGCACGTTTTCAAAGGATTATTTATACCGGATTGCAAATCTTTCAACCAACCATATTAACCATGCCAAAGCTGTCTTTATTCGCCTCTGGAGTGGCTGAGCACACCGATCTCGATCAGGATGTGATGATTTTCGCTTTTCTTTTAGTTTCCTTCGAATCACCCGAAGTTACAGGAGGAAAGCAGTGAATGTTATTTTTACCAAAACGAATCGTTTAGTTGTAAGATTATTTACTAGCAAAAAGTATTCTATTTTTTTAACATCTAATTTATCGGCTTCCTACTGTGGTGGTCGCCGAGCCGTATGCTCACCGTAGTGCAAATGGGAAATGTTGGCCCAATCGTACTTGGGCTCGTTAGCGGATGTGACCGTTGCGGTCGGCTGCCGATTCCGGATCGGGCCGAGCGTGTTGGGCCGCGGGTACGCACTGTGTCGATCGAAGTAGTAGCCGCTCGGGGCGTGCATCACGAAGCTCACATGATCGAGCGGACGCGGTTCGTCTTCGTCCGGACCGATTTGATACGTAGCCGGATCGAACCCTTCGTTCGGTGGTGGGCTTTCCACGGTCGGTATCAACCACGTCAGCACTGCGCTCTTCTCATTGAACGCGTTCATAATCAGGCCCCGGATCTGCGCGTAGTACGTGTTGTCCTTCGTGTCGATCAGCGAGACGATGTCACCGACCTCGTACCAGAAACTCTGCGGAAGGAAAACAACACGGATGTGGCATTTCAAACAAGATGGCCGCGCCTGGATGGTCGATAACGTGCGATTACTTACATCATGAAACAATTTCTCCACCGAACGCGCCCGTATCGTTTCTTCGTCGTGCGTCGGTAGTTTCGGCACGATCTTCCGCGGTTTCGGCCGCGGCGTCATCGGTCTCTTCACGCCCCGCAAACTCGCGCGCTCCTTCGGTGGCAGCTCGAGCACGGTCCGTTTGGGCGTCGGTTTGCTTGGTCGCGGAATGAACGTGGGCTTCGTGAAGATGGCGTCATCGGCCGCGTTGCTCGGCGGTGCCGCCGACGCCGTCGCAATGATCGTCGTTGCCGTTTCCGCAGCCATCTCGATGCCCCTCCCCAACCCGCACAATCCGCTCGGGCCAGCTTCCTCTTCGTCGCGATCCGACACCGGTTCCAACGGTGGATTACATTGCACATCGTAGCATGCGTCACACAGCAGCCACCGGTCGAGTGTTATCCATCGCGGGGACGCGTTCGTACCGCAAGTGGAACATTTCTTCACTTTGGGCGCCATTCGGTGTGCTCATTGCCGGACTAAGCACACTTTGCTATCCAAACCTAACTACCTTTGTTTCGTAGAACAAAGCGCTTCGTGTGGCGCTCTTTCTTCTTTGACACCGGCCGTTCAGACATAAAGTTTACGCTTTTGTTTACAAACAAAATCTCCTGTGCTATGGAAGTGTGCAAGCTTTCAAGGTAACGTCACCACAATCAAACTGACAACTCTGACAGAATGAGTTTAAAACTTCGTACAATGTTAGCAGTTGGGATTAAATTGTAAGATCTCAGTGTTATTAGCGAATTTGCGCTCCAAGAAATGAACAGCGCTTTCAAGAGAGACGAAACAATAATGGTTGTAAACGGCAGACAAATAATTGCTCTATAATTTTGCTTTCAAATAATATAGTCTGGGCATTTATTACAAAAGATGTTTTTGAGCCTTTCTAGAGTATCAACTGTTGTTGTAGTCCGAAAAACATGTTAAACCCCGATAAACTCGTTTAAATGAGCGTCAACTAATGCTTTATTAATCAGCATTTTCGATCCCAAGTTATAGAGAAAAAAAACTACACGTTTAATATTAAAACTATAATAAATAGTTGGCTCTCGAAGCATATTTCCCGAGAGTATGAGTTTGTTTTGCATGTTTAAGTCGTGTTTAACACATAGATATACACAATAATAATAAATAACGAGATGAGTTTTTTCTCTCCATTGCAACAATTGTATCTACAGATTTTCCTTTCCATCGATTTGCTTAATCTGCGCTTTCCTTTCCATCGATTTGTGTAAGCCTCAAACAAATCCAATAGGTATAAATTGAACCAAACGGTATACTTCTAATCTGATGGTGCTGAGCAAACAAACCATAGGAGATTATTGAAATCTGGAGCATATCCAATAGAATATAATGTGAAGTTTTTAGTCAAAATCGGAGTGGAATGTTACCACCTTAAGATTAGATAAATATTTGCACTAGTTATAAAACATTCCCCTAGGAATGAGAATAAACAGGCTAACATGCTTATCTTTGCGCAATACTCGAAAGGATTTCGCCCGGTGTGTTGAACAATGAAATCAGAACGAAATCAAGTACCCGTGCACCGTAGAAAACCGAGATGAGCGGTATAAAACGCGCGCCAATCGAACTACTAGTAATCACTAGCGCGGCGACGGTGGTGGTGTGCGTTGGTTACTATTTTCTCCACGTGTTTACGCGGCGCCATGTTGTTCCGGTGGTGTTGGCAGTTCGGTTTGCTGGCCGCGTTCGCGCTCGCGGCAGACGAGCAGCCACTGTTCGGGCTGGCGCGACTCACCGAAACGCTACAATCAATCGATGTGCGCTATCTCGGCAACGAGACACTGTGCGACCAGCAGCTGCTAGCGCTCGTTGCCGGCGTGCAGGATAAGGAATTCTGGACGTTAAAGCGTAAGTAGCGCGTGTGACGCATCGTGCGGCTGTCAAGTGCGGTGAAAAGTATAAACGGTGCCAGCAAGCTGACATCAAGTGGTCGGCGGTTCCATGTGTGCGAGTGACGAGACTAATCCAAATACGTTATTGACAGTCCGAGGAGATCAATCCGTAGCTTGAGTGGTTTAAGTGGGCGAGTGGGAAAGTTGGTCCAGTAATCGACGTTACGATCTTACCGGCTAAGTAAACAAAGGCCGTTCTTATCAGTAGTCAATAGTAATATCGCTACTCGCCCTGCATTGACAAATCTCACTCTCGTGGAGCATCGCGTCGGTCGCTACCAAGTTAATCCACACGAAAGTGGCATTTTAATTGCATGCCTTCCGTGCGTGTTCCGTTTATGGTACCTCCCCTGCAGTCTATTAACGACGCTTTCCCGTCTCCGGTCTTCGCAGTGCTCGATTCCTGGGGTAAATGGCCGGCCGGCATTTTTTCCGGCAACCTGTACGAACTGGGTCACTACGACCAGTGCGTCGATATGCAGTACGGGAGCGACCGTACTCTGCCGGGTATGATACGTGGTCGCTACTGCTTCCTGACCGTGCCGCTGGAGAACCTGCTACCACCGCAGCAGCAACGCATCATGCCCGGCACGTCCGGCGACCTGTGGGCCGTACGGCTCGGTGCCTGCATCCCTGCCGCCTGCACAGCCCAACACTTCCAGCAGTTCCTCAACAAAACCGTACCGAATCTGCCCCCGGTTCGGCTTGCCTGCAACTCAGTTACGCCACCGCTCGGTACCGCCCAGTGGATCGCCATGTAAGTATCGCCTCACCGGGCCCTCCGTCATCCACACTAAGCAGTCTGTTTCAGTGCCGTATTTACGGTGATAGCGCTGCTCGCGTTGGGAAGCACGCTGTACGAGACGGTCACACTCTGCCGGGGTGGTACGCCCCGCCGCAATCTGGTCATCTTTTCGCTGTACGGCAATGGGCGCAAGCTGCTGGCGACGAAGAGACGTGTGCCGGAGGAAGCCGCCACGAAGTCCGGCACGATCGACTGCATCAACGGCATCCGCGTCATCTCCATGGCGTGGGTCGTGTTCAGCCACAACTACACGCGCGTCGGCATGGAGCCACTGATCAACTCGCACGCCATCTTGCCGGTAAGCGGTTCAAACGACCATCTGTCAGTTTTGGGATAAACGGATGGCTGTTCCGGTTAAACTAGTTTGAGAGAGGATGCAACGAAGAGGTGAAGTGTTTGCGCCTACCTCGTTCGCATATTCGACTTGGAATGTCAAATGTTTACTTACTAACTGACAGCCGAGTAGTTGGTCTCGCTCTAAACGTCCCAATCCCAATTCAAACTCCACCAGTGGCTCGAGTCGTACCACAGCGTACTCGTCGTCGCGTCCACCGTCTCCGTGGACACCTTCTTCCTGCTGAGCGGGCTGCTCACCTGCTGGAGCATCCTGAACGCGCTGGATAAGCGGGGCCGACTGAGCCTGCCGATGATGTATCTGCATCGTTACTTGCGCCTAACGCCAACCCTGGCCGCACTCATCCTCTTCTCGGCCGCGCTCATGCGCCACGCCGGCTCCGGTCCGTTCTGGGACGGTGCGATGAGCCTCACGACCGATACGTGCCAGAAGTACTGGTGGTCGGCGCTGCTGTACGTGCAGAACTACGTCAACCCGCGCGAGATATGCCTCGGCCACACCTGGTACCTTTCGGTCGACATGCAGCTGTACCTGCTGTCGCCGTTCATTATCTATCCGTTGTGGCGCTGGGGACGCCGGATGTTGCTGGCAGTGGTGGCCCTGATCGTCGCCTCGATGGTAACCGTCTTTACGGTGTTCTTAGTGCACGATCTCCGGTTATCGTTCCTCGCGGTGGACGGGGAGCGTATCCGGCACATCCACACCTACTACCCGACGCACACACGTGCCGGTGCCTGGCTCGTTGGCGTCATCTTCGGGTACCTGTTGCAGCGCACGAAGAAACACTACGTCCTGCTACCGCGCTGGTCGATCGTGGTGGGTTGGGCTGGGGCAGGGTTCACCATGCTCGCCGTGCTGTTCGCTGACCATCCCATCCAGCAGCCAAACTACCACGAACTGCCGGTGGCGGTCGACGCCACATACGAGGCACTGAACCGCGTGCTTTGGGCGGCCGCCGTCGGTTGGATCGTGTTCGCGTGCGTCAACGGGTACGGTGGAGTCGTGAACGAATTCCTCGGTGCGACCGTCTGGCAGCCGCTCGGGCGTCTTTCCTACTCCATCTATCTGCTGCACCTGCCGATCCAGGTGATGATGGCCGGCACGATCCGGGTGCCGTACTACTTCACCGATGTGCACGCGGTGTACCAGTTCTGGGGCGACATTGGCTTCACGCTGACGCTCGCCCTCTTCTGGACGCTGCTCTTCGAATCACCCATCATCGGGCTGGAGCGCATTCTGTTTGGACTTGGGCGCGAATCCTCCAAGCGTGAGTAATCACCACACGAACCGCACGGTTATGTATCCACAGAAATCTAACACTCCTTTCCATCTCGCCTCCAGCGAAAGACGCATCGAATGGACGAAATGGTATCGATCAGCATGCCGCCGCGGCTAATAACCACACCGTGCTACCGAAAACGCTTTCCTTGACATTGCAGACGGCCCGGCTCTAGCAATAACAACAATTCGTACGTAAACAAACCGGCGCGCACTCATTTATGACAGTAGTGACACAAGACTGAAACAAACACACCGAGTCCAGTTTACAGTAGATAGTAGGAAGAAGAAAAAAAACAGAAAATAAACCTTTATTACGAGTGTAACGAGTAAGAATAAACTTTTGATACGTACTACCCACCGTCTCTCTGCTGACTACTAATGACACACAGCTGTAAAGGTTCGTCTTAACACTAGCTAATAACTCTTCGCTCTTTCTCCCGCCGTCGTCGTTTCGCTCTATCTCGCAACTAGTTTCGCGTTTCACTCGATACGGTCGTCCTTAGCGCGTTGTTGCGTTTAACAAAAATGCGTTACACGCATACAAACACCGACATCCAGCGAATGGCTCGAACGTCACACCGAGTAGGTGTGTGGTTTCTAATGAGAACATGAATGATCTGCGCTGATACTGAGGATTTGTTAAGACAAACACAGACGAATTCGATGCTACCGCTAGCTGTAGCGCCAGTCAACACTTTTGACACGCTGGAAAATTTAACTTTTAGCTTTGAGGAGAGACAAAAAAAACACAACCAAAAAGCAATAACATTTGAAAAGCGCCAAATACTCCTAACGTAAAAAGGTTAACAAGTGAAGTGATGAAGTATGCTCACATATTTGTTTGATTGGTATTAGAATTGTACCACACACAGGCATCGTTTTTTTTTTCTTCTGTGCTCGAGAATTGGGAGAAAACCTTCAGAAGGCAACAAATGTCAATCGATTGACGTGAAGCAAGAAAAAAAGGTAACATGTAGTTACGTGGTAAATGTCCGTGTATCTGGTGTGGCTCTCACTCTTTCCTTCTATCTCTCTTTCTCTCTCTCTCTTTCTCTCTCTATCTCTCTCTCTCTTTCTCTCTCTGCTGGGTGAGCTCTTAGCGCAACCTACCGGTTTACCGCCCAATATGGGGAGGGGATATATATGGCAGTCGGCAAATTTGTTACAACAGTTTAACGTTATACACACTACCTACTAGCACTTCGCACCTGTGCGTCCCTGATCGTTGCCCGCTCGCGCCTGACAGTCCTGTCCTGATAACCGGCCTGCTACTGAACGTCAACAACGCGGCAGGGGCAGTCCCGCGAGCCTGCAACCTTCGTGTATGGCAGAATTGTTCTTTTTGGCAACAAAAATCACTATACCTAGTTGTACAAACTAGTGTACGGGTTTCTTAATTTATCAGTTTCGTTTTTCATTGCAATGCACATTCCCTTCCTGGCCTTTGCGAATTTAAATAGAACTCTGCCACACTGCTTACCCCCGCCGAAGCGACTAGCGTCTAGCGTAATGGCTTTGCGTTACCTTAAACGATGGACAGCCGTATGTACTCTAATGGTTTCGTTTGCGTTTAAGTGTTGCTTTCCGTTTGCCTTTTCCGTGCTTCTTTTGATGCGCCCCCGCTCCCCTCCCTCTGCCCAGGCGTCTTAAAGTCTTACTTTGGTTTTTTTTTTCCATTGCCATTTGCTTTGTCTATCGGACATCTATAATTCCTCTTTCCGTGCAAACACGATGTGCCTATCTAACAGCCAGAGTGTCTTAAAATGTAGGTGTTTTGTAGCAATAATTAAAAAACACAATGTTATTAGCGTGCGTTACGAGTAGATATGAAAGGAAATGTGATAGAAACATGGTATGTGTGCGGTGCTCGTTAGTCAAAGTGTTGCCCGCCGCCATCGGGCGAACCAGTACGGAAGAATACATCTAAGAAGATAAATGGTTTGATTTTGCTTGTAAAGGCAAAAAATACTTTGTCGATAAACTACGTTTTGAGTACCTCATACTGGTAGCACGCCCTGTTCAACCATTCCGGTGCTCTCGTATCTGCAGTACCACAATATGTCAATAAGCTCCGAACGCAGCCAGCAGTTGCTTTCGTTTTTCTCTCGCTGCTATGTTAAAAACTCATCGTCCTGAGTACGGACGTGCTGGGTGTAAATACTAACTAAATACCAGGCACTAACAACCGCTTCGCGATCTTGTCCTGTGCCGGAAGGGCTCCCTTACTTCTGTCCTCCCTCCGTTCGAGTGTAACAAATTTCCCATTTTCCCTTCCGCGAGGTACGTGCGTGGTTGATTTCGGTACGCCAAGTTTGTAGAACCATTAATGCTAAAGACACGCACACACATACATTCGATTGCAATACAGTTGTAGATGCAGTATCGCCTAAATTAAAAATAGTCAGAGGTGATGCAGGAACCAAGTCCCCACAGGTCGTAAAACCGGTTCCATCAATCGATACGATCGATCCGGGTGTACCTTCCCTTGCGCTCCGATGGCGGTGTCCATCCAGTCAATCCGAATCCGAATCCGAATCTGATCCTAGCGTTAAACTGTGGAGCGACAAAGTGAACGGTTGTAAGTCGAGTCGATCGTCGGCCGCCACCAGCTCGGCGCGTAAACCACTCACCTGAATCGAACGCACTCGGGCAGATGTAGTTCACCAGCTCCATGTCGGTCATGGTGGTCAGCTCGGACGGAAGGGCACGCGCTTCATCCACCAGCGCTTCGTCGACCGTCGGCGGTGGGCCCATCGCATCCATCGCTAGCGCTGCGGCATCCGTCCGCATCGGTCCGGGGCCGACGACGCCCACGACCGACTCGCCGACCCCGCTCGCCACACCGTTCGTTGCGACCGGTGGCGTCGGGAGTGGAAGCGGTGCGGACGTGTCCATCGGCTGCTGGGCGGGTTGCGGTTCCATGAGCAGCCCGCCACCGTTGCTGACGACGATGCTCGTGCCGATTTCCATCTTCTCCGGCAGGAGCTGCTGCTGCTGCTGTTGTTGTTGCTGCTGCTGCTGCTGCTGCTGCTGTTGCTGCTGCTGAACTGCCTGCTGTTGTTGCTGTTGTTGCTGCTGTTGATGCTGTTGTTGCTGCTGCTGTTGCTGGTGTTGTTCTTGCCGTTCCTGCATCTGCTGATGCCGTTGCTGCTCGAGATGCTGATGCTGGAGTATCATGAGATCGGTCGGTTGTTGCGGCTGGTGATGTTGCTGCTGTTGTGATTGTTGCTGGGACAGTTGTTGCTGTTGTTGTTGCTGCTGCTGTTGTTGAAGCTGATGCAGGTGATGATGGTGTAGTTGCTCCTGTTGCTGCAGTTGTTGTTGCTGTTGCTGTTGCACTTGCAGTTGCTGCTGCTGTTGGACTTGGAGTTGCTGCTGTTGCTGCAGGTGTTGTTGCAGTTGCTGTTGTTGTTGGTGCTGCTGCTGCTGATGTTGCTCCTGCTGGTGCTGTTGTTCTTGGTGCTGCTGTTGCTGAACCTGTTGTTGGTGCTCCTGCAGTTGCTGCTTGAGCTGCTGTTCCTCCATCTGCTGCAGCTGCTGTCGTTGCTGTTCGAGCTGCAGCTCCTGCTGTTGCTGTTGCTGCTGCTGCTGCTGCTGCTGCTGCTGCTGCTGCTGCTGCTGCTGTTCCATCTGCGTCACAAAGTGTGCGCCTGACAGCGGTTGGGCGCAGTTCGCGACGGCCATGATCTCCGGTGTGGTCATCGACATAAGCGAGTTAAGCGTCTTCTGTATCTCGGTCGCAACAATAATATCCTGCACCGCCTGTTTCGTTTCCTCCGCGCGGGTCAGCATTGCCGTGTCGCCGGACGTGGCGGCCTCGGCCAGGGCCACCCCGAGCGTCAGGTCGTGCTGGTGCATCATGGCCGGCGCCATAATGGCAGACGGGCCGGCGGTTGTTGTCGGGCCAGTCGGCTGCAGCAGCACATCCTGCTGTTGCAGTATCGTTTCGATGACGGTCGCTGCGTCACCGGCCACGGCTAGGCTTGGCAGATCGAGCAGTGACGTTTGTTGCTGCTGCTGTTGTTGCTGCTGTTGCTGCTGTTGTTGCTGTTGCTGCTGCTGCTGCTGCTGCTGTTGCTGCTGCTGCTGCTGCTGCTGCTGCTGCTGCTGAGCCTCCGCTTCGATCTGCGCCCGTATCTGACGACTAGCCGAAGCGATCGTTTCGTTGCAGACGGCAAGCATCTGAGTCAGCTGGATGCTGGTCGGTGTTGGCGGTTGCTGCGGTTCGGACTTGATGCACAGATTGATCTGCTTGAGATCGCAGTCGATCGGCAGGGGCGATTTGGTGGCGTCGAGCGACTCGCCGCCCATATAGTTCGTGTCCATCGGTGCGGCACCGATCGCAATACTGCCACCACCGCAAAGTGACGCCATCGTCGCGATGTTCATCACCGTGTTCAGGTGGGCACCGATGGAAAGTGAGCTACCACCGCCTCCTCCACCCCCACCCCCACCACCACCACCACCACCGCCCGGTGGCATTTCCATCATGCGGCTATCGTTCGCCAGCAGCGACATGTTGGACGAACTGTCCTCCGTGATGTCCATGCTCGGCTGACGGACACTCCGCCGCCGGTACATGATGTTCGCCTCATTCGAAACCTGCGCGAACAGTATGCCGTCGAGTGAGTTTTCTGTCGAGCACGGGTAGTGATCGAGCGAATCCTCGTCGCCCATGTTGCTGCGGCTACACTCCGGCTCGACCAGCTCCGGTTTGAAAGCGTCGGACGTTTGTTGCTGCTGCTGTTGCGGTGAGGACAACGCCACCCCGTACTGCTGCTCGTTACATCCCCCGATCGAAAGCACCGGATGGCACGGCTGGCCCATCACGTTCGGGCTCGTTCCACCGATCGATGGCAACACGTTGATCGGCGGTGGCATCATCCCGTTGCCCGCGAGCTCCAGCGGTGTGCAGCTCCGCAGAAACATGTTGCGGTTATCGCGCGCCGCGTTTACCTCATCGAACGGTGACACGGCTATGAGTTGCGTCGATTAGTTGCGTGAAAAAGAGAGAAAACCATGGAAAGTTATTAAGGCGTAAGGGACATGTTGGCATACATATCGTAGCTACTTTGAAAACAACTGATTCAACGCAACATTGCGCAAACGAAACGGTGAAGCAACCGATGGCTAATAATATCGACTCGAGCGTTTGCCACTCGCTACACGAAACCAAAAAACCACTACCAATACTTGCTACTACTAGATTCAACTACTACAATACAGTCACCGGATATAACTATCAGATTAAGTTGCTTTTTTAAGGGTTTTGTTTTCGGACTCAACTTCTGCTAATTGGTCCTGGGTTTTTTTTCCCCACCCTAAGGTTCATGCGCTCAGTAATTGTTTTATTCTGTTCCATGCATTTCGTTACACAACGTGTTCCTAAGATCCCCGGACTGCTGTCTGCGGTTAGGAAAAAAATATCTCTACAGCAATCAAAATAAAAAAATGGAACAAAAAAACTAGCTCCAACATCATACACTACTCGTAAACAGTAAGCATTTAGTTGAATTGCAATGTTTGGAATAATAAACGAATGCATGACAAAACCCCCATCCCGCACCCGTCCCGCATGGGGATTGAAAAAAAAAATGTCCAATTACTGCGGACAATAAGCGGAGAAATGAAAAAAAAACAGCAATAAGAAAAGAAAAACTCGAGCAAGTACAACGAAACGGACGCTGAAAACGTACACGGCGCTCAGTCAGTACAGTGAAGCAGTTTACAAATTGTAAAAAGAGAGAAAAAGGGAGACAGCAACAACACAACGAAACAGAACGAAAGAAAAACAAAAACAAAAAGCCAAATCCTACCCCATCGAAGCCTAGCGCAACGCAAACGGGCTGGGAAGGCAAATCATACAAAACGGAACCAAACAACGGGCGGGAGATGATCAAGAAAAAAAAAAAAACGTCTAGATGTCGGGCAAGCGAGCAAAAGGCGCCCCAAAAACCGGCCCGCGTTCGGCTGTTACCTTTACCCCCGTCGCGTGGGGTTTATATACGCGTGGTTTGTGCGGAGCATGCCGGGGCCTACCGATAAGAACGGCGCACCTCTCATATCGCTTCCACGTGCGCTTCATTGCGTACGGTTGTTCGGGGTCGAAAAGTAGGGTTAGAAAAGTTGTGGAAGTTAGGAAACGCGCAAACGAATTAGATTGGTTGAATGCGATATATGTTAATGCTAATTGTTGTGTGGTGTGTGTTTTGTTTTTTTTTTTTAATCACATCTTTGTATTCTACTGTTACCCATTACACCCAATTTGGATGTCCAGCATCTGCCGAACGTCTTCCGTGCGAAGTTAGTGCTACTACTGTGGTGCCAGCGTCGCGCGTAACGAGCTGCTTCGGCCGACCACAACCAAAAAACTACCGACCGACCATTCCCACCAGGCGCTGGTACGCCAATCATCCAAGTATACCTTCATTGCTGCTCCCGTTGCAGACGAAGTGGCCGGCGGAAGTGGCACCGGCAACACCCGGCGGTCCCAGCTCGGTTGACGCCGAGATCGTGCTGACAATCGTACTGCCACCCACTGCCAGGGCCGTCACGTCGGACGCGTTCGCATCGACCCCGGCCGCTAGCTCGCTAAAATAGTTCGATGGTGCCGGTGCGACCAACGGTGCCGGCGGTTGCTGCGATTGCATTCGGTTCCGGTGCGTCACCGCCGGCACGGTCGCCGCACTAAGCGTCGTATGCTCACCTTTGGGCGTATAGATGAAGTCGTGCGATTCGCTCTTTTTCCCGCCCGACACGATGTACACTTTGACCGTGGCCGGCTCGAGGATGTCCTGTCGGTCGTACGGTGGCACCACGCAGACGAGATGGGTCTGGAGCGAGGAAGGGAAACAGAACATTAGTAAACTTCCAACACAAAAGTAGACTTCCCTTCTAACGAAATACACATTGGTCATGATTATGTCTCATCATTTTTAGTCAGATTTACGCACTCTCTTTCGTACTATCAAGAGATTCACCCTAGACCGTGTGGATTCAGAGGTCACTTATAAAAACTACCAAAAAAAAAAAATCGAAAAACATCTAGTCGGATTTCGATCCCAAAAACGTAGACCACGTGGTCGTTTGTTCTTTAATTACGAAGCTCCTCATGATTATGGAAAAGAAAGCTGCTAGCTTATTTACAATCAAAGTTTACTCTTTCAAGAGGTTGAATTCGAGATGGTTAAAACTAAAAACCAGCCTCATTTGAAACACCAGTTGAATTATTAATAAAGATACGTAGAAAAAAAACACCTAAGAGAAATAATCCGTACAGAAGTCTCGATCGCTCGACGGATCGCTCGAATGTTTCTAATTTATCCGCTGACCTTACCGAGTGGGTTAGGCGTGGCGCCAACTTACATGCTGCAGGTGTTCCTTGTCCGGCACGACCGATTGCTCCCAGCCGTTCGCGGCCGATGCGCCGGTTCGAGTGAACGCCGAGTGCGGCGCAGACACCTTGCGCCGCTGGAACACGACGCGCGTGTCTTTGAGAAAGTTTTTGCCGAATATGAACATCTCCAGGCCGCCCTCGACCGGGCAGGTGACGAGCGACTTCTTGCAGATCTCGGGTACGCCCGGTGGTTGCGCTAAAAGGCAAAGGTGACACATTAGACGTCTAGTGAGCAACCGTGGCGACAACGCGCCAGACCGCGCCAGACCGCGCCAAACACTCACTGCAGATGATGGGCTGGGAGCAGACCTGCAGCATCTCCTCCACACCGTCGTCCCCGATCACGACCGTGCGGAAGACCATCCGGCAGCGGGTGGACTTCTTCTTCGTGCGCGAGCCGGCCGCCTGGTCCGGGAAGCGGTGCTCCACATCGACGTTGCGCTCCTTCAGGATGCCGACGCAGTCGCACGTGACCGTCATGTTGCTCTCCGGCTTCAGCTGTATCTCGATGAAGATCGTCCCCTCGACCTTGCGCTCGACGCACGGGGTCGAGTTTTTGCCCGACACCTTGCACGCCTGGTAGAAGATGTGCGGCATCGGCCGGCCGAGATCCGTCCCGATGAACACCTGCAGCACGGTCGGCTTGCTGTAGCCGGTCAGCCGCACCACCGGGAACCCGTTCCCGCTCCGATCCTTGACCGCACCGCGGGACCCTTCCGTCTGGTAGCGGGCCCGGTGCTGCTGCTCCGGCTGCGTCACGATCTGCAGCTGTATCCGGCCGTCCCGGTTGGACGAGCTCGCCATGGCCGCCGGTTCGCCCGGGACGCCCAACGCCCGAAACGGCAAGCTCGCGCCCGCTCGGTTGTTGTTGTTGGTGGAGGTGGTGGTGGTGGTGCTGGAGACGCTCGTGTTGGTGGATGTGCCGGTCGAGGTGATGCTCCCATTACCGCGCGGCTGACCACCGACCGCAACCGGGTGCCTTCCAGCGGGGCAGCTCGCCAGCGGGACGGACGGTGAGATCGATGAGGACGGTGAGGAGGAACCGGTCGATGGCGAGAGGGTTTGCGGCAGCGGAGACACCGATGACGCGACCATTCTGTCGAAGAGAAAGAAGACCGATCAGTTCGGCTCCAGCTCCAGTTCACAACGTCCGCAAAACTCCGCTTCAATCAATTTGGAAGCGTCCAAAAATACGATTTTTATTTATAGCACGGTGGCGCTAATGAGCAAAGCAAACAATTCGAAGACCCCGAGAGCTCATAATAAACAGCAAAAACACACGTGATGACCGTTGATATCGTGCGAGATGGGCGAAACCTACCGGCTAGGCCGCCATACTTGGTAGACTTTTTGCGGGACGAAACGTACGCACGCTGGGACGCTGGACAAGAGTGGGAAGGAGAGAGAGAGAGAGGAGGGCGCGCGCGTGATGGAAGGTCGCGAAAGTTACATCGTAATAGGGCTGCGCATGCTGAAATACCTCCGATACTGCTTCGCCACCGTGCGCGCGTGTCTCGGCGACGACCGCAATTAGCTCACATTTAATCACTCTGAGAAAATCAGCCAGATCAGATCGCGGTTACCGCTGGGACTGGGTATCAAACCGCCGTTCACCTCCACTTCCTGGATGGTGTATATGGGAGTTTTATATATATGTTTTTTTTTTTTTGACCAAATAAATATTCAACTTCAATGGCGCCCCGGGAGGGACCGCCGGGTGAGTAATGGCGCTAATATCGCTGACCCAGACCCAGACGGCTGACGAGCGAGACGATCGCACCGGGCAGTTGCTATCTTACGCGAGCCGGTTCTCGAACTACTTTATGGCTAACGTGTTTTTTCGGGAAGTGTCCCGGAAGCGTTGGCTCTGGACGTGAACCTTGGCAAGCGTAATGGCGCGTCGTACGCAAGAACAACGCAAACCGGTGCGAGATTACGCGTGGGAAGCGCGCGCGCGCGCGCGCCAATGCACGCGATGTGGAAGCAATAAACCGAGCGAACATATGGTTGGGAGCAAAACTATTGGCAGCATCCTTTGCTTTCCCCAACTCGGTGCGCACTTTCGCCGCAATTTCGGGTGCTTGACGCTGAGTTAGTGAGCTCAGTTACGCAGGTTTTTTGATCGCGGACCGGAGGGAGGGAATGATTGTTGATAGCTAACTCTACCTTGCTTCGTGAGCTTGCTGACTTTCGGTGGAAGCCTGTCGTTCCAGCAGCCGGGCATTCAACACTACACCACACCACACTGTGTTCCTCCGGGTTTAAGCGCGCGCCTTTAAGAAGCGACGTCCGGACGCTCGTGCGAAGTAAACAGGACTGACAACTCAAAAATCGTAGCTGGCTGGATTAGATGCGCTGCCCCTTCCCCAAACGCGCGAGACGGTGATGATGGCGGGCTACTAATCGACTCTCGCTCCACTCGCAATCGCACTATACTCTCGCTGGAGCTTACTATCCCCTCCCGGGCCGTGTTTTATCTCTTTCTCGCTTTCTCTCTCTCTCTCTCTCTCTCTCTCTCTCTCTCTCACACACACACACGCCAGAGCATTCTGTCGAGTCATGATTGTACCGAAGCATAAGCGAATGCCTCCACATCTGATAGGCCAACCCGAGCCGACCTGAAGGCGGGAAGCACATAAAGCGCAGCATCGCAGCAGGAAACGAATAGTTCGGGAGGAAAACCCGGCACCGGGTCCAAGGAACCCGGGTTTGGTTGACACACACACCCACACACACACACACACATCGGCGGGTCGAACGGAGCCGCAGTTGATAAATAACGTCCTAATCTAGCCCAAACACCGTCCGGCGCTGCGGTTTGTGTACACCTGACTCACGCGCTCAGCTGCTCAGCTCGGGGTGTTGTACCTGGAAACAAACCGTCCGGTGGCTCATAAATCACGTGCTCTCTCCCTCTCTCAAACAAAGTTGGGCTGGGGGAATTTAAATAAGGCAAAAGAAAAAAAAGAAACACAGTCCAACCGCTTGAAGGTTAGGAGCGCACTGCACTGCCACCAGTCATCCTTTATCCGCGGTGCGCAAACCGACAGCACCGTGTAATTAGATTATGAGTCGACCGCCCGGTTTCGACAGAACACGCGGGGAAAACCGCTAGCACCCGGGCGTCTTCGGGTGGCTCGCGTCGATCAGCCTGCTCCTAGCGGGCCGGAAATAGCAACACGGGCGCCAGCCCGACGGCTCACGAGACAAGCTGCGTCACGGAAGGGAATTCCTAAAGCCCGCCGACCAACCGACGGTTGGAATGTTGCGTAAGCTATTGATTCACTCGCGGTGACACCGAGAACGTTTCGAGATCGCTTCGCCAGCAGCAGCAAACGAGCTTCCTCCCGTGTGATTTTATCACGCCGCACAGCTTCACGCGAACGCGGGGGTAGTCTTGGGTAGTCTCGGTCCCGAAAAGACATCTGCGTGACGCTTATCAGTTCGTAGCTTCGCGCGCCTGGGTGATAAGATCGCAGCAGCTAGTCCAAACCAGCGACGAGCCGTGGTGCCCGAAATAGGCACTCGAAAACGATGTCGTTGACGCAAAAAAAAACACACACACACACATGATTGGAGAGTAATATACTCCTGAGAATCTCCTTACACCAGCAGCTATCTACTGAGGCCTTCCAAACGTGGCACAGCCCAAGATGGATGCCCAAGATGAGCTAAACGTACGTTCGTGTGACGTCTCTCTCGAACTGCTAAGCGAACTTTTTCCCAAATTTCGCGGCATGACGAATGCCACAACGACTGATTAAAGTGGGAATCACAACAACAGCAACAACAACCAAAAACAAAATCTTACCGATTTCTGCCCAGCTGCTCCAACGAAAGGTTGCTGTTCGATTCTTGCTGATGCCTCTGGTCGACTAATACTTCAAAAACGAGGCCCCCGCCACGGGCCGCCGGTTGATAGCTGGCCAGTGTCTGCCCGTATCCGTTGCTTTGGTTAGCAGCCGCCGTTGTTTGATGATGGTGTTTGGCGAGCTTGCTGGTGTTGGTGCCGCTCCGTTCGAACCCGAGCCCGGAATCGTTCGAACTATCACAGTTGCTGGCGGTGCTGGCGGTGGGACTCGCGACGGAGGCGCTGCTGCTGGCGACGGTCGCTGCACCCCGTCCCGTGCCGACGATCAGCGCACCGTGATGATGATTCAACCGCTCGGTGCTGCCGACCACCGCCGGTAGCGCTTTCCGTGCGAGCTGCGTCCGGCTGCAACCGAGCTTGCTGGCCACCGCACCGAGCTTCACCGGCAGCGTCTTGCCCGTGTGCCGCTTGGCGGCCAACCGTGGCACCTTCCGGTGGAAGTTGGCGACGGACGGTGCGCTGACGGACGAGACGGTCGACACGCCGCGGCTGCTAAGGCCGGCGCGGGCCGTGGCGGTGGTGGCGGGAAACGTGTGCGACCCAACGACGGACACGCAGGACGGTGGCGAGGCGTGTGCGAGCGGCTTCCCGCCCGTCACACCGTGTGGCCCACCGAGGGTGCGTCGTTCGGGCGTTGTCGGCGTCGGCGTACCGGTCGCTTTCCCTCGGAGCAGTTTCTTCGGCTCCATTTGTTGGTTTTTAGTTTGCTTTTTCTTCTTCTTTTTCTTTTTTCGCTAGCAAGGGAACATCATTGTGTGCGTCATTATGTTTGCTTATCTCGCGCGATAGAATTGGGTCGGCGTTGATCGGAGTTGGTGGAAGCAGGGGGAGGGGGGGGAGAGGTTTGGTATGGAGGGTTAGTTGAACGGTGACTTGATTGATGCCGAGCGAAGCAGCACTGGCGAGATCCGTACCTTTCCTCTTATCCGTAGTTACGCGTGTTCAGACTTGCTCACATGCATTGTAACAGCTCCGTCGGCGAGGCGTCAGTTCGTAGGATGAGATTCCATCGAACCCACTAGCACGATCTGCAGAGGGACGAAAAGGGTATAAAATAATAAAATTAGCGAGGTCAACTGCACAACCCCAACGCACGAGACTCCCCGACACTCGGTAAACATTGTTGCCCGCCCTGCGCGAAACTACACGCAACAGGTTGCCAACATGCCGACAGCTCGCCCCGAACGTCTCTTTGCGCAACACTTCTTCATGGGCAAGGAGCAAGGACACGCAGGCGAAGGAGAAAGACCCGATACAGCACCTGGATACAGCGACGGTAATGTTGCCTACCACGCCCATGTGAAGCGTCCAGCAATGAGAGTGAGTGTGGGAGCACGTGGAACGGAGACTTATAATTATAGGACCCGTTCTCTTCGGACGTTCCGCGCTCCAAGGATCGGTCGAATTGAACCGCACGAAACGAAGCCGGTTGAAGCTTTTAACCTTTGCGGACAGTCCCTTCTGCCGGAGAGGGCGAGAGTGCGAGAGCGCGAAGAGTCGGAGAGTCGGAGTAGCTGGAGTCGGAATTAACATATTCCAAGGCTGTAGTGACTCAATGCCGGAATCAGGCGTTGCTGTTCTTCAGCGTTTACGAGGAGCAGAGTTCTAATTAATCACACACGGTGGCGATGTGATCCTGCTGCGGGCAGGAGATGATACCAATTCCGGTGTAGTGTTCTCAAACCCGCTAGAGAACGACCGATAACTGGGGACATCGACATCGCAAACACTCGGACGCCCGAGGACTCGCGGTCGCTATGTTTGAATTTAAAACAATATCAACTGACGCCAATTAGAAGCGAAGCATGTGAAGGGAGGGACAGCAAACAAACAATTAGCTAAAGTAAAACAACCACGATTCAATCAAGCTCCCCCTGACGTCACCAATGCCGGCATGTCTTCCGCTGGCATGCCTGCTCCTGGGGTTTGTTTCGTTCGTTTGCAGCGTTCGTAACAAGCAGCTTCGCTTAACGATCCTAGGGCAAACCAGCTACTCCGCTTCCTCCGCCAACGACCTCCGCCTCCGCCCTAATTGGGCGCTTGCAAACATTCCCGAAGTCACAACAAACCGAAGCAACAGGTAACGTTCCCCTGGCGGCCATATGGCCAGCAGGTTGGGTCTTCTTCGCGGACTGGTTTCGTTTGGCGGTTGCCCATCGTAATTGCCTTGAAATCCATCACCAACACCACATTCCTCCGGCGGATCCCACCCGCCCGTCTTCGCGAGCGGGGGAATGGTAAAGAAAGAGGGAGAGAGAGCGAGAGAGCGAGAGAGCAAGGGCGACTGTTGTCCGCCCTACCTGCGGATGCGGAGGATACAGGGGGAAGCAATTCGTTTCGGTGTGAGATTCACGGCTGAACCAGCTCCTTCGACATAGACAACAATCCGACGATCTGATAACAAGTCACGGCGGGTGACAGTCGTGCTTGCGCGCACGCGTGTGTGTGTGTGTGTGTGTGTGTGTGTGTGTGTGTATGGGCGCTCGGAGCGTGTACAAACATGTTTCCTCGATAGGGAACCGTCCGGGACCGGTGCTGGGGACACTCACTTTCCCTTCCGCGGTTGCTCTTCTCGCGGCACTTGGTTGATTGTATCGGATATGTCGTCCTCGACAGTGGTGCAAATGACCGCCTTTACTTACACACACGATCACGTGAAAACTGTGGCCCCAGGAAGGCCGCTGGAAGAATCAGTTCTCTCCGGGGGAGCTGACAGCAGCCCGGAGATAAGTACGGTGGTTGCAGGGTTTTAGCGAAGACGACATCCACCACTATTAGCTCCTGCCCAGCCCCACACAAACACACCCGGGTGCGGCGAAAACGGCGAAAACAACACAAAACCCTGCACCAAACTTACATGCACACACACGCAGGACCCGATATGATGCTACACAAAACGTTCACTAGAGGAGACCACACGCACATCTCGGGTCGAACTGACTGACAGTTTCGTGTTTTTAGGGGAGGATGCGTAACCGCCCGTTACGCCGGAACCACACGCACGTGTGAGTGTACGTGGGTGTATGTGTGCGTTCGTGCAGACGAGTGTTGCGACGAGAACACTTCCTGCGTGTTTTATTTTGCGCTCCCTTTCCTACCTACCTTTGACCAGTACTCGGGCAGCCACGGAACGACGTTTGCTATCTCGTTCTATCTGACGTTTCTGCCGCTGCTATTGCTGCTGCTGCTGTTCGTTCGCGGTGTTGTTTTGTCTAGCCGCACGCACACCACGCCAAATTCCCTCAGCAGCGTGCTGTATCGCCGCTGCACTGCACAGTGGGCGAATGATTTATCTGCCCGTGGACAACGTTCGCCATTTGCGCCAGATTCCAATTGCGTAAACAAAGCGGTTTTTATTTTGATGTCTAAAAATGATGCCGATAACGTGCGTATCGTTGATCATAGCTGGGGCTAGAGATGTAATCCTCTGAGGATACTGGTTTTGTGTGGTGGTAATATGACTAATCCCACATCATTTCCCATTGTTCTAGAACCAGTTGCGGCGGTTTGCACGATACTGCAACAGGTTAGCATGCTTCGGAACGCTGTTCTCCCCACCCGCATCAAAAACCAGGTTGGATCGTGCGCCCATCGCACCGGTGACAGTTTGATACAACACGGCATATTTTGATACTGTTTGAAGTGCGCTACTGATCGACAAAAACAAATCGTTAAAATCACCCGAACACCGAATCATCGCGTTAGAAAATGTGATAAGAAATCGACTTCTCCGCAGACGAACCCGTTTGGCTGTGTGTGTTTTTATTTTTATTTTGTGTAAATATGCTTCTGTAAATATAATTTTTCGTGTAAAAATACGCATGATTGCAGTGTTTTTAATATACTGTGACGATCCATTCGCAGAAGATTGCACTTTTGTAGTACGATCTATTGACAAACTATAATAAAACTTACTCCAGCACAGTCACAATAGTCCAAAAGAGTATAATTGTATATCGTGTTTAAACGTGCGTACTGGCGCTAAATACAAGAAGAGGCAGAATATTGCACACATCAGTCGATGAGATACGGGCTGTCCAGTGCACCCGAACCGGCGGCAACTCCACCCTCGTTGGAAGAGGACAGCTTCGTGCGCAGCATATGTCCCACCTGCTTGTTGTGCAATATTTTTTCCTTCGACCTGTGGAGTAAAGACGGCGTGAGAAGTTGGTTACCAATCTGCTTACGTCTCCATCTGGAAAACTCGAACCTACCCAATGATGGTACCGAAAATGCCAAGCTCCGAGACGAGCTGCACAAGCGGTGGTGGCGACGGTCCGTCCGGGCGCACCATGTATCCGGTCGACAGTGGGGGAAAGATGCGCTCCATCAGTATCCACGCGGAACGTTCGGCGGTGCTCATCGCCTGCAGGGCGGCCGGTATGTCCTCACCGTACACGTTGTTGCCGCCACCCTCGCGCTGCGGCTTCAACACGTACCGTTCCGGATCGGCGAGCGCCAGCGCTACCGCCTCGTCACCGCCCTCGTCCTGATCGAGCGAGTACAGCCCGGTGAAGATGTCACGCACCGCATCGATCTTTTTCGCGTCGCCAACGAAGCGCGCCAGCACGTCCGGTTTCGCCAGCGCCTGCTGGACCTTCTTCGTGCCTGCCAGATGATACTGAATAGAGGGACACTTAATCGCGAGTGAACGCTCGATGAGCAAACGCGCGTCCCACTCGGCCTGACCGTGGTAGTGGCCGGGTTCGTACCCGGCCCGGAAATATACGACGCTCGCTTCCAGATCGGCGATCAGCAGCTCCTTCCGTTCGCCCAACCGGCCGATCTGGTGGATTTGCGTAAGCGTGCGCCGGATGACGGCCACATGCGGGTACGTCTCACGAATGTAGAACTCGTGGAAGCGCTGGTCGCATATATTGTACGTTACGTCCTCCACCACGAACAAGATGGCTGCTGACGGACGGGCCTGCAACTTCCACGCTTCGACCATCGCATCGCATAATCCCGACAGCGCATTGTTCACCGGTAGCTATAATGGACCAAAAAGGGCGGTGTTAGTCAACAAAATGGCCTAGCATTGGGGTATTGAATACTCACGTTCACCAATTTATCCTGATGTCCAAGCTCCGTAAGCACGAAGCTAAACCCGTCGTGGAATAAAAGATGTGTAGATGAATTAGTAAAACAAGCCGAACAGGAATTCAATGGGAACGATTCAGGGACAACACAGAAACAGAAACAACTACACACTACCCCCAGCCGAAACGCTTTATTAAAACTGAACAATCGCTCCATACGCGTTGTTTTGTTGTGCAAACTGCCTACGTTACGGGGAACCAAGCAAACGTACGCAATGTACAACTTCACTTACGCCAGCATTTGCACAGCTTAATATATTTTTCTCGCTGAGAAGAGGATTAATTTTGTCTGTTTTATGGATGACAAGTGTACATGTGTGAAAAACTATGTAAATAGAGAAAGTCAAGTAATGGTAAGAAACAAATTGCGCAAGTATACATGATAGAATGTAAAGGAAAAAGAAAAGGAAAAAAGCGGTATTAATAACTTAATAAGCGGCACATTTTAAACTAACCCCTACATAGGAAACATCAATATAAGATACACTACTGTCAAATTACAACGGATTACATAAAATAAGTAAACAGACAGAGAGATACAGAAAAAAAAACAGTAGGAAGTAAGTCCCAAGATTTATCTGAAAATTTTGTATTTTTTCACCTTAAAAAGCTTACTTATTTAAAATACCATCTGCTATTCGTAAATATTTATCGCAAGCGCGTGACAGCAACGTTCTATCGCGAGTGGTTTCAATCTGAGCATTGTTACTAACCGAGCACAAAAATCGAACTGCAGCGTTTCAACGATTTCGATTGTACCAGCCTCCGCCGGTGCTTTCCCGCTCACTTTGACTCTTTTTACATCGTACCAACACACTTATTGTGAAGCCTTTATGTGGAACGTTTAACTTTGTGAAACTAAACTAACCAGTTGCAGGATGCATTTAATGATCGTGCAGATAACATTAATTATGCAGCGGATTTGGCTAAGTTCGATCAGTTCATGAATGTAAAAAATGTTGCTTCCATTTTTACAGGTTATTACATCAAATGAAAAAGATTCAGCCATTTTTTAGTTTTTTTTTACGTAAGGCATAAATATCAAACTCGAGCACGTCGGCAACCATTTTAATGAGAGATTGTCAGAAAGTTACATTTACAGTAAACAAGTTAAAAATGAAATTGAATTGGTAAAAAATGGTTTCTAATGCTGTATTATAACCTTTTTATCTGACTATTGTAGCATTCATAGAGTTCCGGGTATCTATTTCAGAGTTAACAATATCATAGTAGCTTAGTATTTATAAACGGAACATAAAGTTAGCACAATAAGCAACCAGGGTTAGTGTTTTGAAAAGAAGAAAGCATGAGCTTTCTGCTTCAGATGTTAGTTTCAACAGTAAAACATGCATGTGTACAGATAAGGTCAGCTTTAGAATAAAATGATCGTAAGCTACCGGGCTCACAAGTGCGATCCTATGGTTGGGTAACGAAAAAGTCACGCGAAAAGCAGCTTGTGTACCCGTCGCTTAACAATATCGCTAATAACTTTACATGTGCAGATTTGGTGTATCTAGGGTAACTCAGCGAATTGAATCGACAAAAACGAAAGGTCAGCGTAATGTCACACGGTGAATTTTATCTAGAGCATGCACCATTAAAAAAAACATCAAACACATGTTAGAAAATAAAACTAAGTATTGCAAATAAACTTAACGAAAAAAAAAAACACATCAAAGAAACTGAACATAAAATACCAACATAAAATAACGACAACAAAAAAGAGATGGAGAAGGATAACCGATAAAAAAGATAATGAAGAAAGGATCTATACCATGTACCTATGCATCGGTGACATATTGGTGGAAATACCGCCGAAACTGGAGGCGATCGTGTTTATCTCCACCTGCTTGATGGTGTCCGAAAAGTTGGGCAAATAGTCTGACCGGAGCAGAGCAAGCGAAACGGTCTGAAATGGGGCGGGTTATAACAGTATGAGGGAGGCGGGATTGTTTTTAGGGTTTTTTTTTTGTTTGCTTTGTTTGGCCTTTTTGGTGCCAGCAAATGGCGCTGGTGCTTTGCAATCATTATGAATGGTTAAAACTACAAACAAATAATTAAAACACAAGAACATCACATCGCTGGATCCCTTGCCATCGGTTTTCTGTGCATTTCCATTACCAAGCGTATCGGTACGTGGGTGGAGGTGCCGGGCAGTGTGATCTTCTAGGCTCTCAGCACACATTGCGTCGAGTTTCGGTCGTGTTCTTGGGCAAATGCTGCAAAGGAGGGCTGCAGCAATCAAAACAAATGTTCCCTATGTCGATTTTGGTTCGATAGTAGAAACTGATGGAATCGCCATCTTCACGAACAGGGAATAGTAAATCTGACAAATTTCTTATGGGAGAGACGACAACAGCACACATCAGAACAGAACAGACAAAAGCCACTTTTCGTTGTTTCGTTTTTTTTTTTCAAGAACTGTTTACTCGCATTCGATTTGTGGAGAGCGAATCGTTTAACAAAAGTAAAATACACCTGAAGGGTTTGCGCTTTCAATTTGCATGGTATTATGCACACTACATAATTATAAAAAATATGTGAAGTAATATCAAAACGGAACGAAAATACTATTGTCAAATGTCAAGCCAGGAGAAAGCAAAAACCTTGCAAAAAAATAAAAATAGAAAGCTTAAAGCCCTACATAATTATAAAAAATATGTGAAGTAATAGTAATATCAAAACGAAACGAAAATACTATTGTCAAATGTCAAGCAAGGAGAAAGCAAAGACCTTGCAAAAAAACAAAAATAAGAAGCTTAAAATTGACAACGGAATAAAAACCACACACACATATACACGATTAGCGTATACTCTGTGAAAAATTTGGCACAAACGGGGCGGTAAAAAAAAAACAAACAAACAAAGGTAAATATGTACTCGTTGACGAAACTGAGAAAACGGTAAAAACGAACACAACCATACGCATACCAAACGCATACAAGCATGCACAAATTCAAGTGTGTAAAGCACAGCCAGAATTCAGCCCGAAAACAAGCGGACATTGCAGTTGTTAGACAGCTAAACGGTCACCACGGCACGGAAACTTTGATTATTTCTCGAATTGTCCATTTGACTTACGCGTTTGACTCCCACGTGTAACCCACCGTCGCTCGATTCGGCTAACGATGCTCATTTGTTACGCATCCTAAGAACGTTGCCATAACTGTGATAACTCTTGGGACGTTTTCTTCTCTAGTCGTTTTGTTACACCTTCCCATCACAACCAACAGCAAACCAGCTAGCTAACCAATGCGATAAACCCCTATAATAAACCCCTACAGCACACAATGCGAATATTTGGCTAATGTTAACGATTCGAGTAGAAGAGTAAAGATAGACGTAACACTACACGAACACTATTGGCTTAGAGTAGCTTATACAAAACTAGTAACACAATATGGAATGATAATACGCGTTGATGGGTCCCTCTCCTGCTTCCTGTCCATTTCAAATAAGCAAACTCGTACGCTGCCGGAGCGTACATCGCGGAAAGATGTGCGTAGTGACTAAAACTACATCTGAGGAAACGCTGTATTCGATCTCCGATGTAAGGATTTCTATTTCCTATCCATTTTCTAGAATAATATATTATATTTATAAATAATCCTTTCATTTACTGAGCAACATCATTGTACAATATGGATCTCAAGAATTTTTATGGTTGAAGGATTATTTCCTCATGGCAACCTAACATTACTAAGCTTTGCAGAAGACACAAGCTACGAAAGAAGTTGTGCAAATTCGTTGATAATAGGACATAGATGACATGCAAAAAAAAACTAAGCTTGATGAGATAGCTCTTCTATGTGGATGAACAATATGGCGGCAATTCGTAGCAGCAGAACCGTGAAGATACTAAAGTCTGTGCGAGGGTTATCTTATCGCGATCGGGTGCGGTTTGACACAGATCGATCATAACTGACGTCATGTCCAAAATAGAGCAACACTGAGCCGTTCGCGATATTGTGACGTGTTTTACATTACTTGAGAAACATTCAGATGCTAGTGAAGAGTTATCCTAATACATACAGTAGTATCAGTGCGCTGAGATGACTAGACCTTAATACCGATGAACATTTGCTTTTAGCACAGCGTAAGCAGAAAAGGGTACACAGCATGATGCGTCGGCAGTAACAGTACTAGCGGTGGCAAAGCGTGATAGCAAGGCAAATAAGAGCTAACACCTCTCGCGGTGGATGCGGTAAGCAAATGTACAGAACGCTGAGGAGACACTGACACCAACAAGGCGCAATATAAACAAAAATAAACAAATAGTACAGTCAACACCCGTACTCTAGGTAATACTAATACTAAATTGAAGTAGAACTGTTAGGGGTTGTTAAATGTTGTGATGCAAAAAAATAGGAATACAAAATGCATACGAGCATAAGAATAAAAGACGTGGTAAGGGTGATAGATTGCTTGTTTTAAAAACCTTTGCAGCGCTTTGCTTGACGGCCCGAGGTGACCGAAACCCGACGCGATCGTGTTGATTTCCACCTGTTTCCAGCAGCAGTAGGCATTGACCGTACGCGTCCGCTCGCTGCACACGTCGTCGCACTGCGTCTCCAGCATTAAATCCGACCTCAGCAGTCCCAAACTGATGGGCTGTTTGTTTGTTTGTTTGTTTGTTTGTTTGTTTTTTTTGTATGCGTGCAATTTTTTGTGTGTTACATAATATAATTGTATTATATGCGTAGCGCAAGAATTGTGCAATGAATTGTATAAAGCATTCGCAATACCTTTACTGTGCACATTGACTAGTTTTGCATCCTTTCTTCACGAGCGAACAGATGAAACAACGTAGGTGAAAATTTTGCCCGTAGTTACTAGTTGTATTTTATTTATGTGTCAACAAGTTCAGTTGTCAAACGGCTTCATTGGGCATAATCATAATCAACAGTTATTGTCCTGCTAATGAGAACCTAGCAAAAGATCAAACAAGTAAATGTGCACGGTAGATATTATGTTTCCCACCACCAGAAGTCTACAACAATCTATTCAAGATATCGCAAGTAAATACAGTGTGGACAAGTTCATCTTATCTATTTTAAGGTGTGTCTGTCAGAAGGATTCTACATATCGAATAATACTAATAGTTCTAATACCTCCACAAATGCATCTAGAATGTTACTATTTCAAGAGGAAGCATTACAGTTTGCAATACAATTATACTAAAATTACCGTAAAAAATCTTGTATTAGTACGGAGAGTATAGGCTATTCATTAAGACGGTTTACTCTAAAGACTACAATAAAAATCCCAGCCGACAGTCTTTACGATGAACGGAGGAAATGGATATAGGATAATAAGCTAATACAACGGTTTGAACGCGTATGCTTGAAATTACCAGTTTTCCCAGGAAGAAAAGTACTCAGGTTACTTAAGAATATTAGTGATCGATTCTATTTCATCAATCGATCTAGTTTTCCGCCAAGTTAAATCACTTTGAGACATAAATATACGACAGTAGATGTCATAAAAAACTACTTTCACGTATAAATACAATTGAAACCTGACGGCTTTACAGTCTAAATCCCGAAAAAGACAACAAAGATAGAACAGAACCATCTTCCAACACGACATCTTGAGGGACTTATATACGACAGTAGTTGTCATTTAAAAAAAAACTACTTCAGCATATAAATTCTAACGAACCTTCACGGGTTTACCGTCTACCTATCGTCGACAACAAGTTTCAAAAGATACAACAAAACCATCTTACGTGTGGACGATTTCGAAAAGCATAAATACTACTCCCATTTATGCCACTAGCATGTGTACGATCGACGGTATTTCCATACCACACCACCTAAACATGGGAACTTATAGATTCCGGCAATCCATTACGAGAACCAAATCAACGGATCAATGTTCGCTTCTATTTCGCAACAGCGGCAGGCCTGGCACCGGTATCATATCCTATACTCGCTTACCTGTGCTATACCCTCAGCAAGCACCGTACGGTAGATCGTGATCAGCGAACGTGTAAACTCGTCCACCTTCTCGGTTGAAGCCAGCGTACTCTGCAAAAACTCTGCGTCATGTGCGACGGCGTGTATCAGCTCGTTAAGCACCGGCTGTAGTTCAACCGCCTTCAGGAATTCCTTGCGCGGAAAGGACGACGGTGTTAGCACGAACGGTGCAAACTGCAAAAAAGGGAATGAAATTATGCAACTGATGCAATCAGTGGAGTCCACCGAGTGTGCAGCCTACCATCAGCGCGTCCGGGTTGAAGTTCTTTTTCGATCGCATCGCCGCCCCGTGCATGATGGCCCAATCCTTCGCCTTATCAACTACATCCAGCAGCTGAGCCTCCTCGAGCGGTAGCGACACGCACGATTGGAGCGTTTTCGTTGGGGAACACATTTTCGTCACACCGAATGAGGTAGCTCGTTTGTTCGTGCGGCAAGTGTTGAAATCCTATGTCACAGAAGCACCAAAGTATCTTCTTTTGGATGGGAATCGTATTTTACGAGCACGTGTTTCTCGTTGCCTCGGCAATCGTTAACTGACCGCTGTTCTTATTTGATTAAAGGGTAGGCAATAAGAACTGTGTGCTGTTGATAAGATATACCCTGCTCCGAATGTGTTTGATGACCCGTGTACCGCTTGTGCAACCGTTGTGATTGGTTGCCTGGAATGATAACATAACCCTTATGGAATGTGTCAAATCAAAAGACGAAAGCTTTCTGGGAAGTGTCAAACGAAATGTCAAAATTTTATTATTGTTTTTTTTACATTTTTTTATTCTCTATATAAAAAAGGCAATCGTGAAAACGGCTTTTGTTTGCTCCGTAGATATTCTAATTGATACGAAATGGCTACAGAAATCTGTGTCCTGAAGACAATTTGCCTAACATTTGCATGGTTCTCCTTGGTCACAATCATTCTATTTTGTTTGTCAACAATTCTACAAAAGTGCTCTGGCCGACAGTGCATGACAAACAGAGCGTTGAGCAAGCGGATTAATTTGATATTTCTAATTCACATCTTGTTCTATAAACCTTGATGGTTTTTTAAATATAAAAAAAACAAGAAAAGCGTTTTACTAACGATTGTTGCGAGCTTTCGGGAGGGGAAAATCTTGTGCGTCTTTGATGGAGCCGGCTTGGAAGGCCAGTTCCGCATCCAGCTGATACACAACATTCCTGTACAGCTTAGTACGGTTATAAACTATCACTATTTATAGTAGAATGATGGAATAAACGATCAATCAGAAAATAGGCAAACATATTTCGAATTTTGGAAATTTAGCTCAAACGCACATTCACAGCAAATTAAGAGAAGTGGAATCGTGACGCATCGTGTTCTTTGCCGAACTCGTATGTTGTTTTTTACCGATTTTAAGAAGAAAGGAACAAAATTTTTATGGAATAGCAACCACTTTTTAAAGTTAAAAGTTCTATATATTATGCAATTTAAAAAGAAATAATGGCAATACACTTCTTGTATTCCTTAAAGTTAAAAAACTATAACTGTTCCACATCGTCGTGTTCATACACCATGTATTTTATGTGTTTTCTCAGTTTTCCACAAAATTAATTTTGTCTTACATTTCCTTTCGTGTTTGCTTCTACAATGCGTAACATATGCATGAGCACCGATATCATTTGATCCCTCTTTGTTGCTATGCATTTGTTACCATTCAAACCAAGTGTTTTTTTCATTATGCAATTAGTACAACCTGCATACTCCATGGAGTCTAATTATGAGTGGTTGGTAATTCCGCTCTCACAAAATGTGGGAAAACGCCAACTCCACAATGCGGACTGGAAGTTTCACATCATACGATATACTATACATTTTCATACAACTCGTCTGTAGAAATGCACATCATCGTGTTTATTAGCATAAATTGATTCCTTTCAAAGAACACGTCTCTCGAGGAGGAAGCAATGGAGTAAATGAAACAATTTCAATGTCAGGACAGAAACAAAACTTTCGGTTCGTTCATGAGATGTTTTTCTCACTCCACAATCCACCCTTTTCTCCCATTCTGTCTAGCCAAAGATGTGTCCTTGCGTTTTCTTTCCCCCGCCGCTCGACGGTTCGCCAAAATGCAGACACATGCCACATAAATTAACAGTTCTTGTTTACCATTATTACGTTTTATTCAGTTTCTTCGTATTAAAGAATGTGCGGTAAAGGAGTGGTTTGAGAGAAGGGAATGGGAGTGGAATTGAGTTCACCATTACTTTTAAATGCATATTTGATAGAAATGAGGTGAAAAGCTAACACATGAGTCTAGGCAAGAACTGAAGCAAGTATTTGAGTTAGTGGTGGTTTTTTCTTCGTGAACACCCGAATGTCACGCACGCACGTGCATGAGGCTTGGCGGTACGGTGGCTGCTGCGGATGCAGTGGATGTGTGACTTGATGGGCTGTTCGAACAACTCAAAACGGAATTTAAAGCATGCCTAGCGTTTAGGAGTTTTAGAGAGTAGAGCGGGCATGACTATAGAGACTTTTTGAATTGCTATTATTTATCTCATCAAAAGTGTTGTTGAAGGAAAGGGAAGAAATCAGCAACAAAAAAACCCCGAACAATAGAATAGAGTTCAGAAGCGGCTGTATGTCAGCGGCAACGTGGTAGTTAGTCGTTAGTGGTGTTTGGTTGTAGTATGGATTCAAAATGCATTTGTACGAAAAAGCAGAGAAAAACGTAAAGAAAATTGCTCGGAGTTCTGGGCGGGGGTGAAAGGTAAAGGAGGTGGAAAAGAAATAATAAAAAAAAACAATTACAGCTGGCCGCAGTTAGCGACGACGATCTGTTTCGACGGCTTGCCCGAGTGGCAGCCGAAGGACTCGATCTTTCGCACCACGTCCATGCCCTCAACGACGCTGCCGAACACAACATGACGGTCGTTCAGCCAGGACGTCTTCACGGTGGTGATGAAGAACTGCGAACCGTTCGTGTTCGGGCCGGCGTTCGCCATTGACAGGATGCCGGGGCCGGTGTGCTTCAGGGTGAAGTTCTCGTCCTCGAACTTGTTGCCGTAGATCGACTTGCCGCCGGTGCCGTTGTGGTTCTGGAAATCGCCTCCCTGGCACATGAAGTTCGGGATCACGCGGTGGAAGATCGAACCCTTGTAGCCGAAGCCCTTCTCGCCGGTGCACAGCGCACGGAAGTTTTCGCACGTCTTCGGGACGACATCCGGGCGGAGCTGCGTGGGATGGAGTGAAAACGAATAGAAAAATTAATAAAAGTAGAAATAAAAAATCACATTTCACATACACACACACACACGCCGATCCAGCGTCAAACTGTCTGTGGGAAAAAAAAAGATAGCAAATTACCACCACCTTCACGTCCGCAAGGCACGTGGTGTTTTTGCTCTACCATTTTGTTCATATTTTATTCCATCCATCGACCGGCTGAAACACCTTCTCCCCTTCTCCGTCCTTCCACTAAATCCATAATGCAATAAATGCGCACCATGCGTTGTAAATAAGAAATATAGTCTGCCCAAACCTGCTCCGGCCACGGGCAAATCGATTGAACACAATTTCCTACTGCAATTGCGCATATAACCGTTCTTGCGTGTGTGAGCGTTGGCGATAATTGAACCCCCGCCAGTCCTACCCTATCGTTGTGCAGGATCGAAAAATGACTTGATTTGTGGTGTAGTAAAAAAATATTTAAATTATTTTAAAAAAATATTCACATTACTATCGCAGAAAGAATACATAATTTCTTCTGCTTCTTCTCTTGTGCTCAGAGTGTCGACGAAAAAGTTTCGCACAGTTACATCTATAGCTTTTTTTTCCTCTGGATGCCCTCTGGAACTTGCAACCGGGCCGTGATACATGTGTATATGTAAGCGCAGCGCGATAGACGACACTCACACAATCACGCCTCTTTACATGAGTAATCAGCCGACGAGGTCGGTAGAAGGAAGTGGGAAAAAAATCAAGCGCATTGCTAATGCAGCAAAATATCAGGCGACGAACAAAAGCGATAAAATTAACATAACCTCTACAAACCTCGTGTGTGATTTAAGGGGGGCTGGCCATTCTTCAATGGTTCAATTGGAATGTGCAAGCGAACCTCGTGCGGCTTTTCTTCCCGGTAACACACACACACACGCGCGCACAGATACGGGTACGGGAATGACAATATGTGCCGACGTGATGCAAAAAGAAAAAAGAAATGTACTACGAAGCCGGAATTGACGCGCCTCACTCAGTTCGACCATCTTAATTTAACATGTCTTCTTCCTGCTTTTTGATGTTCGTGTTCGCTTTCTGCTATGAAATCCGAACCGAATTCCGATTCTCATCGCGGTCTCGTTTGAGACCAACACAGTGAGAGAAAAAAAGCAATCAATCCACCGGCATTTCATTACATGGCAGGCGACAAAGCGGAAGGAGCACGAGATTGTACACCCATTTTAAGTAGCAGCCAGTCTGCACACCAGTACGCACGTGGACGCATGCGAAGGCTGCAAAACGCGACCAGGGCGGATGCTGAAATTCCTTTCCCCCTTATTGTCCGTGAATCAATTTGCTTTCAGTATCCAAAGAACTGAAAATCCGCAGGAAGGTGTGGAACACACGGATGGTAAATTATGCCGGCAGTACAGGCACACACACATACACAGTCACACTCAGAGGCACACACGCGCGAATAAGACGGGGAAGAGCAGAAATCGTCACTTACCTCGATCACAATGCGGCCGAGCGGCTGGTTGTCCACGGACATATCGAAAAAGCAACGCGGTAGGCTCATCTTTTTATCGGCAAAGGAACGTACTAGTGGCTGGAAACGCACGGCACAGCTATTATTATTGATAGCAGCAGATGTCGACCGGGAGGCTCCGAGAAAGAACGACGCTTGATTGCTGCAGCAGCTCTTCGTGGTGGCGATGGCGGCCGAGGTTAATGCACGAGTGAGCGTAACGGACAACATGGCGGCGTTCGGTGACATATCTACTGCGCCCCGGTACGGTTTTTCGAAGCGCTGGACACTTAAGAGTTAACAAATCGCCCGAACCGACTCGAGGCACTCGAGGGATAAAACGCACTGCCGAACGTTGGTAGTTCACGTGCGCACCGTCAGAGGACGTTCCGAGACGAACGCGAACCGCACTCTTGGGCCGAAGCGGAAAGCGGAAATTGATGTGTGCGTTTTCTTACTCGCTCTCTCTCTCTTTTACTCTGTCAGCAGCTTTTGGTTTTGGGTGCGTTTTTTTTGTTTTATTGCAAAACCGAAACAGCGCCGTCAAGTGTTAAGAAACGTCAAATATGCTGTTGTGCCGGCAAAATATGAAATGGTTTAGCGAGAAACAGAGAAAAGGAAAAGAAACACTTTTACCAAATAATATAAGCGTTCGTTGTCGTCTTGGCACTTGTGTTTGCGTATAAGTTGCAGGTAGTTCTAGATAATTTGAGGGATTCTTACCAGCAAGGACTGTGACTGGAAGACGTACCGAACCGAACGTGAAAATGAACCGTACCCGTCAGTTATGAGACCTTTTTCTTTGTTTTTATGCATTACATAACATTGAAGCAAAGCCACGTACGGTTTGATGCGGATTGTGTATGAGAAGACTTACTGATCAAAATTTGTGTGCTCCTTTCGCTCAAAATTTATTTGTTGATGTTTACTTTTATTTTCTGAATACGCATGCATGAAAAATTATTTTCACCGTTTGTTGCATTTCTCGAGATATTAAGGCTTAAATTTAAATTTAAAATGTATACATGCATTTCTAACGCAATATTCAAGATTACTTTGCTCTTGAACAGCGCAAGTTTTGTCTGCTTTTGAAACCTAACGAAGAGAAGCGGCATGCAGGTTTAAAATTCAGTTTAGGCATATATTAAGGCATAGAATTGTGGATACCGGTATGGATGATAGAACGGCTACCGTCAAACAACTATAAACTTAAGTTCTTCATAATTTTTATCTAACTTCTCCAATCAGCTTGTCCCAGCGTGCATAAAAATTGTTATTTGCCATGGAAAATCAAAGAGCGCTGTCTTGTGAAGCGATGAAATCATCTGTGCGGTCAAATTTCGAACCATCGCCGAGATCTAATCTGGATTTAACTATACTTTTAAAATTTGACGAAGACAAACAGCAGTGGGTTTGAATCCTAGCTGTTCCGCAATGTCAACGAAAAATATCAAAAACCACGGCTCGTGCGTTGACATGTGACAGCTGTCATCCGGTAAAGTTTGCGTTTGGGGTGAATAAAACGCATCCGCATCAGGATCATAGCAGCATACAACTGCAATTAGCAATTCATTCGCCGAACCACACACGCGCAAAATCCTTTCGAAGAGGAGCAGCGTACATAATGCGGTTGTTAGACGATGGGAAATACTTTCAGATAGTTTTGGATATTTTCTGCCAAATCGCGTTCGACAAAAAATATCCAGACCGCAAATCAGAATTCGAAATGCTCAGTTCTGATTTCTTCAGACCGGTTATTTTCTGTGAAAATGGTTGTTTGTTTATCTTTCTTTTTTTTATTTTCCTGTCGTTTTGCATTCACCTACAAGTTTTGTCCGTACATTGTACAATTATTATTAAAAGAATTATTACCCAAAATAATCGCTGCGCCAAATTTTCGATATTACACGAGCGGGTGGGGCCAAACGCCGCGCTAGAGTCCAGTTTGACAGAAAATATCCAACATTATTTTCCATCGTATAATAACCGCATAACACACGTGCAATCGCAATATTCGACTGTCGCGTGCGGCTGTTGTGTCTTGGATTCTTAACGAAAAAATCTGAAATCTTGATTAGCTAAATACGGAAAATGCCATTTTTTCCTATGTATTTATTACGTTGAATGAGGCACGTAATTCTCCGGTAAAATAGACCCCAAGAAAGAAATATGCTTGCGATTTTCGCTCGAGCGACAATTCGCCCATATTTTCCTACCCGTCAGCTCTTTCTCTGTTACGGTGGAGGCTAAATGATTCGCAAATGGCGCTAGAAGCGGTTTGACGTTTGATTTTTTACTCTTTTTCTTTTTCTAAACAAAGGCCCCGAATCAAGCGGTGGTGTGAGCGCGTCGCATGTGCCGAAACTATTTTTCTCGGAAGCTTAACTAATAAAACCGGCGGTGGCGCTGTGAATTTGCTTTTCAGGCCCGTGACATCGTATGACAAGAGTGTGATACCGTGCCTTACCAGTCGCACGCGTGCCAGTGAACGGAAAGCGTAAAATATAGCGAAGAGTGTGTTATAAAAGATATAGAAAAGTGGGACTGTCACAATCAATACCCATCGCAGTAAGCCGTGGTAAGAACGTTTAATCGCTCTCGCTCCGGAGCGTCATCCGGGGTCCACGGGACACAATTGCCACAGGAATTGAATTGGACGCGTGGTAGTGAACGAAAGGGGAACAAAGGCAGGTGTCGGTAGTGTTGTCGAGCGAATTTTCGCGCGCGCGTCTTGGTGCGTGTGCGTGTGTGTGAAGGCACATCGCACGTTCCCCATAGGCCGGTCCTGCGTCAAACGACGAAGGGCAAGCAAGTATGGCTTTCAACAATCAAAAGAATCCACCATGGCAGCGGAATGCCGGTCATCAGAACATGACCAACATGCAGGCGATCGTTAGCTTCCCGCAGGCGCAACCCGTTTACAATCCTGGCTTGGGTAGGATATGAGTCGTGCCGTGCGTCGTTCGTTACTGCAGCGCCCATTTTGTTTTATCAATCATTGCTGCTGTTGAACGAGGCGCTATGGACTGAGAGGGAGGCATAAATGAAAGGATCGTAATACATATTTTCCACTCATTCTCACCTACAGCTGGACTGCAACAACAACAGCAACAGCAGCAACAGGCTCAACAGCAGCAGAACCTGTCACTTCTGCCCCAAATAAGCCTGCAGCAGCAACAATCCATCTACTCGCAAACGGTGCAGTACCCGACGTCCCGGCCAATCAACGCGATCGGCTTCCAGAATCAACCGCAGCCGCAACCTCAGGCGCCTCAGCAGCAGCAGCAACAGCAACAGCAACAGCAACAGCAGCAGCAACAGCAGCAGCAGCAGCAAGCGCATCAGGCCCAGCAGATCAACCAGAGCTCACCGAAGTTCAACCCGAACAACCGCGCGTTCAGCGGCACCGGACTGGTGACTAAGCTGCAGAATGACTACGGCATCATCGATGACCAAGTGTTCTTCCACACCAACATCTGCGTGAAGGGCATCCAGCCAAAGGTCGGCGATCGGGTGCTGGTAGATGCCGCGTACAATACCAACATGCCGTTCAAGTGGAACGCGTCCCGTGTTCAGGTGCTGCCGCCGACGAACGTCGGGAACTCTTCCGGCTCGTCGTCGTCCCACACGAGCTCGGGCGGCCGTTCCGCCCATGGGCCGTCGGTGCCGTACGTGGGAAATTCAGGCGGTGGAGGAGGGCAATCGAAATGCGGTGCCAACGATTCGCGCGGCGGCAACGTCCGTGTCAATCGGTCGGGCGGCAACGCTTCGCGTGCTAAGTCGCCGGGTCGCGGTAGCATCAACCGATCGTCTTCCCGGTCTACGAAGGATGACGTACGTTTTTGTTTTTTTCTCGGGGGGTTGTTTATAATCATGACAAATCATGTAGTGAGTATGACTAATTTGATGTCTTTTCTACTTTCTGCTTCTGACAAACCCACCACCGCGAGCAGTACGATGACGGGGATCGTCGACGGAAACGTGACGATCTAGATGCGGACCGGAACGTCGGGCATGGTGGCGGGTACCGGGAGAAACCGCGAACGCGGTCACCGGAACGTGGCCGGGAGAGAGAACGAGAGCGCACGCCGGTAAAGAAACCGTCACCGAAGCGGTCGCGCCTGCGCTCTGTTCAATCGTATATGGTGCAGGTACCGAAGCAGCTGCTACCGATGTAAGTTTGCACGCTAGTTCGTAAGCAATATTTGCATCTTTTCTGCGAAAAATGAAGTAATGTGTTCTGTCAGACGAGAATAGCGATAGCAATTCATAGATACATGGAAATCGAGCTTTTTTTATTTGATAAATTTTCGATTATCGTCTTCTAATCGTCCTTAGCAACGATATTTCCCACAGACGCAAATGTATTAATACTATTTCGACTAGTACTAGTACAACTGGAGTTGTACTAGTACTAGTTGTAGTTTATTTTTTAAATCTTAGTTTATTTCAATTTCATTGTAATTCTATTTTTGTTCTTTTCTCACTTTTTTCTTGTGACAGAAAAACTGCCAGCATCCTGGAGCTTCGCGCCCGCTACCCAAAACTCTACATCCCGTCCGACTTCTTCCACGCCGAAGTCGGTTGGCCCAAGTCGTTCCCACCGAACGCCCCGCTTCAGCTGCATACCGGCTGTCACTTTCACATCTTCAACAAGGAGGTGGACGGGCCGCTGCCGCTCGCGGCGTCCCCGCAGTCGTTGCTCGACCCACCCGACGCGGACTATCTGTACACGGTGAAGGTGATGCTGATGAGCACCCCGGATATGATGGAAATCTATCGCAGCTGCTTTTACCGGAACGAGAAGGAACGGCGGGAGGAATCGCGCAACTATCTGCATCCGACGCGGCTCGTTAACTTCCTGGTCGGTACCCGCGGCAAGAACGAACCGATGGCCGTTGGCGGACCGTGGTCACCGTCGCTGGACGGCTTGCACCCGGACACCGATCCGAAGGTGTTGATGCGGACGGCCATCCGCACGTGCCGGGCGCTCACCGGGATTGATCTGTCCACGTGCCCCCTATGGTAGGTACTGTTGTCGTTGGGTTGAGGGTTGCGGGGCCGCTTTCCACTCCGGGTTGGAGCGGCTGTAGCGTTCGGTGCGGTTGTTTTTAATTTCGTAAATACGGTTCGGTCCAATCGTTCCGCTCACGCGGTTCTGGTGACCTCGCGTTCAGCCAACTTTGTTTCGCCCTTCGTCGTCTTCCGAAGTGCTGGTGGAAATGCTCCGTTGTTTGTTGTTAGTTCGATGCAAAACGCGAAAAGAAATCGAACTATTTGTATGTTATGCTCCCTGTGTGCTTGTGTGTCTCCCTCTTTCTCTCTTTTTCTTATATACATTTTTCATGCTATTTTTATTTCTATCGGAATTATCTTATCCATTCGATACAGGAGTGAGTTCATTTGAACGGTCATTCGGTTCATGCTGCTACCAGGCATTTATTTCACATTATACGCAAATTTTGCAACGTCATAATTCACTGTGATCAAACAATATGTTATTGGTTTCGAATTGTTTTGCAAATCTATTATGTTAGAGACGACTTACATTAAATTACAATCCTAGATATAAGATTCGCGAGTGGCGCAGTTAGTTTTCCGCTGATTTCCTCCACCCGAGTAGAAGCCTTAGGCAAATTCCACTGATCGCTGGTTGCTTATCGTTTCAAGCTGATGAACCTGCTTTTACTATTTTAAAAATGTTAAAACATCAACATACAAAAGCCCACACAGATAATCTTCCTTCAGAACTCGCTCATACCTACCGAGTCGGCAGACGGTCCTACGAGTTACGACAGACATCTCTGTTTGATTTTCCTTGCTTCACGTCCAAAAAATACATACATACACTACAAACGACGTCGGCGACTTTTCACCATGCCTATGCTGTTAGAATTTGTTGTACAAATATATTTTATCCTAATTATTATAAGCACTTAATCCTAGCACACTGTCTGCCGCTGGTGCTTTAAGCAGGTTGCCAAGCTGAACAAGGAATGGCTGCCAGTAGAATGCGACTGCAGTAAAATATTAGTATGTTTTTGTTTGTTAAAATTATCGAAAAGAGCGAATCGTATTTTCACAGCATTGGAGGAAGAAGAGGTGTTTCTAGTATGCGTGCGTGTGTGAGTGAGTGTGTGTGAGTGTGTGAGGGTAGCTGGTGGGTTGGGGAAGATATTTGCATGCATACAAGAGAGAGTCAGCCTTGATGATCCAGCGTTTCCTACCTTTTCTTCCGGTTAATCCTCTCTCTCTATCTTTCTCTATCCTCCCTCACTCTCGTTCAGCCCTTTTGTGATAATTTTGTGTTCTTTGTGCCCTAAATCCTAGCAACAAAGTTGTCGATGTGTCCTAACACTTTCCGCTGCCTACTTTTAATCGTATTTTCTACCATCCATCAACACTTTAAATGACCAATATTACCACAACTTCTTTGTTTGTTTCTTCTACCGAACATTTTGTATCCGTATCTGAAACCAAACCCTCCCTACTGCTGTATACAACACACAGGTACCGGTTCGTGGATATCTATTATCGTCGCACAGAAAGCTACCATAAGGGTCGTTTGGTTCCGCCGCGCGTTGAAACGGTGGTCATATTTCTGCCCCGTATGAGTGCCTGCCTGCCGTCGGATGCGGAGTGGGAGAAGATACGGCTGCGTTACCAACAGCATTTGGATAGCATTATTAACAGTAGCAACGACGAAGCGGCGGCGGCGGTGGCCGACGACGCCGGCCCCGGCGAGGCGGTGGAGGTGATGGTTGCAAACGATGCTGCGCCATCGGTCGTACCGAGTTCTAACAACGGCGGTGGCACGGACGACGAGGTTGCCAAGTCCACCGAACCGGCAGCAGCAGTAACAGTGGCAGCAGCAGCAGCAGCAGCGGCAGCAGCAGCGGCAGCAGCGGCAGCAGCGGCAGCAGCGGCAGCAGCGGCAGCAGCGGCAGCGCCAGCAGCAGCACCGTCTTCAGCAGTGGAACCAGCAACGATCGCAGCGGCCGCACCAGCTGTGGCAGCAGATTCGCATGAGCAGCCTCAACCGGAGACGGAGCCGGCAGCGGCCGCACCGGTAGGTGTCGAGCAACAGGAAGCGGTTGTAGCAGTCGAGCAGCCGAAACCAGCAAACGATGAGTCGGCGAAGGCGAGCGGCGTCGGCGGCAACAACAGCGGCAGCACCGGCAACAGTACCGGCTCAATAATGGTAACGCATACCAGTAGCTACACAGGAGGAGGTCTGCAATTGCTGCTCTGAAATGGCGCGCGCGCGCTCTCTCTCTCTCTCTCACACTCTCAATCTCTCTGTTTGTGTCTTGTCTGTCCTAATCGTAGGGTAATAATTCTACCTTACCTTCTTTACACTCTAGATTTGATTTGTACCAGAAGGAAAAGGCGGAGGAGAAGGAGAAGGAGGAGGAGGCGTAGTTTGTGTATATGTGTTGAGCCGTGTCCATGGTTGTCGCCAGTATTATCGCCGCTCTTAGCATAATTTAGTTTTGCACGATGCTCTCATAACATAACCCCCCTAGAACGTCAAAAAGCTCCAACGCAATCGGCAAACCGGCAGCATTGAAATAAGTTATCGACGTGCGCCCCTTTTCTATCTCGTCATTTAACGCATTTATTTGCCACTGGGATTTACGTTGCGGAGCAGCCACCGCATCTTTCCTTTTCTTTTGTTTTTTTTTTCATTTACTGTGTTTTTTGCATTGCGTTTGTTAACACGTTTAACAGTCGGCCGGACTCTAGAAATCCTCTTCTTTAAGATGGTTAGCTTTAGTTGACTCGCCCTTATATCACACCCTTCCGTCCCACCCGCACATCCCTCCCCTTATCCTCCCGTCCAATAAACACGCAAGCGTCGCATCTCTTTTGACTATCCGTCTCACGTTCGTGAAGCTCTTGATAGTTGTATATGGCGAGACAAAGGTATAGGGTTCATTGCGCAATGGTGTCCGTACGGGCGATTGCTCGCCCGAATCCCCTCTCCCTCACCTATCCACCCGCGCCGCGAGAGCAGTAGGAGGGCGCTGCGTTTTAGGCAGTAGTTTCAGTCGTGTTCGAAACGGCGACTTTTGTTTTCCACAATTCTTCTCGTTCTCGTGCGCTGAAGAAGAAGGTGCAACACCCGGTTGGGGGAAGGGGACGATCGTACTAACTGTGCGTGAATACGCGGCCGGTTTCTCTCTTATGTGCTTTACTTGCAGCCGGCACCGTCGACGTCCGTCGAGACCGTCGCTTCAGCAGCATCCACCGAGCAGCTGCTGCAGGATATTAAGAAGAAAAAAGTTGCTGAACTGAAGGCGGAACTATCGAACCGCAATCTGCCGACGGATGGTAGGTTTCTAGTGCTTGTGCTTCGTTTTTAAACTCGGATTTGCATTTTTTTTTTTAATGTAGGATGAACGTTTTGAATAGAAAGGACCGATAATGATTATGAACGCTCAGTTTTTGCGAGAGTATGTCACAAGGGATTCTTTTAGCTAAACCGCTTAGATTAATCGAGTCTGACCTGCTATCTTCGATCGTATTTTGTGTGTTTTTATTGTTCAAGTTAGTTTTCACTTATATACTCACATTTAATTTACAAAGGAAAAACTAAGCATTCAAATGATCCTAAATTGAGGAGCTCGTAATTTAAAGGTCTATACTATACGGCTATACGGCTATTTGAATAATGCATCGATATGCAAAATACTTTAAAGAAAATAGGGTAGTCGAAATCATTATCATTAGACAAAATCTTCGATCGTATTTTGTATGTTTTTCAAGTTAGTTTAGTTAGTTTTCACTTATATACTCACATTAGTTCAAGTTAGTTTTCACATTTAATTTACAAAGGAAAAACTAACCATTTACAAAGGAAAGATCCTTAATTGAGGAACTCGGAACTCGATTTAAAGAAAATAGGGTAGTCGAAATCATTATAGCATGCTGTGTAATTTATCACCTTCGACGAGTTAAAATTGGGAAGATTTTTTTTTTCATTCCTTTTATTAATAAAAGAGAGGAGAATCCTTTATCGATCGAAAGTAGAAGATGTAATGGTAGGAAATAAGGTCAAACGGCTCGATTTTGTATTCTGTTTTCAGTCGTTTCGCAGTGCATTATCTCTCATAGTAAAATTGAAACGCTTCTTATCTCCCGCAGGTGTTAAAGCAGTGCTACTGGCACGCCTTTCCGAGGCTATCCTGCACGAACAGCAGGCCCAGCAGTCGGCAGCGGCAGCACAGCAGGAGGAGTCGGCTCCGGAGCCAGATTCCTCATCAACTGGCGCCAGCGAGGATGCCGTCGCTCCCGTGGATGTGGTTGAGAAGAGTGAGGAGCCACCGGCGGCGGAAGTTCCACCGGCTGACGTGAAGCCTGCGACGGCGGAGACGGACGCGGAGATGACCGATGTATCGTCTGAGCCGGTGAAACCGGAAGCGGAGGACATTAAGGTGGATGTGACGCTTGCGGCCCCGACAGCCGCTCCGGTTGCCGAACCGGAAACGAAGCCACCGGTTGCGGTGGTAGCGCCGCGCAAGAAGGAACCTGCCGTCAAGCTGACCGAAAAGGAGATCCAGAGTTTGGAGCGCTGGTACGAAACACCGAAAGAGCCGCACGTGCTGGTGCACCCGTCGCGCACGGCAAAGGCCGGCAAGTTCGACTGCACGACCGTGTCGCTGTCGGTGCTGCTCGACTACCGGCCGGAGGACACGAAGGAGCACTCGTTCGAGGTGGCCCTGTTCGCCGAGCTGTTCAACGATATGCTGGCGCGCGATTTCGGCTTTAAAATCTACACCGAGCTGGCCTCGCTGGCGAAGCGTGCGAACGAGAAGGCGGCGGAGGCGAAAAAGGAGGTGCCGGCGAAGCAGGAGTCGACAGGAGTGGCGTCGGCCGACGTCAGCAACGGCGAGGACAGTAGCAAGGCTAGCACGGCGACGGACAAGGGCGACGGTGGAAGGAAGGACGAGAGAGAGTCGAACGATCGGAAGCGTCGCCGGCGCAGCGAGGACGAGGATCATCGCGGCGGCACGGGCGGGAAGTCGTCGGAACCAGCGGCGGAACCGTCCCGCTTCTTCACGGTGCACCCCGATCTGCTGCTGTCGTTCGTGTACTTCGACGTGTCGCAGTGTGGCTACGTGCTGGAGAAGGATCTGGTCGAGCTGGTTTACAGCCTCGGGTTGGATCTGTCCCGGTCGCAGATACGCAAGATGGTCGGTGATGTGCCGTCGATGCGCCACACGCTGTACTACCGCCAGCTGACGGACAAAGCGCTCGAATCGGACAAACCGGGCCCGCCACCGACGGCGGCCGGTGCGAAGAAACCGGAGGATGAGACCGCCGCCAGCGGCGAGCAGTCAACGAACAACGATGGCGCTGCCACACCAAACACCGACTCGCTTACCGACCAGCAGACGCTGGAGCTGGCCCAAGGCAACACGAACTTTGTTGCGCAGCTGCAGGCGAGCGTCCGGCACATCGTCAACGGGCTGGAGAAAGAATGCGACGCATCACCGGCCGCGAAGCGACCGAAACCAGCCGCCGACGGTGACGTGTCGAGCGATGAGCTACCACCAACGTCCGGAGGTAAGACCGCTAGCAATTTCAACCTCACCACACATTCTCTCTCATCATCGTACGTCTCGGTTCATCCCTATTGCTCGCTTTGTAAAGGGTTCGTCGAGTACAACGGTACGATCGTGGACGTTGGCAAGTGTTTGGAGCAGGCGAAGCTGACCGAGCAGGCCCGCGAACGGGCGGAAAAGTCGCTCGAACTGGAGCGCACCCTGAACGAGTCGCTCAACGCGCGCACCAAACGGTCCGCCCAGCACATCGCCGAACTGCAGGCGGAGCTGAGGAATGCGAAGAAGAAGCTCGGCGACAACGAACAAACGATTCGCGACTTGACGGTAGGTGATCGTGATTTAATTTTTGTTGAATATGTGTTGACTGAAATAATTGCATTGTACCATATGGTCAGTTCTAGTGATTATCTCGTTTGGAATTAAAATCTCATGAAAATCTTGTTTTAAGTTTGCTGCCAACCCTCCAACGATAAGGTTCGGGAACAGCATCCTTAATTCGATTGTCTTTAGGCCATTTCTTTCGTATTTTGAACGTACCTCCTCGAGTAGAATGGATTTTTAATAACTTAACATCCATCTGTAATGCCTTTTCGTTCGTTGTTGAAGACTAAAATATCGTTGTTTGTTTTTTTTCTCTCCACTAGCGTAAGACCACTGAGTATCTCTCGATCCTAACGAACGTTTACGATCGCGTACGTCCTGTGGTCTATCCGGCGGATCGTAAGCGTTCCACTTCGACCGTCTCGTCCTCGAAGCGTGGCAGGTAAGCATTAGGAATCTCCGTAAAAAGCGCTACCGCTTGCACCAACGGCATTCCGCCTGAATCTCACGTGCGTGTTTCCTCTCGCTGTAGCTCGAAGGATCGGACGAATGCCGCGGTAAAGGACAAAGACGCTAGCAGCGCGCAGGATGCGAAGAAAACGGACAAACCATCCACCGGCGCGGACGCTGCTGATAAGGAGCAAAATGAAGCAGGCAGCAGCGGTGGCACTGCGGACAGTGCGCCGCAGGAGCAGCAGAAGGTGGCCGGCGAAACGATGGATGTCGTGCCAGAGGAGGCTAACGATGCCGCCACCACAACGAAGGACGCTGCGCTGGTGAATGAAGCCAAACCCACAGCGGACGGTACAACCGCCGCTGCTAAGAGCGACCAGGAGTAGTGGATTTGTTTATTATCGTTGATTATTATCAGTAACTTTTTCATTTTTGTTTTGTTCTCTAAACCACAAAACGATCAGAGGAATTTTCCCCGAGACAAACACGTTTCCCCATACTCTCCAATGAATTCATACACTCAACAACCTACACCTCACACTACGAGTCGTGGAACACACACACAAAACACACACACACACACACATACACCTTTTTTCTTGCTAATTATCACATACTCCCCCGGAATATAATTTACTATCTGCATTTGGACACATGCGGCAGCAGCTGAACATGTTCGCGCGTTTTTTGCGAACCGAGACATTAAACGTCACACGTGTTAAGAGGACGAGTGCGAGGGGAGGGAGTAGTTGTCCTTTATAAAAATTGGAATTCTATCGATACGGTTTGAAAATAAAAAAAAACTACACGAAGGTAGTGACCGCGAGGATATAATTGCACGTTTACGCATGCTCTTAGCAGGGCGCAATGGGTGCGGACATTTGAAAGAATATGCTGGTGAGGCTGACTAAAATTGCACGCTTCAGCGTTCTTATTTGATATTACGATGAAGAGTAGCTGCACTAGGTTGGTATATTTTTTAATGTGTATTTTTTTTTATTAAAAAATCTTTCCCTATGGTTACCTATGTTAAAGCTTAAGTTGCTCTAAACTTCCCTAACTTCTTAAAGATATCTTAAGATTAGCAGAGATTTCTAAAAAATGTGTGAATGCTTTTGAGCCTTAGCGAGCACATCATAATACTACAACATGCTAGATGAGTATATAAACTATCTTAACTGTTCTCTGACTTAGTGTAATTAGCAGAAGAAAAGCATTTTGTACTACAAGAAGCCTAGAGTAATGCAGAACACAACAACAAAGCGGCATAGGGAGACTACTTGTTTGAAGTATACGTCCATCTCTACTCCACCGGCTTGTGGCGGAGGTCTGAAATCTAAAAGCTACTCCACGTTCGGAACAGCCTCCCGCTCCCCTCCCCCACAGAGGGGTTCCATAATGAGCGTTAATATTCCAATCATAAACAACAGTTGCGCGTTTAAATACGAACAATGACCACAACATCATGCCCCGCCATTTCTCAACCGTGTGTGTGTGTGTGTTCGCCTGCATAATTTAACAATCTTTCTCCTTCGCCCGCACCCCATTTCCCCGCCGCTGGAAGGTAGGCTAATCGTCATAATTATTTACGCCGTGTTTGCTGCAAGGCAGATGACCCGAAACCCCGCTCTCCACAGCGTACGATTGGATGTGGGCTGGTTGGAGTTCGTGTCGGTCGTATATGCGTAAGGCAAAGGGTGTCCATCAACCAATAAATGCAACAACAACAGCAGCAACAAAAAACCCCATCCTGAGACATACTGGCGGGCTTCGGTGTGGCGATAAATGCATGTGTGTGTGCGTCTTGTTGTGCAAAGCAGGTCCAGGACATGGTCTCGCAACCCATCCCGGGGTTGAGGTATGTGGGCTTGTACACACACTAAAGACACACACACACGCGCGCGCGCACGCCAGATACACCCGAAGTGTACAATTATTTGTTTGTTCTTGTTTCCTTTTCCGCTTCTCGACTCCGTAGCACGAACCCCCGGGGGGAGCACTTGGCCGGTGGCGGAGGGTGATGGCGGAGTGTGCGTGGCATGGCAGGCATGGACAGGATGATGTAGCTTAGGTCTATTAACTTCTCCGTGCTCTCAATCGCGCTCAATTACGGTTGGAGCGATGTGTACGAAGAGCGAACGCAAGCTCGGGAACTGCTGCGAAGCGGGTGCGAGCGAGATTGCTGATAACGAGCACTTTCTCTCTCCCTTTCTCTCTCTCTCTCTTTCATACACACACACACACACACACACACACTCTCTCTAACGCACGGTGGACGACCGGAGCGCCAGGACGGGGTTTTTTGGATCGATTTTGTGTACGACCTACCTCCTCCCGACCAAGTGTTGCTCAAAAAAAAAAAACGCACAGCGGAGAGCGCAGCAACGCGAGGAGTCCACGGTCTCACACAACTCTGTGCCAGGGCAGCAGCAGCATCAGCAGCAGTAGCAGCCAGCAGCAGGCGCACACAAGGAGCGGTTGATGCAAGATTGCCAAAAAAAAAAACGACAACTGCGCTCAGGACTTGCCTCGCCGAGTACGTGTGCCGTCAGTTTCAGTTGAGCAGTGGAAAGATTAACATTTTGATACTAACCTTTTCGTTCCGTGTTTGTGTTCCGATAAGGCTTCGTGCATCATTCAGCACACCGTTTAGCACACATATTTACGCACACACACACACATATACAAAACACACTATTGCTTGCTAACCGGAACGGTATCGGTTGGCGGCTCGGTTGGTTCCTTCGGTTCACCCGCCGGATGGTCCGGAAGCTGACTGGTTCCTGCGGGTCGTCGACGTCGAGCTGCAACTGGTAGATGAACCTGCTTGTTGCAAACAGTACTGGTAGTGCTGGTGATAGTAGTAGCGTTTACGAGTGGCCACCTCCCTCCCCCTCAGCTCACGGCTTAACACGTTGTGTGTAAGTGCGCGGTTAGGTTAGGTACGGCACCTCAGGTACCTCGCACCAAGTTATGGCCGCGGATACTTCACGATGGTCCAATCGATTGCGCGGCCAGAGGTGCTCGAAGAACACTCTCCTACAAGTGCGCGCGCGTGTGTGTGTGTACGTGCTGTGGGGAAGGGTAGGGAGCGGTGAGGAACCTCTGGACGGTGGAACACGTTGGTCCCGTACCTTTCGAACGCCCAAAAAAACTTCGGTAGCACGCGCGGGTGATGCTATGCTCAATGATTTATTCAACCGAACGACCCTCCCACTCCTCCCGGTGCATGTCATCCAATCAACCAGCGTATATTGAGATTGACGGGATTTACAACCGAAAGTGTCCCTCCGACCCGTCGTCAAACTTTCGCACGACGTGGCCTGTCATCCTCGACGTCGATGTCTGGTGGGCTCGTCTCTTGTTGACGGCTAGCGGAGGTGACGGCGCTCTGCAAGCAGACGAGTTTCCCACCCACACCCATCGCCGCTGCTCCGGCCGGGGGTGGTTTTCGCCTTGACACGCATCCTTCCGAGTAACGCAAGGGGTGTGTGTGTGTGTGTATGTGTGTAATCGTAGTAAGACGTAGCGATCGGACCCTGCGTGCTCTGGTAGTGGGAGTAGTAGTAGTAGTAAACCGTAGTTGCCGCGGTACTAATCGAACCAGGCGCACGGGGAGCGTATCAAGGCGAAATTGATTTCCCGATTTCAGGACTTCCGAGCTTGCTGGAGCATGTTTTTGTGGAGTACTACGATATTCCCGATCGGTCTTACCTATCGCTCCGGGCTAGGGCCTGAGATCTTATCGTACACATACACGCACAAGCACAGGCTGGCCTGGCAGGGCAACAAACGCCACAAAAAAAAGAACAACATTGGCCTCGAAAGAGCCCGCCATTAAAGGGGAGTTGCAAGGCACAAGAAGTAGAGACGAAAAATCAATACCCCTCCCCCCGTCCGTTCACCTGGTCGGCATTCGGGAGGGTTTTGGCAGGTTTTTATTTGGCAGCCACATGGCGGCCATTGGATGATCCGGCACTACTACGACGTCGGCCGGACGTACGTACTCCATACAACGCGCCCGTGAACGGGGTCGTGCAGCGGGAGTGAGCGAGAAAAATCAATTGAATTGTGACAGTATTTATCGAATTAGTTCCGCTCGGTCGGTGTGCGAGTGTGTGCGTGTGCAGCTGCCCAGCACTTCGCTTCTCGGCCTCTGGAAGGCTCAAGGTCAAAGGCAGAGAGATGGCAGGTAGCAGCAGTAGCAGCAGCAGCAGCAGCAGTTGCTACTACTCCAACGTGTGCGCGTGGGTGGGCGTTTGTATCTGTTTCGACTCACTCACTCCAACACACTAGCGTGTGTTTGCTCACTCTCTCTCTCTCTCTCTCGCTCACTTTTGTTACCTTCACCGCCAGCACCTGTATAGTAAACGGTCGGTTGGCTCCGGTTGCCTCGGAGCTTCGGAAAAGGATGCGATGATGCGGTGGAATGCAGGACGCTTGTACTGTTTGTGTCTCTGTATGTATGCGTAGGTGTGTGTGTTGCTGAGTTGGCAGTTGAGGCACGAGTAGTACTACTAACCAGTGGGTTTGGGTTGTTGTTTTTTTTTTTTTACTAGCGAGCGGAATTCGCTACTCCGGAAAGCAACTGCACACAAACACCCGTCCCCCTTCATATAAGCTTCCAACTTCTTACTACTACAAAGGAGGAGGAGGAGGAGGGGGAGCACACACGCATACACGTCGGGAGAACAATTGTGGCTGCGGTGTTTGCATTAAACATGGCGATGCTTTTGCGTTGGCTTCGGTGAAATCAATAAATTACATAATGATGTTGTACTGAGATGAATTGCTAGAGCGAGACGGGGCGACATAGAGTGGATAGGAAAAAAGATGCAATCGTGAGTGCTTACTGCGCGGTGTGAGTGCGTGTTTGTGCTGTTGGTTAGTGTAAGAGTGTTTTGACACAGAAAGCGGGGAGTAGAAAAAAAAGGAAGTCAGTAGTTTTGTTGGAAGCACCAGGTGTACTGGGCGGTGAGAACACAAACACACATACGCAGCGGGCTTGGGTTTTCGGCGCAGGGTATATCCAAATCCAGCGGTGCGCCTACCGAATACTACCGTGAAGGTCAAACGTGTAAATAATTGAACCAATCCGCAAGACTCGAAAGCCCATCGAACCGTGTGTTTGTTGAGCCGTTTGGAGGTCGTTTCGCGTGGCAATGGCGAGCTAAGAAATCCTGGCTTTCCAGGATCTGTTGTTCTAGGGAAAGACTGGTTAGTTCCAAAACGGCCGGTTGTTGCTCCAGGATGTGTGGCAATAGTAGTAGTATCTCCGAAGCATCGAACAAATAACCAGCTCCGCCCGACAAGCTTCCCGCTGTTCCGCATTATCGCTAGGATCATCTCCAGATTCCAAACATTCGCCGTGACAACCGTAGTAAGGCCTGCAGCAAAACCTTGCAATCGCTTCGTGATGTTGTTTTTATGTAATCTACAATTCCTGGTGTCATCGTGCCCTCGGGCGAAGTGACGAAGCTTGCGCACAAACAACCGCCCATGTGATTTCAATTTACGCTACGCTTCTACTATCCGGAACACGGCGATGACGTTGTGCGCTCGCTGATTTACATCTGCTGCGTGTCGGCGCTGAGCTGAAAGCAGAGGCAAAAGAAACGCCGAGATAGCAGCAGCAGCAGCAGCAGCTGTGGCAGCAACCACGAGCCACTACAGCAAGACCTCTATTATCCAGCAATAGCCCCTCGTTTGTGTGCCCCTGCTCGCCTGGTGGGCGAAGTGATTCAATTAGTTCATCTCCGGTTTTTCGTTTTTTTTTTCTGTTGTTCCCTTTCGCTTCCAGCCCAGTACATCAAAACGACAACAACCAGAAAGCGACAGAAACAAATGAACGCAGCTGCTAATGGACAGTAAGAGTGTATCTGAGTGTGCAATAATGATGTGAGACGTGAGTGGTAACCCGTACAGCAGCAGCAACACGCAACAGAACCCAGACAGCAACCAAACCCAACGCGTTCAACAAACGTCCGAGCTCGACTCCCCGTGCAAGTGCGACGACGGTGCAGCAGGGCGCCATCTATCAAGTGGGCACTCCATACAGCGCGCCAAAGAACAGTTCCGCTCAGTGTGTCACGAGTGGCAGGAAGCTCAGTGGAAGGAAGCTAGTGGCCGGGCAGTCCCGATCATCGGCCATGATTGTAAACGAGCGTAGCCGCCGGCGGCACCCGCACCGTCCGGCGAACCTGTTCGTGCTCCTGCTCGGTGCGACTGTGATATGTCCCGCGTACGGCATCTTCGACCGGCTGGTGGTGCAAACCAGCAGCGGCCCGATCCGGGGCCGCTCGACCATGGTCCAGGGGCGGGAGGTGCACGTCTTCAACGGCGTGCCGTTCGCGAAACCGCCCGTCGACAGCTTACGCTTCAAGAAGCCCGTACCGGCGGAACCATGGCATGGGGTGCTCGACGCAACCAGACTACCTCCATCATGCATACAGGAACGGTGAGTCGCTGGTTGGTGCCTTTGTATGTGGACATAGTCGCCACGAAATGGCTCCGGATGTCGTTTCGTGATGCTCTGGAAGTGCGATGTACGTACAGTTTACGAGAACCTTCATCGGTCGTGGACCGAATCCGCGTGAAGTTGGTATTTATAAGCATGTTTTATCGGTTGAAGGAAGACAGAAACGCTATGAATCTTATAACAGATCACGTCATAGATATTTAATGGCGCCTTTTATGTCTCATCACTTCATGATGAATCTTTATGATATTGGTACTTAAAAGAGTGTTCCATCTGATGCATAGGATTATTTCGCAGATATCTTTGGAGATGCTTTTCGAACATGCATTTTATCTCCACAATTAAGCTACCGTGTTAGGGTAGCATGCGTGATAATACAACTTGATTGAAGTGATTGAATGATTGATTTATTGAAAAGAATAGTTAAACAACAAATCTCTTAAGTTAACGCGTTAGCGATGAGTAACACTACCCCTAATACCTTCCAGATACGAATATTTCCCTGGCTTCGCGGGCGAAGAAATGTGGAATCCCAACACGAACGTTTCGGAAGATTGTCTGTATCTTAACATTTGGGTGCCAACCAAAACACGCCTCCGGCATGGCCGCGGACTGAACTTCGGAAGTACTGACGTAAGTAGGGCAGACTTGCTGAGCAACTGAACGCTGAACGGTCCGTTTCTTTCACTGGCAGTATTTCCAAGACGACGACGATTTCCAGCGCCAGCACCAGTCGAAGGGTGGGCTGGCGATGCTTGTTTGGATTTACGGTGGCGGCTTCATGAGCGGCACTTCGACGCTGGACATCTACAACGCCGAGATATTGGCTGCGGTCGGGAACGTGATCGTGGCGTCGATGCAGTACCGTGTTGGTGCGTTCGGTTTCCTCTACCTGGCGCCGTACATCAATGGTTACGAGGACGATGCACCAGGTGCGTTTTGCGAGAAGAGTGTTTGCGGGCAGCGAGTTCGCTGAGTAAAACCTGTACGGATGTCTCTTGTTCCTCTGCATGTGCATTCCGCAGGCAACATGGGCATGTGGGATCAGGCGCTGGCGATCCGGTGGCTCAAGGAGAATGCGAAAGTGTTCGGTGGCGATCCGGACTTGATCACGCTGTTCGGGGAGTCGGCCGGTGGTAGCTCCGTCAGTCTGCACCTGCTGTCGCCGGTGACGCGCGGACTCTCCCGACGCGGTATCCTGCAGTCCGGCACGCTGAACGCACCGTGGAGTCACATGACCGCCGAAAAGGCGCTCCAGATCGCCGAGGGTTTGATCGACGATTGTAACTGCAACGTGACCATGCTAAAGGTGAGTAAGAACTTTCGGCAGTCGGCACGCTTCGTCGATCTGAGCGCCTCTCTGCTCTGCCCCGACAGGAATCACCGCACACGGTGATGCAGTGCATGCGCAACGTCGATGCGAAGACCATCTCGGTCCAGCAGTGGAACTCTTACTCGGGCATACTGGGGTTTCCGTCTGCTCCGACCATCGACGGCGTGTTTATGACGGCCGATCCGATGACGATGCTGCGCGAGGCGAACCTGGAAGGAATTGACATCCTGGTCGGTAGCAATCGGGACGAGGGTGAGTGTGTGGAGCTGGTTGGAAGCGGAAATCCGGCGGCTAACGCAATTGTTTCCCGCCGCAGGCACCTACTTCCTGCTGTACGACTTCATCGACTACTTCGAGAAGGAGGCGGCGACCTCGCTGCCGCGCGACAAGTTTCTGGAAATCATGAACACGATCTTCAACAAGGCGTCCGAGCCGGAACGGGAGGCAATCATCTTTCAGGTAGATCGCGTCGTGCATGCGACAAGCAGACACCAGCACCCTGACGCTGTTTGTTTCTTTGGTTGCAGTACACCGGCTGGGAGAGCGGCAACGATGGCTACCAAAACCAGCACCAGGTTGGCCGTGCGGTCGGCGATCACTTCTTCATCTGCCCGACGAACGAGTTCGCTCTCGGGCTGAGGGAACGTGGTGCCTCCGTGCACTACTACTACTTTACGCACGTGAGTGACGCTTCTGAACGTCCTTTTTCGATACAATTGTTAAGTGCTCGTAGTCGTCACTTCTTGGAACGGCGGTTCTTGTTACTTAGTTTCTGCGCTTTGTTCGAGTTCGAACAACTTTTTCCGGACCTTTTTTTTTCTTAACAAATCTTCATGCATGAGACATTCTCACGGATCTTACTCGTTTGCAGCGCACGAGCACCTCGCTTTGGGGCGAATGGATGGGCGTGCTGCACGGTGACGAGGTCGAGTACATATTCGGCCAGCCGATGAATGCGTCCCTGCAGTACCGACAACGGGAGCGAGATTTGAGCCGACGCATGGTGCTGTCGGTGAGCGAGTTCGCACGTACCGGGTAAGTTCTTCGTTCGCAGCGTCTGCGTCCCAAAACGGGTCCTTCTAACGTCCCCTCAATGTCCCCCACAGCAATCCGGCCCTCGAGGGTGAGCACTGGCCGCTGTACACCAGGGAAAACCCGATCTATTTCATCTTCAACGCTGAGGGTGAGGACGACCTGCGGGGCGAAAAGTATGGCCGCGGGCCGATGGCGACATCGTGCGCGTTTTGGAACGACTTCCTACCCCGGCTGCGGGCCTGGTCAGGTAGGTGTTTGGGCAGTGGGTTTCCCCACAGGACGTTCCGGTCTGACTTCGAGCTTTCCCTTCCACAGTGCCGTCCAAGAGTCCGTGCAACTTTTCCGAGCAAATGTCGTCCGCGAGCACGGTGCGCATGATGCGTCCGGTCGCTGTGTTGCTGCTGTGTTTGCTGTTCCAGTCGGTCCGACGGATCGCGGGCTAAGTATTCCAAAACCTCAACCTCCCGTACGGCATTTGTAGCCGCGGCAACGATCGGATGCACCGAACCCTTGTTCACATGCTTACCTACGAAGAGGCATCCGGTCGTACCTACTATCTAGTATCGTTTGATTTGTGGTGTTGGCGTATGTTGTCGAATTTTTCAAGGAGCTTTTCTGGTGAAGCGCAGGCGCTATTCATCATCGTGGACATTACATATCATCGTTGGTTTTTTTTTCGTTATTTTGTGAAAACCAGGGAAAGGGGAAGCGTCAACGAAAAGGATAACAAAATCAAAGCAACCTAAAGAAGGAAAGAGAAGGAATGCGGGACGTAGGAGGCGAAGAGAATGAGAGAGAAAGAGAGAGATAGTGACGAAAAGATACATATCACGAGCAAACAATCGCCACAACGTTTACCAAAGGACTGGATCCTGTGATCTTTTTCTTTGGGGTGCTGGTACCCTAACACGTCTGTCACAGTCAAAACAAAAAACCAAAAAAGAGAACAAAACAAAAATACATACCACGTGCTTGAAGACTTATGAAACATTGCTGTGTAGCTATACTAGAGAATATAAAACAAAGGAAAACAAAAGTATATGTATAAGAGTACATTGTAAACACGTGCGAAACGAGTCGGCTTGCATAACTTCTGCCCTCTCCGCGGAAGCGTGTTTGCGCGTAGTGTGGACAAAGCGTAACAACACTCATAAGCTAGTACGCACCAATAGTTTGTTGATCTCGCCGTGCTTGCATCCACGGGATTCATTTGGTTTTGTGTCGATTTTTTTTCTCACCACACGCCCGTGACCATCGGCAGATGAGGTCTCATTTGTTGCATACGCATAAAAAAAAAACGAAACAAAAACACCACACAAACAAATGTGTGAAGTCATTTAGATGTTGAAACTTACTGTTGCTGAACGTTTCATTTTTTCGCATAATTATTAAGGCTCGTTTAAATCACACGAAACAAACAAACACAGACAAAACACACGCATACACACGTAAAATTGAAAAGAAATCGGATTAACATATCAATTGCTCGTAACTGCTAAGAAATGAATATGATCCATCTTTTTTAGATGTTTAACAAGCGACTATTTAACGATTTAGAGTATGTAAAATCAGAAACATATCATTACACTCGCCCACACACACATACACAAAAAGAAAACAGAAACAGAAGCTGGATAAACTTCGATATTAATATACAAATAATAATACATACACAAAGAGGAAGGAGAACAAAAGATATAGGATCGAAACAGAGTAAATAATAGAAGCACACAACAACAAAGAAGAGATAAAAACAATTAGCGAATAAGTAAAACCACTACCTTTATATAAGAAAGCTTTTTATGACAATTGTAAAATCACTTTTGAAAATATCGAAACCAAAAATCAGACTACACAAACTAGCAGTGTGCATGTGCGTGTGCAGGAGTAGGGAGTTCGAAATTGTTAGTATTGGTATTGTTAGTAGGAACAAAAACAAAACAAAAAAAACGTACATTCGTTAATTTATACTATACGGTTTGAATATACGCGATGCGGTCTTATGATCAAAATTCATCATGCATGTGATTCATACGGTGTTTTAGCGGATTGATGGGTAGGCAAAGCAAATGCAAGACAAAAACAAGCAAACCAAACTTAAACAAAGACACACATACACGTAACGCTGAAAAAAGGTACTGGGAAAAGTTCAAACCGCTGAAAAGAATTTCTAATTGCAGCGAAACGAACGGAAGCAGGGGAAGAAATTGGTGAGCTAAAATTGAAGTCTCCAAAGCAGAGGACAAATCACACAAAACAAACACCCAAAAGAAAAAAAACTCTTACGCCCACACACGTACAGATGCTTTAGTCGTTAGCGTCATATTGTATATTGTAACTTGCGAATTGTGAGTAGAGACAGTTGCTTCCCCCGCCACACAGCGTGTTCCCTCTTTTCAAATGCTTTTCACGCGTGTATACCAAGCATGCGGTGTACGCGCTTCTCCAGGACATCTGGTTCAACTCGTAAAACCTAGCTTCAGGGGAGCCGAATCGCTGGCCCCGATCTGTTACCTGGCCGTAAGCGACGCTAGAAGTCCTCGCCATCTTTTCGGTTATTTTACGTCCGTTCATCCTAAATTGGTTCTTAAAGGCGCTCCACTTTGAAGAATCAATTTAATCAACTATAACAATTGTTAGACGCCGAAGCCACCGGCAATGGGCTGGAGTAGTATACAAGAAGCAAAAGAAAAACCCTTTTGATCACACGTAACACATATATCAACGCAAATTAAACATATCAGCGCCGTAGACTGTGGACGGAGCATTACCCTGCTAGGGAATAAACAAAACACACATATCAAAAACCGCAGCGATCTGTGATGTGCTGTGCACAGTGCCAGTGAGGTTCTTTGGAAACAAATGTAGACCCTGAGCTTATCTCCGCACAAGTGTGAGCTTGACAGATGCGTACGCGGATTGCACTCAGCGAAAGTAACACCGTTTAGTAGGTAGGACCAACAACCCGCAAACCTTCTCGGACAAGTACTCTCTCGGTTGGTAGGTGTGCTTAGAGCACTGGTAGATAAGCGGATGCTTTGGAAGGATGTGGAAGAAACGGCGTATAAGTAGTTGTGTTAGTAGCAGTGCTCACATACACATAGAGAGTGAACGCAAAGCGCTGCTAGTAGACAACCAGGCCTAGGACGTTAGTGTCAGTTTTTGCTTCGGTTTTTACCCAACGCTTCGAACACATCGTGCCAATACACTACCGCACAGAGGATGTTGTCACTACTGCATGAGTAAATAACTTTGACAGTTGAGCGGCTCAATACTTCCTTCTTGGATCGAATGAAAGAGAAAGAGAGAGAGAGAGAGAGAGAGAGAGAGAGAGAGAAGGGGCGGGGGAAAGCGAGTGAGAGAGAACGTAACGAATTGAACGTGTCGCTAAACTGTTCGGTTTTATTTTTGTGTTTCCTCCCAAAGTACATCCCTCCGCGTGTACTATCGTTCAATCATTAATTCAAAAGTATTCTACATTGACGTTACCCATATATCTAAACATTCGTGTAAGGGAAAGGTAGTCGCTTCTGCACGTGCATACTTATTCGCTTCACCCAGAATGTCCTTATAGTTGTTTGCAGTAGAAACAGACTAAGTTTCCAAGCACTGCGGAACTCGGCAATCGAAGAAGAACGCACGAAGTTTGTAGTGGTTTTGAGCGGTGGTTTGACCTAACGAGAAGCGCATGTTCTTACGTATTGTGTGTGTGTTTTTGTGCGCGAAACAGCGAAATGAAGTAATAGTTTTTATCGTCTTATTATCAAAGGCCTTCTAGAGACAAAGAATTATGAATAACTAAGAGAATACGACCATTTTGTACAGGAACTAGTACTGAGCGCTGCAGTATTACACGTAGCATTAACTGTCTACCTTGTAGATATACAATAACAGTATATACACACGAATATTATATATATATATATACATATATGTAATATATAAAGTAGTACATATATGTATATAAATATACATGCATAAATATTTATTGCTGAAGTATAGTGCAATGTGAGCCTATAGAGGGGAATCGTATCGCAATGCAAGTGCTAGTCTCTCTAGTGGCACATATCGTAACGTGGTAAGTGTACGAACACACACACTAGCAGGAACCCCGTTGGTTGCAACTACCCTTCCAAAATACACCGTGCTAATTGTAGACTGTTAAACCTGCAGGAAATCCATATCAAAACACCCTTTACATAGAGTATATATTCCCTACCCGTGGGTGCTAGGAATTGGTGGAACGGCATGCACACCTAGTGATGCAACAGTAGTCGCTAGTAGTCGTATCATCTCTACGCTATGGAAACAGTGTCCTATTTATACCAGAAACCACCTGTCACGCTAACCCTCAAAGAGCACGTGTGATTTGTGCGCGTTGCGTGTAAAAACGATTGTGATTGTGTGCATTGCGTTGTGTGTTACGGGGTTAGCGTTTCGTTAGCATTTCGTTTGCGTACTTCGAGTTTCTCCTCGACTCTCCTCAACTAGTTTACACAGCCTTCGGGCTCAGTTGTACGGATAAAGACTGACTTTGGTCCTGTATGGCACTACTACTAATACGTACGCGAACTATTCACTACCGTACCATCGAAGGGTTTTGATCTGCGTCTGACAGTTTGGATTATTTTGAAGACCTACCAACGTTTATTACCGCCTAATCATTTTATTTAAACTATTCTACATGTTATTTTTGAACAATCCCTCTTTCTCATTGCCTCCCTTAAAATGTTTCGTTTTTTTGCCTATGGCAAAAGAGGCTGCCAGTTACGGATGGAAACAGTCTTGCCGATAAGGAACATTAGCATGCATGCGAAACACAATTATCCCATTATCTATCCGAAGACGATTGTATACCACCACGGCTTGATTGAAATTTGCAAACAAAGATACAAACGAAACGTGAACTTGTAAACCATACCATACCAGCAGGCGGTGTGTCACTGTACTGGTTGTACCGCCTGGTTTATACCTTACCAGGCGCTCCTCTTCCCCTCCCCTTCCTACACCTTTAAAATGACGAGCATTTTGCGCACACAGCCACACATAACAACACTCTTTTTTATCCAGCTCTGTGCAGCGAGATGCTCCGCAGACGAGGCTCCAATGACAATAAGAATAAGCAAGTCATTCTATTTTTACTCTTTTTCTCCTGCATAAAAGAAAGGCATTAAAATGAAGCAAACAAAAGAAGAAGAAAAAACATTATTATAACAAATGAAAACCGTTGCTGTGTTTGCCTAGCATGTAGCGTGTGAAGATCACAAATATTATACATAGTATATACACGAGGATTGGTTGGTGATTCTGAACGAATTGAAACAGTGCGATTTATAGGTTGCGGAACAGTCGCTTTCCGGTCGCCATCTTCTTGAAACAGTATACATTTCATTACAACCAAACTACGACAACCCCGCTTTAGAGGACTTAGAGTTTTAAGGTATAGTAATTGAGATAAACAAAAAAGCTTTTTAACTGTTAAATTATAAACAAAGAAGAGTCAAGGGTCAAGACATACAAACAATCACACATACACACACACACACACATTGCGATCGTGAACAACATACCATATATTTAGATTAGTGCCTGTCTGTGACGAATAAAAATCGACAAGTCAACCGTACAGCTGATAGATAATAACAAAACATTAATTCACCAATAGCAAAACACATTTCAATGTCTATGAACAATAATTAACAAACAAACAAACAAAAACACAACCAATACAAATGTAGTAGTACTACTGTAGTGAAATATACGGTTTAGTTACATTTTCATATATCAAGTTAGAGGAGAAACGGCACGTCAATGTCAGCAAACTGTCAGAGGGGATTTAATACGAGCGTAATCTACACATGCGAATTGCGATTTATAATAGATTGTTGTTTTGTTTTACTCTCAACCATGGTACTACGATGCATTGTTAGTGATAGAACAAACAGACACACACATACACGAATATATAGTGTGAGACAGAGGCAGAGTATGGCCTTCCGTGAGCGTTGTCAAGATGATTTCATAGCTGTTTCCTGACTTTGCAGATTGAAGTATTTAATCGATTTGAAATTAAATTTACTAGCTTATATACTAAAGATGAAGCAAATGGATAAAACAAAACACAACTCTTGTAACGATAATAAACAAAGCAAGGAAGGCGGACAGCAAACAAAAAGAAGTAACATGAAACACACTTACCAACACAAGAAACGTATCACATTTTATAAATGTAAAATGGAATAAGAGTTCAGAAAAAAAAAACAATATGCGTAAACTATATCTAGTTTAAACAATTAACAAAGGAGAACATAACTCATAGGTTTAGGCCAGGGAGGACTTGTACGGCTACGGAGGCGAAAGAATCAGTAAAAGTAGGATATTTTCTATGAAACGCGTGCAAAAGGTACGCTGCGGGACCGGTTGGAAACCGTAACGTTGTGACATGTAATGAAAATGCAATCCACACCCTTGACACACATTTAGTAGCGTAGAGAGAGCCCCGCGGTTAGTAGGATACTGAAATGAATCAGCTGGACTGAGTACATGCGATGGAGAGGTGACCTAAAAACTTGCATACGCACTTCTAGATATACTACCGATTAGGTTGCTTTTAGTGCTAAAATGGAAAAGTATATTGTAATAGCGAAGGCAACAGACTATTTAAGAAAAAAACACCCAAAAAGTAATGCTTTTTAAGAAGACACTAGTGCTGCACTGTTGTACACCACCGTAGACGTTTAGATGCGGAACGGCTCCCACATATCTGACGGTACTCACAATGATACTGAATACACTAATACACTCACACATACATACACGCAGGGATTGAGCGAAAGGATGATGTGTTGTGTTTCTTTTATATCTGGCAGTACACAAGAGCAGAATATTTCTATATTTTCATATACGTTTCCAAGGTTGTATATTAAGGTAACGAGACAGAGTCAACGATTCATATTGTTATAGTACTTTAACACACTTCTATGGTAATTCGTTGGTGACGGTGTACGCTTTTCCTGTTTTCGTTTGTGTTAAGTATGCAACGTATCGTGATGGCATCAAAGCTCCTACATTACTTTGGAGAGAAAGATAAAGAGAGATAGCCAAAAAAGTCACAGTGTACAACGTCTTTTCAGACACACTAAGTACTAACACGCGGAGTACGGCCCGGACCAACCCGTAGTGCATGATATTGATATTGATATATTCAATTAAGTTTTTCACGTTTGAGAACAAAATATGATAGACAGCGTAGTCTTCTTGAAGATTAAATTTAATCCTACTTCTTACCGTGTGCAGAAATGTCAATGTGTTGTGCACAGATTACCGTGTTTTTAAAATCATCACCAAAGAAAACAAAACGAAACCGAGTTACTGTTCTGTTATCCACTTGTTAAATGTACGAAACCTTTTTCTACTAAGCGCACCGTCCACAAATAGCCGGGACACAAAGTAGGTTGTGTCAGGCATGCCAAATGTTTTACATTGTTGTAATGCTCCAGCGATGAGCTTCACATGTAAACCAGAATTTACGCTTAGACCTCTTGAGCATGCTCCTGTTAGAAAGTATATGAACGTTTATTTTGTTGTGACTAGAGACGGGTTTACGTTTTCGTACAGTACATCAGAGGACGGCACTTGCGGCAAATTTGCCAACGTTATGTTTGACACGGTGAAATCGTGCTTACTAAATGTTTAAAACAAAAAAAACTACCACATTATTTTATGTGCTGGTTGCGGAGGGAAAGACGTAACGCTATCGTAGTGTTAGAGCACTATTTTGGATTTAGTTTTCATTGTTGCCTTATCACCGACCTTAAAAAATCGGAGTGCGAAAGTGGTGTTGTAAGATGCATGGAGCGTTACAGGCTGTACTGGAATCAGTATCCGACCTAATTGTTTTCTTGTTTCACTAAATGTTACTAAGCAGAGGGAAAAGGAAAATGGCGAGAAAGAGAGCGAGAGGAACCGAAATAAAAGGTAAAAAAACACTCACAAACAAACATAACATACACACACACACAAATACACACACACACACACACACACACTCTAATCCCCACCATGCCAAGAGCTTTTTTTGTCGTCCAGCCACTACTTGTATTAGTGTTAGTATTAGCTAACGTATGACACGCATGCGAGTGTGTACGTGTGCTGTTGTAGCCACTATTTACTAGATGAGCATTGTAGTACTCCGAACTTTTTATACGTTTTATGTACCGTCTATTCCTCAGAAGAAGAAAATATAAAACAAAATAGGATGAAGAATTATATCGGAGCATATATACATCCACCATCAACCATACCAAGCGAAGAATTTAGTCAAACAAACAAAAAACAAAGAAAAAAGTTGAACCTCACGTCAATTCTATAACGATAAGATAACCTTAGCGTGTATCCTGTGCGATTAAAACAAAAAAAAAGTGCTATACTATGACGAACAAACAATTTTATAATATTTAAACAAACAACTGCACTGGTTGAACACAAAAAACGGTATATATGTATGGATCCGTATAAACCTAAACGTAGTTGAACGTAGCTCTGCAACACTGTCGTATAAACTGTCCAACACTGTTTTAGTGGTTGTGTGGCTAGTTTCATGTTTCCGTTTATCCCACCTCGAAGCGAGTTCGACATCCTATATGCGCCCACTGGTTTGGCAAAGTAAACGAGAAGTAGCGATAGGAGGAGCACGAGAAGGCATCAATTTTAGATGTTTACTACCAACGTTACACAGCTGGTTTGGTTTCAAGAACTGTAGAGAACAAACAAATACAAACTGGAACGCCGTACGTGAGCGGTACGCGCTGTATAATAATGTAGTAACCAATAGGGCTCGCTACTGGGGTCTTGTTCTTGCGCCTAGCTGAGATAGTTGTGAACTTCCACTTTATAGCATGATACTAGATGGCGTGTGTATGAAAGCAGCAACAAGTATTTAATACTGTGTATCATTGCCATGAGAACATTATGTCATTAGGCAAGCGTTGGGCATTAAGAGAGAGATAGAGATACATATACACAGTGTGTAACTTGAGCGAATTAGCCCATGTGCTTACTTGAACCCGAACAATATCCACATGCAACTATTTGAGCAAACGACACGTAGGCAACTAAGTACAAGCTACACACTAGTGCGCTTTAGAAACTCGTAGCTGTTCGTAGGCTACCCAAGTATATATCTGTCCGTAGACAAGCAGTCACTTGATACATTTTATACATCCTTTGAAGCAAAACCCTCGGGCTTTTTCGGGTTAGACCAAACACATGAGCGGGGGGGAACGGGAACAGCAGGGCGAGAAGAGAAGAGAAGCAAAGCATATAGTAAACAAAACAAAACAAAAACAACTGTTGTAGCATTTACACAAAACATCAAAACGCGCGAAGCGTAGTAGAACTAAGTATTTGTACCGCTTGTATAAAACGTTTTCGGTCTCGCCCACACTGTCTGATTTTAGTAACACACACTTCTCGACCGCTGGCAGCGGCGGCGACCCGAATGACGGCACACACGTCGAGTGTTCGGAAATGCTCAATTTAAACCAAAAAAAAACAAACTCTAACGTTTGTCACATAGCTTATCGGTGATCATGGTTGTTCAAATCGCGTACAGGAAAGGTGCTCCAACCTACAACGTTCATTTCACCGGCACGGCAAACGCGTGTCCTGGATGCGTCCACCAGCTCCGACGCATTGGGAGTCGCGTTTGATGGCAGGTGACCCCTATCGGGGATGATACGGTACGGGCAATTCGTTCCATATGGTTCCTGGAACGAATTGCATGCCGTCACACCGTACTCCCTCGTCCCGAATGGCAGCGGAAGAATGATGAGTTTTAAATGTTAGTTGATATCTGTTTAGTAGCGTGTCGATTGTCCCGTTCTTGGCAGCTGACACAAACCAAAAACAGCCGAGATACAACGTATTTAGGTAACAACCGTCACGTGTGAAAGGGAGCATTAATTTCGCTGTTGATCTAAAGTAAACCAACAACAAAAAAACAAAAATGAAAGTAAAAACAAACGACTGCAAGATGGTCAATATTTATTATCATATTTACATATATTGAGATACAGCAAAACACGCGAAAACAACATCAAGAAACCAAAACAACACAAAAAAAACTTAATGTAATGTAGCACTTTGCGTTCGTCTATACACCCCGGAAAGCAGATTTTGTTTCCCTAGTTAAACTTACATATTGAAATTAAATGCTTAGGCTTTTTCTTTAACTGTAACCGCAGCAGGATCAAATGGTTTGGTTTGAATGGTTTGGAATAGGAAGGATTTATGAGAACACAAATCGGCGCGGATTAAGTAAATAAATAAATAAATAAAAAAGATAAACCTAAGGTAAGGGATATAGCAAGCTAATCCGGAAGTGTCTATTTTATATATCTATAAAGAACAGGAGAGCTAAAAATGTGCGTGAAAGATAGCAAGTATGTGCGAAATATAGCAAGCAGTAAAGCGAAGCGGATGTTGTGGGAACGAGTGAGACGAGCGAGACAATTTTAACAAATGCATAGAAGCAAAAGTAATACAAAATAAATAAAAGAACACATACACAACAAAACCGAAAACTAACTGACAACAATCGACACACAAACATATCAAATTTCCACACAAGCGTGGATTATAAAATAGAAATATTATGTATTGCAGACAGACAACCACTGGAAAACCAAAACAAAAAAAGCATGTAAAATAAAGATATTATGGTACAAAACACATACCTCAGTGTTTTTTTGTTCATGTTTTGTTATGCTGTTGATTCGGAATTTTAAAGGGTGAATATTATTAGATTCGCATAAATCTTTCAAAAACCTGAGCTTATTTGTGTACTGATGCAAACATGCTCAAAGATGTTACATTATCCATTCGCTCCAGCCTATGTATTCATCTTTTCTTCATCCAAATAATTGAACTCCGTTTTTCATCGTCACAATGAAAGAACTGTGCATTGCTGTAAAATAAATTCGGTATAATTAGACTCAAACAAACCAAGTATTAATTAAGTATAATTACAAGCTAAGAAAATATAAATATAAAACCCAAAATATTGAGTAACACATAAAATAAAAAGACAATTTGAACTCAAACAACAAAAACATCTGAAGATTGAAGCAAAAACGGTAATTTCAAATTGAGTACGTTTCGTAGCATTCTGCTACGAATGTGCACCCATACAAATACGCCCCACACTGTAAACGATTACAGTTTTAATCTCATTGCAGTAGACTGCCGAAAGATTTTTGGTTTGTTCATAAAATAATACTATTTTAAATTGTTTGTACAGTGTTAAATAACTGTTCTCTTTGCTTTTATCTCGATTTAAAAACGGTGTGAAGAATGAGAAGAGAGTTAGATAAATCAGGAAATTTCCCAAAACCCACAAGTATAAACGCTGTATGAATTTACATTCACATCGTCGTCATTCCGTTTGACATGTTGGGGACGAACGAACGACGTCCAACTAAAACCAAAACAAACCGCACAGATTGCGCTGGGAGTTTTCTTTTCACGGAGTTTTAAATTACCACGCTTAAAAACGATTCCACCGTGCAGGGAAACGTGAAAACGTGTTTATCGTAAAATTTACAAGAATCCGCATGGCTTGTCCGGTGTGGTGCCGTGCGGGCGAATGCAGAATGCACAATAACACTGCTGCGTAACTTCAGGAGCAGTACAGCTGATTCGTGTGAATCATGCTTTGTTATTTTTGTCCAACTTGTCAAACACGGTCAGAATTCATGTTAAACGCGTAAAGTAACCCTTATCGAGGGACCCGTGTCGCACTTCCCTTCTCGCGTAGGAATTTGGACGTGATTTTGCAATGAGAGTTTTAATTAACCACCGACCGTCGGTCGCCTATTGACACGAAGACGCCGATTGTGTTTGAGCGTGAGCGAGATAGATAGAGGAAGAAGGACTTTGTTTTCGTGCTAGTTGGGCGAGCTAGGTTAGTTTTCTTTTGTTTGTGTCACCAGGGATTGAATGTGATTGTGTAGCCGCGTTTGGTGTCCGCGGTAGGTCGGCTCGTTTTCATCGGATGGTTGTCGCGAGCGCCATTCAGCCAAAATGGACATTGTAGGGTTGGTGAAAAAGTCGTACTCCGACTACGGCACGATGCTGAAGGATTTTTGGTACACCGTCAGCACGGAAGACTTGCATGTAAGTCTCGGAGACAGGCCAGTGTGCCCTGTGAACTTGCGCGGTTTCTAATCGCCATATGAGTTCCTTCTTTTCCACAGTTTTCATGGGCAATCAAACTGTTCGTGGCCGTGCTGGCGATTGCAGTGTCCGTGTACGTGTGGCGCCGGCATTACCTGAGAAGTATGAAATGGCGAACTGGGTCTTCATCGTGCACCCCCTGCTAAATGCTTCTTCCCTTCTATCTCGACAGAGCTGGAGGAGAAGGCGCAGCTGCTGAACCAGTACGCCTCCCATATGCGATTCCGCAAGCGTGATAAGATGATGTTCTACGGGCGGCGAATGCTGCGGAAGGTGAAATCGATCTCCGGCCAGGCGTACGGTGGCCAGGGCAGGAAGCGGCGCGCCGTAATGCGCTTCGCCAAGCGGCTGCTGTTGCGCAAGGATGTGACTCCGACGCAGCTCCTAGTGATCGAACCGCCCGCGGAGTATCTAGAGGTTGCCTCGAACGATGGGAACGATCGCGTTCCGCCGGACGCACTGTACATGTTGCAGTCAATTCGCATTTTCGGTCACTTCGAGAAACCCGTCTTTCTGAAGCTGTGCAAACACACAGAGATCATAAATTTGATCGCGGGCGAAAGCCTCATCAAGGTGGGTGACCCGGACGACAGCGTATTTATCGTGCAGACGGGGCAGGTGAACGTGTTCCTCAACAATCCGGACGGTAGCTCGATCACGTTGAAGGTGGTACGGCAGGGCGAATCCGTCACATCGCTGCTCAGTTTCATCGATGTGCTAGTGGTAGGTGTGCCGGTATGGTGGTGGCATTTTCCTCCTCTCTTTACTAAACTTTTACTTCCCACCCGCAGGGTAACGCGAGTCAGTACAAAACGGTGACGGCACGTGCGATGGAAAATTCGCAGGTTATTCGGCTACCGATGTTCGCGTTTCAGCAGGTGTTTGGCGAATGTCCGGATCTGCTGGTGCGCGTCATACAGGTGATCATGGTGCGGTTGCAGCGCGTCACCATCACCGCCCTCCACAATTATCTCGGTCTGAGCACGGAGTACATTCAGGTGGGATATGTTTGTTTCTGTTCTTTAGTAGTTTCGTTCGGCTAAGCATGATAAAAGATGGCATAATTTTTAAGCGAATTTTTTTAAGCCACATGTAAAATAGTAATATAAAAATATTTATTTAAAAACTATTAATATCCACCATGGTGAAATGATGCTCAAATATTAAAATATCGATATAAAATAAAATTTATTGCAGTGTTCGTCCCAACGCAAGAAGATCCCAGTCACGGCACCGGTGAAGGGTAGTCCCGGCCATCGACGCGTCCCATCCGACCAGGTGCATCCGGTGCCCCATTCGCTCGTGGGTGAACTAAGACCGGACATGCTGGTGGACCTTTCCGAAGGGCAACAGCAGCAGCAGCAGCAGCAGCAACAACAACCACAGCAACAACACAATTTGGCCCGCCGCACCTCCACCCTACCAATCGAACCGGTCGATCAGGCCGTGCTGAAAGCAACCGCTGTCGAGGGCTTTATGCAGGAGCTCGGCCTGCCCGACACGCACAAACAAATGATCGAGGAGAGCATCCTGATCAAGGAGGTGTCGCCAGGCACCACGCTGGTCCACCAGGGTGTGCTCGATGTGAGTGCCGGAAGTGTGTGAGGTTTCCCCGTTTGGATTTTGTTACGCTCATTTGGTATGTCATTTTGTTGCGCAGGACGTGATGCTGATTCTCGTCATCGCCGGTGGATTGACGCTCACCCAGAGCCCGCAGAGTGGACCGATTGCGCAGGACGCTAGCAAGGCGGCCAGCGAGAAGCTGGACAATCATACGGTCACCATTTACCCCGGGGACGTCGTCGGTGGGCTGGCGGTGCTAACGGGCGAGTGCAGCCTGTACACGATCCGAGCGAAACACAATTCGCGCGTGGGGCTGCTCAACAAGGACGTGATTTACAGGTAGGTGCGATGGGACAGATCGCTGTGGGTGAGAGATGAAGTAAAACACATGTGGCTTTCGTTCCCTATTTTCGGCAGGATAATGCGTGATCGTCCGGCGGTCGTGCTAGATATCGCGAACAGTGTCGTGAAGCGTCTGTCACCGCTGGTGCGACAGTGTGACTTTGCGCTCGACTGGAACTTCATCGAGTCGGGGCGAGCCGTGTACCGGCAGGAGGAAACGAGCGACTCCACTTACATCGTGCTGAACGGTCGGCTCCGTTCGGTGACGACGCACGCGAACGGCAAGAAGGAGATCGTGGGCGAGTACGGCAAGGGCGATCTGATCGGTATCGTCGAGATGATCACGGAGACGCCACGCACCACGACCGTAATGGCGGTACGTGACTCCGAGCTGGCCAAGCTGCCGGAGGGGCTGTTCAACGCGATCAAGTTCAAGTACCCGATCGTGGTAACGCAGCTGATCAGCCTGCTCAGCCACCGCATCCTCGGCTCGATGCGCTCGCGCCCGATCGCGACCAGCTCGTTCACGTCCGTGTCGTTCGACACGAACCAGCAGATACAGCACCGCTACTCGACGGTGGCCATCGTGGCCGTCAGCGACGACGTGCCGATGTCACCGTTCACGTACGAGCTGTACCATTCGCTCAGCACGATCGGCTCGACCGTGCGGTTGACGAGCGAAATCGTGCGGAAGGCGCTCGGGACGTCGATCATGGAGCCGCCGAACGAATACCGGCTGACGAGCTGGCTCGGCCAGCAGGAGGACCGGCACAATATCACGCTCTACCAGTGCGACAACGTGTTCGGGCCGTGGACGCAGCGGTGCCTGCGCCAGGCGGACGTCATCCTGATCGTCGGCTTCGGCGACCGGTCGCCGATGATGGGGAAGCTCGAGAAGGAGATCGATCGGCTGGCGATCCGCACGGCGAAGGAGCTGGTGCTGCTGCACCCGGAGGAGGGCACCAGCTGCCCGTCCAACACGATCAGCTGGTTGAACATGCGGGCCTGGGTGTCCCGCCACCATCACATCCAATGTCCGAAGCGCATGTTCACGCGCCGCAGCCAGAACAAAATCGTAAGTTCCGCAACGGTTCTCGAACGGTTCCCGAAGTTTCTCTCATTCGCTTTCTTCCTGCCGCGTGTAGGCCGAGCTGTACGAGCGGATCATGAAGAACGAACCGTACATTCATTGTGATTTCTCCCGTCTGGCACGGTGGCTTACCGGCAACTCGGTCGGGCTGGTGCTTGGCGGGGGTGGAGCACGCGGGGCTGCCCACGTCGGCATGCTAAAGGCGATCCAGGAGGCCGGCATCCCGATCGATATGGTCGGTGGCGTGAGCATCGGCGCGTTTATGGGCGCCCTTTGGTGTATGGAGAAGAACATCACCACCATGACGCAGAAAGCGCGCGAATGGTGCACGGTGAGTAGACTACGCCGGCGTAAATTCGAGGCCAGACTTAAATGACTTACTTGAAGACTGAACTGACATTCTTAAAATAGAGTTTTTAAAACTTTAGAGTCCATAAAACCAACCATTCTTGTTGGTCACGACTTTCTCTTTCAACACGATCTCTCACATTTCTCCCATGTCCTGCTAGAAAATGACGCAATGGAGCCGACAGCTGCGCGACCTTACCTACCCGATAACGTCCATGTTTTCCGGGCGCCATTTCAATCAGACCATCCGCGGCACGTTCGGCGATATCTGCATCGAGGACCTGTGGATACCCTACTTCACGCTGACCACCGACATCTCGGCGAGCTGTGCCCGGGTGCACACACACGGTAACGTAGGCCACCGGCCACCCAAGAACGTCAAACTCCACATGACCTCCACAGCCGACCCGCCTTAGGAACCCAATCCGCCTATCCTGTAACCCCTCCAAGAACGTGTTTTGGGTGTTTGGTAGTGTTGTTGCGCTCTGCTGTGGCTGCTTCTGCTGCTACTACTACTGTGGCAATGGTTGTTGACGCACAACCCTGTTTGCTCTTCATCTACTTATCTCTAGCCCTCAGTTTCTCTCCCCCTCTCTCTTTCTCTCTCTCTCTCTCTCTCTATCGGGTGTTATGCTGATTTTCGTAGTGCAGAATCATTCGTTTCTGCCAATGCTCTACTCCCAACTCCTCACATAGCAACCCAAATTGGTTTAATTTTATTCCGTTTCATCCGTCGACTCCTAACCTCACCTTTCACCTGGCCTGTTCTCTTTCGTGCTCGCTCTCCGCCTCTCTGTCGCTCCTTTCTTTTGTGTTTCTTTTTTTTTGTTTTGTTTCTACCTAGCTCTTTAGTATCTCGCATTCTTTTTCTCTCACTCTTTTATCTTTCGGCGAAATGAAGGATCCATGTCTGATGTCCTGGAGGAGTTGGTGGTAAATGTGCATGCCTACACAAATTTGTTCGTTTCATTCGTACCAGGCGGTTCTACTACCACTCTTTACTACCAATGCTATCACTATTGTCTTACTAGCACAGTTCCTGCTGCCTTCCTATCTTCATCCGTTTTTTCTTTCCTCTGACGAGTCGAATATCTGAAATGCACCTGCCGAGTTGCCAAGTACCCCAACTCCCGGGATCATACATCACAGCTTTCCTACCTCCACCAGCAAGATGGTGCCTCTTCACTGCGGCCTTCCCCAAAACCCTAGCTTGAGTCTGTGCGGTAACCTCCATACCCGGTTCACATCGGAACTACCTCCAGAAATCCCTAGCACAATTAACTGTCAGAGGTGATCCTAAGCGGCAGGTTATGGTGTCGGGAACAAGGACACGCAGATATTCCATTCGCCTCTCTCGGACTCCGGTTCGTTCGTCGATCGACCACGCCTCCAACAACATACAATACACACACGGGAGATGCGGTGGGGAGGGAGGGAGCGGGGGTAGAGGGCGAGGGTCCAGATGTAATAATCGTAATCGTACGCAAATGCAATTGACAAAAAAAAACAAACCTAACAAACGCAACCAAACCAAAACAGGTTCGACGTGGCGTTATGTTCGTTCCTCGATGTCGCTGAGCGGGTACATGCCGCCATTGTGTGATCCAACTGATGGCCACCTACTGCTGGATGGTGGGTACGTCAATAACCTCCCAGGTAATTAAAACCGATAATGTGCGTATGTGTGCGTGCGTGTGTGTGTGTGTGTGTGTGTATGTGACTGTCGTATGCATTTCTGTTCTGTTTGTGTGTAAGTAGTTCTTAAAACCACATCTGTATTAGCGCTCCGACGTCGTCAGCTCAGTTGCTAGTTGGTGTTTTTTTCGTTCTTCTGTGTGTGTTTATTGTGCGTAAGAATACGGATACACGAAAGACACACAAAAATTGGCAAAATATCGTGTATGGGTGTGTACGTGTGTATGTGAGTTTTGTACTTGTAGGTTAGGGGAACTACTATCGTTATCTCCACCGGTAGAGAGGGCGGCCGGACTCGGAACAGTATGAGCCAACATTTCTGCAGCTGACATTCCGGCGGCTGCGGCGTAGAAGAACTTGAATGGCAGGTAGTTGCAGGTGGTTGGAAGATAACATTTTTGTTGTTGTTGCGAAAACATGACCTTTGAGATGCGGCCACTGCAAAAACTTCCAAGTGCAGTAAAACGGCGACTTCATCTCTGCCATCTTGTTGCTCGTTTTAGGCTAAGGGGGTGAGGTAAATCGTCTCGGGCTTTATCTCGCTTTGCTCGACTACTCGCTGTGTCACTAATGTTGTAACATGTGTCCGTGTGTTTGCGTGTAGATATCGTGGCGCTAAGAACGGTTTCGCGATCATGACAGGCAGATGGGGATGATATGCTCCACCCTGCGGACGTACCATTTTTTCACAAACAGCTCTGTCCATCGTATGTCTAACCTCACTCAGCGCGCTAGAGGACTCCATCACTAACTCCCATCTTGGCTGCATCAGCATGCTCTCTATCTCTGTCTCTATCCGGCTTCCGGACAGCGCACACGCAAATGCCTTTCACTGTAGTAACCTGAGGACTAAGCTCTTCGAAGCACACCAACACGTACACATCACTTACACCATCGTGGCGTGGCCTTCCAAATCGACCACCAACCAATCCGCCAACGTATCGGTCCATCCATTACTTCATTGATGCCCGAAAGGAAAAGAGAGGAGAGAAGAAGCTCTAGTACCCTGCCGCGATCCCATTCCCCCTGCCCTCTTCCTCTCCCACCAGTTCTACCATCTCCTTATTCAGCCTCGCTCGATCACTTCTCCACCATGCCAGCATGCACACCTGCCTGTCTCTTTCTCTTTCTTTTCTCTCCCAGTGTGTTGCCAATTTTGCCTTCCCCACACGGCTGCTTTCTTTTCTTTCCCATTCGGCAAGCAGAACATTTGACAGTTGATTCGGCAGGCAGGTTCCTTCGTGGTGCTTGTCAACTGCCTCGCTCGCTTGCTCGCTCGTCCACCCATACACCCGCGTGCCTGCTCGTTTTCCCATAGCTCCCGACGGTTGTGGTCGTTCCCCTCCTGCCCTCCCCCCCCCCGTTCTCCCTCCATCCCGTAATTTTGGCTCCCGACCATTTTTGATAACGCCCCATTCGAGGATAGCTGACCCGGTTGACAGAACGCTGCCAGAGTACTGTGTAGTGGACAACCTCTGCTACTACTACTGCCGCTGCCGTTGCTGTTAGCTTGCTTTGCTAAAATCATCAAAAACAAACAGAGAGAGAGAGAGAGAGAGAGAGAGAGAGAGAAAGAGAAAAAAGAAAACAAACCATTTGTTGTGTCGTTTATTTTGTTACCAAAATCAGGAGATCTGTGGCGTTATGCTCGTGCCAGTATGTCAGTAGCCGGTATATTTCCCCCTATCTGTGATAGACGCGATGGCCATCTGCTGTTAGATGGTTGCTATACTAATAATGTGCCAGGTAAATTGAATCCTTGTTTTCTCTTGTTTTTTTTTCTACCTTCCCAAACCCCACCCACCCACCCTCCCTCCCTCCCAACGATTCCGCAAAAGCTCCCTCCTTGTTTGTGCTTTTGTTTGTTTTTCTTTTATTTCAAATTAGCTCCTATGTTCGCGGTGTACGCTTACCAAACCATTCGATGTTTTATTTGCTTCATGTTTAGTAATAGTATACCCGAACCGGTTAGGCGCCTATATTTGAATCATAATACATATACACACACGCACACGCTGAGGGTAATCGTACAATACAGTCACACGCATTTTGGTGCGCTTTTTATGCGGCTTTTTACTCCAACCACACACACATACGCTAACGCATATGCGCAGTTCTAGCGGGGTTATAATAGACCCAGTCGAATAGATGCCACCGGGTTCATGACGCATTTCATACAACGACGCGCATCTGCCTTGTCTGTCGAGCTCGAGAGACGAATTGTGCGCTGTCCAAGAGAGGCTACAGTCCTGTTTCTCACTTACCATCAGTGCCGGCAACTAGAATGGGATAGGAAAGGTACCAAAATTGCCTTTTTTCTGTCGCTCTCTCTGTCGCCGTAAACTTGGTTTTAATGGATCGGTGCTGCGATTAAAGTCCAAAGACATTTCAATGCGGCAAAAGGAAGAATCGAACCTGCCAGAAGTAACTGCAAACACGAACGAGCGATACAGATGTAACATCCCAGCGTAGCTCGGATGCGAATCAGATCAACAAAGTTGTAGCGTTTTCGTCCGTTTTTTTTTGTCGTTTTCTTTTCACTCTTGTATCGCCCATTTTGCCGGCCAATGTTTGCTGTCTCTGTTCTTCTCTTTCCCTTCCCTTTCAATAGCCGATGTAATGCGTGCCCAGGGAGCAGCCCATATCATAGCGATAGACGTCGGCTCGCAGGACGATACGGACCTCACCGACTACGGCGACGATCTCTCCGGCTGGTGGTTGCTGTACAAACGGTGGAATCCGTTCACGTCACCGGTGAAGGTGCCGAACCTGCCGGACATCCAGTCCCGCCTGGCGTACGTTTCGTGCGTGCGTCAGCTCGAGGTACGCGTTGCGCTTGCAAGTGCTGACCGGAAGTGTTCGCCTAGCTTCTAACTCTCCTCTCCTTCCTTTCCGTCCATTCTCGTTCGCCGCACAGGAGGTGAAGAAGAGCGACTACTGCGAGTACATTCGGCCACCGATCGACAAGTACAAGACGCTCGCGTTCGGCAGCTTCGACGAGATCAAGAACGTCGGCTACGAGCACGGGAAGGCGTACTTCCAGAGCATGGCGGAGAACGGGCGGCTGACGCGCTTCAACCAGTGGTCGGTCCACTCGCTGCAGAAGAAGGCGACCCATTCCCTGAACGAGTACTCGTTCGTCGATCTGGCGCAGATCGTGTGCAAGGTGCCGGAAACGTACCCGGAGCGTGGCTACTCGTCCAGCGAGGACGACTACTACGACGGGTACGCGTCCGAACCGTCGAGCATGCCGCTGAAGAAGGGCTACAACATGCCGCTGATGCGTTCGGCCGGCTCGCTGTCGCTCTCCGAGAACGACATGGACTCGGACGAGCTGGAAATACCGCGCCCGTTCAATCCCCGGCCCGGCAACCGCAACATCACCAGCGACAAGAAGGAGTAGGGCACCTCCACACAGCCAGGCTAACGATCACTTTTTCTTTTCGGTTTCGTTGTCCACCCGTACGGAGGGTTTCGCTGGCATTAGTTCTCCGACAGGGGGAAACGATCCATCAAAAAAGACACAAAAACAATGGGCAAGAACCGGGTAGCTAAGCTGGCAAACAGTCATACACTCCCGCCCCAGGAGTTTAGTTTCGTTCATTCACTTGCTTGGTTTGCCATACTTTACTCTGGCGCCGTACTCTGAATCTTTTACCACCGTTGGGTACGGGGTTGCTGCTTAACGCGAGCAATGTCCCACGGGCGGTCTACCTGTTTCCCAAAGATAATGTTAAACACCAGCATGATGGTGCGTGGCTGGTGGTTTTTTGGGGTTGTGTGCGCACTGGATAGCATTCGAATAAATCGTGTGTATTTTTAAAAACAGCATATGGTCCGGCACCGGGCAGAGCGTTTCGAACATCATCCGAACTTATACTAACCGACATCTGCTCCATTCGCTGTCGTCGTGGGCAACGTAGAAATGCCTATGAGTTACGGTTCCTGCCACAGATTTCTTTAATATTCGGTTACTTTCTCGCATTCGAAGGGATGTATGGTTAAGGAACAAAGATGTGAAAAGTTTGACAAAAATCTGCATGGTTTTAATCCTCCCTTAAATGTAAATAAATTACTTAAAAATGAAAACTTAATATCGAGAAGCACAAAGGCACTAATTGAATGTTTTTTTTTTCCTAATGGCTGATTGTATGCGTGCAAGAAAAATAAGCATTATATCTCACCTATAATTTTCACAATCTAGGATCACACGTAGAAGATATTGCTCATCGTTGCGACGTTACGTCAACATCGACATCATGGAAGAACACGTGCCCGTACGTAGCATCTCGTCTAGCAGGTGTTTTTCAAACTCGGCCATGAGGAAGTCATAGTATAGATCACACTTACCGAAGCATTTTCGTATCGCAATTTTTCGGGCTGCTTCCGATCGGTGAATGAGTTCGATAATCTATCGCCACTGTTACATTCCATTACAAGGACGGGTGACAAAAATAAAAAAAACACACACGCCACTGATAACGACGCCAACCTAACCCCACACAATCATCCTCGGTTGCGGCCGCTGCAGGAGCAAAAATGGTAACTCCCGTGCGAAAACAACAAAACGGAAAAAAGCACCCTGTTCTGCATCATATATCGCCATCAGTACTGCGCCGCACTGGGTGGACCATTTTTTTGGAACGCCATGGCGTCGGATGTGGCTGCGTCATCGGGTCTGGTGATGATGCACGCCGTGGGGAGTGTCGGATCTGTCACAGGCGCAACCCCGCCACGTTCGTTGGGGCGGCATGGGTGATAGTTTGTTACTAGCTGCCGGCCGCAAGCCGGTCGAAGCGACTTCCCGGATGGGTGGACATTGAATTTTATTAGTTTCCTAGTTTCTTATCGTTCCGTTCGGGGGTAGACGAGGCCCGTCGCACCATAAAACAGACAATCTTGTTTGCTCCGCAGACCAATCGTGGGCGTGGGGACGGTGGTGGTGGAGGTGGCACGATAAGCCTCGCAAGCCCACGTTGGGATCACCTGGGAGGGCAGCACCGAACTATGGCCATGATTGGATGGGATGAACCTCGTTAGCGCTCCGTCAACAGGGTTCGGGTAGTTTCGGGGAAACGAGCGCGATTTAAGCGGCCAGTTCGCGGGAACGCGTGCGGATGTCAAGATCGAGGGCTGACGGGCCGCCGAGCGCCCCCGGGTTATCGTTGTTGCTAATTTCCCACCGCACCGAGTCATTTTATTGCTTGTTTATCGCACCGGGCAGGCGAAACCGGACGCTTCATTCACCGACGACCGGCGGTGAAGCTCGAATTCTTCGCCCCTCTCGAGCGTGGGGCTCGTTTCTTTACTTTTTTATGACGACACCGACACACTCACCCGAGAGTTGGGTGATAAAGTTGATATAACCCTATAAAAACTACATCCAATATGTGCATCCGAATTCAGTGGAGCGCTAGTACCGTCGCGAGTGTCACCATATTCGTTTCGAACTCCGAGCAACTTCTATCTCTCTATATTTTCTATCTCTCTATATCGTGCCAGCGTGAAGTAAACGCGCGAAACGTAGCGATGCGTAGATCCTGGGTGCAACAGGGCAACAGTGGTGTGTTGGTGATGCTGCTGCTGGCGCTGCTTCCGGCCCGTGGCAGTGCCAGCGGCACGTTTGAGTGTACGGTCGAGGGCCGCTTTCCGAACGAAGACTCGACCGACTGCAGCACGTACTACCTGTGCACGAAGAACATCGACGGTTCGTTGATTACGGCGCTGGTTAGCTGCCCGCTGTCGACGGCCTTCTCCGAGGCAGAGCGCAAGTGCGTCAGCACACCGCCGTACGTTTGTCCGTACGCGCCGCTCACGACGACGACGACGACGACGACGACACAATCAACCACGACGAACGCGGCCAACGCGGAGTTCGTCTGCCCGGGCCCGGGACGGTTCCCGAACGAACAGTCGCCCGACTGCCGGACGTACTTCCTGTGCACGTCGATCGCCAATCAGCTCGTGCCGGTGCTCACGGTTTGCCCCTCGTCGACCGTGTTCACGCCGGACGAGCTCAAGTGTGTGCTGTCCAGTACGTACACCTGCCCGAAGCTGACGGAGGGCACGTCGGATATCCCGACCACTACGCCGGTGTCGGAGGTGACGACTACTACTACTGAGGCCATCACAACTTCTACTGATGCACCAACAACTACTACTGAGGTTACTACAACTACTTCTGAGGCACCTACAACTAGTACTGAGGCTCCTACAACTACTACTGAGGCTCCTATAACTACTACTGAGGCTCCTACAACGACTACTGAGGCTCCTACAACGACTACTGAGGCTCCTACAACCACTACTGAGGCTCCTACAACCACTACTGAGGCTCCTACCTCTACTACTGAGGCTCCTACAACGACTTCTGAGGCACCCACAACTACTACTGAGGCTCCTACCACTACTACTGAGGTTCCCACAACGACTACTGAGGCTCCTACAACGACTTCTGAGGCTCCCACAACGACCACTGAGGCTCCCACAACGACTACGGAAGCACCCACCACAGAAGAGGCTACGACTACTAGCACAGCGGCTACCACAACCACAACACCCGACGTCAACACAGCACCGACCACGATCGCCGTCACGACCGAGTCGTCCGTAGACGGTCCAACGACGACCACGAGCAACCCCAACCTTCCCGTGTTCGAATGCCCCGGCGAAGGGCGCTATCCCGATCCGACGGCGATCGGCTGCGAAACGTACATGCTGTGCGTGTCGAACAGCTACGGCAGCTACACCGCCATCCGGTTCCACTGTCCACCGACGACGATCTTCTCCGTCGCGGTGGCGCTCTGCGTCTCGGACGTCCTGTACGCCTGCGGTACGAACGTGACGGCCGCCCCGCCAACCTCATCGGTGGCACCACCGACGACGGTCGTCACCACCACCACCACCACACCGACCGCGTTCGTGTGCCCGGACGTTGGGCGGTATCCGCACCCGGGCTCGATCTACTGCAAGTCGTACTACCTCTGCCTGTACGACGGCAAGCAGCAGCTGATCGCGGTCGAGATCAGCTGCCCGACCGGTACCGTCTTCGCCGAAACCGAGCAGCGGTGCGTGAAATCGACCGAGTATCAGTGCGTGGCACCGACGGTCCCGACGACGACGACGACGAGCACTACGATCGCGACCACGACCAGCCTGGCGGGTGACTGCATCGCGACCGGCAAGTATGCCACCGACGACTGCCGGAAGTATCGGTTCTGCGTGGTGCTCGCAACCGGCGAGCTGGTCGAGTTCATCTTCAACTGCCCCGGCACGACCGTGTTCGACGAGGGCAGTGCCGTCTGCTCGGACAAGCACGTCTGCACGCGCAGCATCTCTTAGTAGCACGTAACGCAACCATGCACTCCTAGCCTTAACCGAAACTTCTCCTCTCCTGTAAGTGACGCCCCGAATACGCACGGGACCGCAACCCGTCGGTCCACCGCGGTTAGTAGCAAATAAATCATTTGAGCAACACTTCCGGTTTGAGCTGGTTCGCACATATTGGCGCCCACATTACCGATTGCAGCGAACTCGCTGGTTCGTAACGTTGGAAATCCTTCAATCCTACAAAGAAAGGAACATTAGCAAACAAATGCACGCCTGCTGCCTCTCACCTGCCTGGGTCGGTTCCGCTCGCTCGTCGGCACTCGTTTTCGGACAACGGAAGCAGAAAGACACCAAATACACGTGTCGTGTTTTGAACAGCTACCGCACAACGCACAAGGCACAGAGTGGCTGAGATTTTTTTTTTGTTCGTTTTTCTTTACGTTTTCTATACAAAACACAAAAAAAACACCCTGAGGTAAGTGGGGGTCCGTTCCGCGTGCACTCCTCCCTGGCTCCTTGGCACCAATGGCTTTTACCGTGCCCCGACTGTGGGGCTCGTCCTGCTGGATCGTCCTTCCCTCTCCCCGCCCTGATGCGGATGCGGTTTTGCCGGTTCCAGTTGCTTTCTAGTTTTGATTCGTTTTTATAGCTATATTTTGTCTCCTGCGCTGTCTCCTCCTCAGTGCAATCAATTTGTAACAACCTTTTCCGAACATGTGTGTGTGTGTGTGTGTGTGTGTGTGTGTTTTATTCAAGAAACATTTCATTGAATGAGCAAGCTGCTCCGGCACTGGCCCTCTCTGTAATTTTCGTGTTAAACTTTACACATAAAGTAAATATCCAACTACAGGTCGATTTTGACGTGCGAGTGAGCGCAAGTTTTACAATAATTTAGAAAAAAAATAACAAAACTAGCGACTGGTTAGAAAATACGACCCCCGTCGGGCTTTCTGTTCGAACCAGTATCAAACATTCGCACGATACATCGATACATGCTTGATAGTATTTCGAACGAGCTTCCCTATCTAGTTTGTTCGAAACGAAAATGAAAATATTCACAAAATTATATCGAAAAACAAAAAAAACTTTGCTCACTCACAATCTAACGAGACACCTAGTTGAACCTTTAGCGCGTGTTTCAAAGCTCGTCTGCTCTATTAGATCATATCCTCTTGATCGGGAGGAGTGGACGCATATGGCAACAGGCTGCTGCTGTTTGACGGGTTTTATAACAAACAAAGAAACGTACAGACCGTACTCCTCATTCTCGGGGGATCCTGCGTACGGGCACCGCACCCTACCGCCCTCACCAAACACCTACCTCCCCGTTTCTTGGGGCCTCCCCGCACCTTAAGTCTAATTGTTGAGCATAGCAAAAACATCGAAGCGACAAAACTACGTTCGTATATTACATTGAAAGTATTTTACACAAGAGAAGCGAAAGAAAAAAAATATTAAAAAAACGTATTTTATAAACTCTTTTCTCACAAAAACACACACAAGGACACAGAAGAAAATGCAAAAAGACCCGTCGACTCGGGATGAATTGAATGCGTTTGCGTGCGTATCTGTGTTGTCCTTGTTCACAAAAGTTCGGTTGGAAAATACTCTAGACGTGACAGCATTATTTTTTTTAATTAATGCACACAGTAAGTCCTCGAGATAGCATTACATCGGAACGACATTGCCATACCGCAAAGTGGTACGTGCAAGTTTTGGTGCAAAACTTTCGAAAGGATGTTTTATCTAACTTTTGCATCTGAAATCAATATATAGCAGATTTCCTGTATATACAGAAAAAAAGTGATGTGTTATCGAATCGCGTTCGGGTTACTGCAAACGCTTCGGGACAGCGAGTGTGCGTGAACGAGATCACGATTTGCAAGTTTGAGTCGACGCCCACCGAAAGCTCCCCAAACATGATTAGCTAGTAAACAAACGATGTGAAAAGGAGAAAATGATAGTAAACAGCTCAAAGCCAGCAGCCACGTACGGCTAATGCAGTCGCTAAACGTATATAAAAAAAATCGCTATCGGCGCGATTGGCATGAAAAGTAGCACATTTCGTACAGAATATCACTGAATCGCGGGAAAACTATCAAATGCGCAAGAACACAGCAGCACCGAAAATAATTGTTTACACATTTTCATGTGGGAATATACTTAACCAGTCAATGGTTGATACGTGGCTTTCCAACCCTTTTTAAACCCAATTACTATTTTTGGTGTGCAGGCAGTAGCAAAAATGGAACGAAAGTATTTACCAAAAAATTGTACCAAAATATTAAGACTCTCAGCATTACTTGGTGGTACATATGCATGCCGCCAACGAAATCCTGCACGATAAGCGTTTTTTTTAAATTAAATTGATGACGACACGGTTGCCAAATTACACGATTGCCAAATGCGCCGCCAAAATCGCGGTAAGACTGCATAACAAAAGAGAAATCGTAAAGAGAAACCTAAAGCAAAACTTAAAAAATCACACAATTATGTATCACCCTTTACTAGCGTTGCGGTTGCTGATTTATACGACATGATGATGGTACGGCGATAATGCAAACGATGTGTTCTCTTTGCTTTTCGACCCCTAGAACCCTGGATTGTCCTGGCTCTTTCGCGCTGCCTAGCTGCTCTCGTGTCATAATAAATTAAGTCTTTAGTATTTTGTACGCTATATGCATCCCTAACCGCGCAGCAGTGACTCATGATTTGGTACCAACAGGCACCGGTGTTCAGCTGTGGAACCAGTCGAACAACCGGAAACGGTTGTACAGCCGGTTGCAGCATGCGAAACGCACGGTGCGATTGGCTTTGCGACGCGTAATCCGTTCGCTACTTGCCTAAATTATTCTATTATTGGGTTTTGTCTGCTTTATCCACACATATACACTGCGAAAACGTCCGATGCAAACACGCATGTGGTAAAATGAAGTAAATATAGAAATTAACTACTGCTTGTATCATTACCATAACAGTTACGGGAACGCTGGGGTGACCGCGAGGGTGGTGGTGCTGTTGTTGTAAGCGAAAGGCCACCGCGGACACGGTTGGATCACCACACATCCCTCGAGCTATCCCCACATTTCGCTGTCATCCGGATCACCAGAGGTTTGCTGCGAACGAAGCGAACAACATTGCCATTAGCACATTCGAAAGGAAAGTTGAGGCTCAACCCACCTGTGGTGGACCGGCGACGCTAGCAGCGTTTTGCAGTGCGAGGGCCGTTTCATTGCTGGCGTTCTCTTGCATACTGGCGTACTGTTGCGTTACCGCCATCGTCCCATCCTGACTGACTTCCAGCAGGTTGATAATCTTATCTGCAATCGAAAAGCATTAATTTTAAATTGAATCGATAGTGGTATCGATTTATACAACACTGTAACTTATAACTCTATCTTCAAATTGTTTTAATCTCTTCCTTATTTTTCAAATTTAAATAGTATGACGGATAGACGAGGCCATACTACGAAAGTTTCGACTGCATGTAGAATGATTTGTTTCTGGCCATTTATTTTTGGAATAGTTGATTTGATGATTTGGTGAGGAAAATCTTCACAAAAAAAACTTAAATGAGCAAACACCAACTCTCACCGAACAAAATATTTAAAGAGCGTGGGATTCCATGCCCTTCAATTTCAATATTGAATTTGCCCACACTTTGCACGGAAAAATACCGTTTCTATTTTGAGAATAAATTCGCTCCGTTTTCTATCGCTAAAATAAAAACAACTCTCACCTCCGAAGCTGGTACCGCTCGGTGTGTACATGCACCAGACGGTTTCGAACAAACCCTCCGTTGCGGGGGTGACTAACTGCACCGAAACCACCACCGAATCGTCCGGCACGACCGTCGGCACGTAGTGCTTGAGATCCTCGTACGTTGGCGGTGCCAGGTCCTCCGGCATCGTTGAAGGATTGCGCAACAGCGCCACGTATGTACCGCTCGGCCAGCTAATTTCGCCATTGTTCTGCAACAGCCATGTCAGCTTCACGCTGCAAACGAGATGAACAAATATGACATGCAATACGCACTCGATATTGTACCGAATGAAACGCTTACGCTGTGTTCGGAGTGATCTTTTCGCCCTTGCCGACCGTGATGTCGTTCAGCAGTCGCATAGACGGTTGACGGCTTTGTGCCATGTAGTCAAAGTAGCACCCGACGGCCGCCTGCAGGTTCCTGTGGGCACAGACACAACGGTAGTGAGTGAAGGGAAAGGCGAGTAGCGACTAGCAACTCTTACCAGTTCGTCATGTCGAGGAAGAAGGTAGCCGTGGTGAGGTTCACATTCTCACCGATCGACTGAAAATGGCGGATCAGCTCGTCCTTGTCCGTGGTGACCATGGCTGGAAAACAAAGCATAGAAGCAATCGTCAGTACGGGGGGTCTTGTGGGCAGCTGCTTACAGATGCAGCCCGGGATCGCGTCGACGCACAGCTGAACTGGGTGAGGAAGTTTTGCTCGATATCGTCCGGCAGCGGGTTCGCATTGGCGTTCGCTTCCTGATCCGTGTACTCCATGGTTTCTATTGGAGGTGTTTGATTGTCGTCGGAAGGGAATGGCTACCCTTCTTCTCGCCTGCTGCTGATTGTGTTGTGAGCTGATTGTTGTTGTAGCTAGGCCACTAGCAAGGCGAAAGTTTTGAACCCACAGAACGGGCCACGGAATTTTCCACTGAAATGCACTGGCCACCGCACACACTAACGTCGCTCGCACTTCGGTTCAGCACCTCCGGGCACGAAATGCAAATAAACTCAACCAAACTCGAGCGCTAGGCACAAAGAATTCGAACAGTGCGAACAGTGCCGTGATGGAATATTTTGAAGCCACCACTGCACAATTGACAGCTGCGTCGATGTTTTGTATCTGGTTTTGTAGAATTCCTTCACGGGCAGCAACAAAGGACTGAACAGGGTGCCCCTGTTTACTGTAATGCAGTAAATGGTTGTTGGATTATCCTGTATTTGTGATGCGATTAACCTGGAAATTATGCCACACATTTTAGAGAATTGCGATCAAACGCGACGTTCTGCGCTTTATCCAAACTCAAAATTAAAGAAATATGTAAATAATTTATTTTACAAACATATGTCCTGCATTCTAGACCACAGTGCAATTTATCGTAAATAAAGGAGTGCGAAAAATTTGTTTTGAGAATAATAAAAACGTGATACGAATAGGGCAATAAAATTAACGAATCGATAAACGTAGGAACGACGTATTTCTATAAATAGATATGCTTCCCCTTTGGCTAAAATCAACGTTGTTTATTGTTACTTTAACAGTTATATGAAAAATACATTCCATCGTGGAGGCTATTACGTTTTTAGGTTTTAAACTTTACTTTAGGTTAAAAACTTCCTTACCTCGTAGTTATGTTATTCGAAGTGTTGAAAAAAACGAGCAAATGGCCTATCGTTTTGAAAATCATATCTAAATTTTCCTCTTTTGGTTTCATTGCATAATATATTTTTTCGATATGCTACCAATGTAAGTATTAATCTCTGACTAGCCTTTTTCATTTTGATTCGTAAATTATTCAAAATATCTTCGCTTAGGCTCAGTAGTGATAAGTAGTAAAATTATTAAATTAATCATGAATTCCAGATACACATGGATCTAACCAGATTCACGTAGATTTAACAAATCTAAGAGCTCATGGAAAACGGTAATCCAAATGGTGTAATTCTTGGTCATGTAGTTTTGAAAGATTCTATCATGACACGAAAGTACCATTGCTAGCATCATAACGTCTTATAACCGTGCCGTGTTTGACTTTGATGCCGATAATCCCTCTGACGGCGCACCTTCAAATCATGGCATATGTGGAGAGCAAATTTGTCTCGCCAAGCCTGCAACCGTCATCGGTCATCCGTTCGGTGCCGTGCGTGATTTTGCTTCTAAACCCTTGGTTGTCCAGTAGATATTGTTGTTTTGAGCCCAACTTTTTCATGGACAGCAAGTGGAAATACATTTGTTTCATTCATAGAAGGTAGCGCGAGTGAAGAAGTTCTAGACGTCGCCAGCCAGCTTCTTAGACTAGGATTCCAGTGAAGTGCTGTGCCTGTGCTGGTTCTTATCTTGCATCTTTTAGCGGCATGGCATCGGGAAGGTCATCCATCTATCAGGATCTGTCGGAGGTATGTTTTTCTGCAACTTTCATTGAGTATTCCAACTCCTTCTCTTGCACTCTCTCTCTCTCTCTCTCTCTCTCTCTCTTTCTCTTCCCCTCTACAACCCACACGCACACAGCACTTTATCAGTAGATCGCCAGATTAGCAGATTCTAGACCAGAAGGATTAGCAATAATAACGAAATAGCATAGGCAGAACATCGAAACCACAGAACTGTTTTCCTCCCCTTCAGTGTACTCTGTGTGTGCGTGCGTGTATTTTTTTTTGTTATTTCTGTGTTTCTATTCTGAAATCTATTTGTATTTAAGCACATTTCGGTTAGCTACCTTTATTCGCCCGCAGGTTTTATAAGCAACACGCACAGGTCAGAAAAAATGTTTTAAAGCAATGGGAAAATCTGTTCATCGTGTTCTGAAACACTCACTCTTTTGCAGTTCGTTTAGAACCTACGATGGATAGATTAAATTTGAGCATCAGGTATCGAGAGTAAAGCACGAAAGAACAGGAGTAAACGTTGGACAAGTACTTCTCGAGACCACCGGATTCGATCGATTTTTTGTTCGGTCCGGTGATGTAAGGATCGTCCCCCTTCTCAACGAATCAATAAGGAATGCGTTTTGGCTGGCTGACTGGCTGGCTAGCACGTGCTCGCCAAAGGCTAGATCAGTGTTGGATAGGCAGGAATTGGGCGCTAGAACACACGCAAACACATCGTGTGCCATTCGCACCTCGCACCAATACTTTAGTTCAGTAACTCTAGGAGCATCTCCTACTGTGCACTTGATGCTCGTACCTTATAGGGAATTCCTGAATGTATGTGTGTGTGTGTGTCTGTGTGTGTGTACGCCCCGTCTTTCTTTTTGTTGAGTGCTTTGAGCCCGTTTGCATGCTTTCAACCAGTCGATAGGAGAGGAGCTAGTATTAAGTGCCCCCATGCACAGACTCGCTACACCAAGCCCAAGACCAACACAAACTAACACAAATAAAAACAATCTAACTAACTTCCCCGCTCCATACCACTCACACCAAAATATCATAGCAAAAAAAAAACTGTCCAAAAAATGTCCTTTTGGTAATGAATGTACATTTTCTTTTCTTGATTTGCATCTGTTGTGTCCGGTTGTTCTCCTCGCTCGTTTAGATTTATGATAATGTAATCAATAAGGTAAAGTTTTCACTACCAACAAAACGTTAAAATATCGCTTACAGCAGCACTTCTTAATTGCGACGATGGCTGGTTTTTGCCGTCTTTCGTTTTCTCTCTCTTTCTCGTTTTTTTTTCTTTTTCCTCTCTATTTTATTTTTTGGCTGATTCGTTTTCGACCGAACCCGTCGGCGGTTTTTGGGATGCGCTGTGCTTCACCGGCAGGAACATCCACGCAAGCTGATACCCGAGCTTTGCAAACAATTTTACAACCTCGGATGGGTGACCGGCACGGGCGGCGGAATAAGCATCAAGCTAGAGTTCGTATCGATTTGCTCACCTGCATTGCATTTGTTTATTTTTATCTGACTTCGGTTTGTTTGGGGCTGTCAATTAATTCTCCCACGTGGAGAAGCCACTTTAACAATGGCTTAGCGTATTAAATTTGGACAGTGGTTTTGTTTTTAAAGAAACATCGAAGTCGGATATTAGTGTTTGACCGATATTTGTGTCGATCCGTTACAAGTATTTCTTACTCACTCGCATACTGGTCCTTGTTTTTCTCCAGCGACGAAATCTACATCGCACCGTCCGGCGTGCAGAAGGAGCGGATTCAGCCCGATGACTTGTTTATCCAGAACATCGAAGGCGATGATTTACAAACGCCTCCCGACTACAAAAAGTGCGTACCAGTCGTGGTCTTCGTCGTCGTCCCTGAGTACTGGCTCTGCTAACACCTTTGTTCCACACACAGACTTACCAAAAGCCAGTGCACGCCGCTGTTCATGCTCGCGTACAAAGAGCGCAACGCCGGTGCGGTCATCCACACGCACAGTCCTGCGGCCGTCATGACGACGTTACTCTGGCCCGGGAAGGAATTTCGCTGCTCACACTTGGAGATGATAAAGGTAACGCGTACGGAAAGAATCCGGCCACCGTCGAAATCACTCAGCTAATTATTGCACTGTTCGCGTCCGCAGGGTATCTACGACTACGAGCTGAACCGCAATCTCATGTACGACGAGGAGTTGGTGGTACCGATCATCGAGAACACGCTGTTCGAGAAGGACCTCGAAGAGTCGATGGCAAATGCGCTCCGGGATTATCCCGGCACGTCCGCCATACTCGTTCGTCGGCACGGCGTGTATGTTTGGGGCCACAACTGGCAGAAGGCGAAGACAATGTAAGCAAGGATATCGGGCCTCCTGGTAGCGACTACTCGGTTTAATCGGACGTATTGATGTTTCTTTCCTCTCCACTGCAGGGCGGAGTGCTATGACTATCTGTTCTCACTGGCGGTAGAAATGCACAAGGTTGGCCTGGACGCAAACGCCGTACCGAAGCAGTACTAGACGGCCACCCATAGATACAGATATCCCACCCAACACAGAGACACACCCCCACATCCACCACGACAAAGCACTCCAACATGCATGAGCGCGAGTAATCGAGTAGAGTTGATCCGTTTGTATAGCGATTAGTTGTTATCATGGTCCGCTGCCTGGTCCATGAATTTTGTTCTCACCACGTGTCAGAAGGCCGGAATTTGTGGCCGGTTTGTTTATGCGATGCATGCATACATATATACTTAGACAGCACAATCACGTACACATTTACCTACAGGGAGATGTGTGTTGCTAGTAGCGGTAGCGTAGTGATGTTTTTGGTAACACAGCAAAACTGCAAACCAGGTGATAGAAAAACCGCGAGGAACGAGTGTTTTGTACGAACGGTATTATTATGGGCGGGCGGGATTTCTTTTCCACCCCGACTCGCCTTCCTTTCCTGCTTCGCGGTGAGAAAGTGCGATGCGTTTCTAGCACCACCCGAAACGAAGAGGCGACCAAGTTTCCATTCACACGTGACGCAACTAGATTCCAATTTTATATGAGAAATCATGAAATAAATGAGCAATCAATCAATTTCAATTATTATGGCGTTTCTTTTATGAAGGTTTGTTAATGTGATTCATTTAAGCGTTGTTTTTATACTGTGAATTAGTCATCCGTAATTTTTGAACATATTTGTGGGCGTTTTTTTCTGACCGATTTATTGAAATTAAGAAAAATGAATACATCATCTATGTAAAAACTATGAATCAAAATTTGTTTATAATTTGTAAATCCATTAGTCATGGGTCCATCCACGTTTCATTCGTTGGGAATGGGAAAGGGAATTTTCCGATGTTTGCGCTAAAATATAACGAATCAAATACTCTATCCAAATAAATATAAAAAAATTCCAAAATATCAAAAAATAGCTATCAAGCAAGTTCGTATAACTTTTTTCGTACTACCTACCATAGATAAATCTCATCATAGCAACCGTTGCTATGCGAAATCGAATGATCAATGTACCGAACGTACAGTTCCACCCGAAGCAT